>JAUTXW010004331.1:70000-75875 GCA_030620095.1 Kuschelorhynchus macadamiae | reverse complement strand
ATCTTTCAAATTTTCTTAGTCCATTTACTGGAAAAATTCTTTTTTAAAAAAATTTAAGGCAATCCAGTTGGTTTCCAAAGATATTTTGGTCAGTTTCGATGTAGAATAATTATACACAAATCTTTCTGTCAACGACTAAATTTCCATTATATCCGACATATTGGATCATAATAATCTTGATAAGAACTTAATAAACCTCCGTGGAACCTTGTCTTGCAACTACTTATTTCATTTTTCGAGGATCTTTTTATGAAAAACCTTTGAATATATTGCTGTAACATCTGCTCCACAAAAACCAATACACTGGTTCAGATATGTAGATGATACTTTTGTTGTTTGGCCTCTTGGACAGGATAATCTCCTCACGTTTGGACCACCTTAATCAACATCATATCAAGTTCACAATGGAAATTGAATCTAATGGAACGATGCTTTTTCTAGATGTATGTGTTCAAAGGAAGGAAAATGATGAATTAGTTCATTCTGTTTATAGAAAACAGACGCATACAAATAGATACTTAAGTGCAAATTCTCACCACCATCCAGCACAAAAGAAATCGGTTAACTCACTAGTATTTAGAGCTATTTCGATTTCTGTTCAAAATTCTCTAACATCGGAAACATCGAGACTGACCGAAGCTCTCAGGGGGAATGGTTATTGCATTGAAGATATTACGCGTTCAATGAAAAGACATAGTAATCCAACTCTGCCAAAGCAGAATGATGAGGAGCCACCATTAGGTAGTGTTGTTCTTCCCTACATACATGGCACTACTGACAAAATAGTACGATTACTTCGGCTGTCCAACATACGAACAATCTTCAATACACATACGAAGATTGGACAATGCTTGCGATCCCCGAAAGATATTGTACCTTTTCAAACAGAAGTGGTATATAAAATATCTTGCTTCTGTAGGGAAGCGTGTGAATGTGAGAGAAACAAGACGCTCAATTTCAACTAGACATGAACGATGTATTAAAAAGAAACGAATTGTTCAATCTGCTATAGCTGAACACCAGTATACCACTGACTTTATTATAAATGTAAAGGAATCCAAGGTTCTAGCATCAGTTCTAGGATTTTATAAACGAAAAATTACAGAATTTATTGATCTGATTGATTCAAATTTTTAAACACACAAAAAATTTCAATATAGATATGGGTTACGCAAGGGTCTTCAACCGGCGGCCCGCCTTCTAATTTCTTGCGGCTCCCAGAGGCCAAGGAAAATAGTGTATCGCGCCGCGCCGGCGAATGATACTCCGAGGACTCGCGATCACGACGACTCATAAGACCACTAGATGAGGCTGCATGTCTATTGAATCTTTCTAATGATTCTAGAAATATCACTACTAGAGGGACCTTACTAGTCCAGTCTCGTAATATCTCGAAAGTTCGAGATATTTAAAGTTGACGCGCTCGGCCTATATAAAGTGAGTTGAGTAGAGTGTGTTTTGACGCGTGTAAGGCGGGTACTGTATTGTGGCGTGAAGTCGCGCAAGTTTAGTTTTGTCGTGGACATTTTTATCGGAGAATTAAACTCGTTTCTTCTACCTTGACATTAAAAATGGCTTCTACTTCGGGTAAAAACAAAAAATTTGAATTTGAAAGAATACAACTTAAAAAGACATTACGATACAAAGCATACTACAAAGTTTGAGAAATTCAAAGGACAATTATGGCGAGATAAAGTGAGAGCTCAAAAAGTCAGCTTCAACGACAGCAAGATAGTTTTCAAAGGCAGAACATGGAAAATGAAGCAAGCGTGAAGGTTAGCTACACACTCTTTTGCAAAGAGCAATTGAAAAACTTGAAGAAGAGAAAAAGTCATGGAAGTCAAAATAGGATGTAAAAGACACACATGCTACAGCAGGAATAAGACAGTCAGGCACTCAACACAACATCACTAGAAAACCGCAAGTACTATTCCTTAGTGGCCCAAATGGGTACAATTTGGGGAAGATTTTTAAGAGTGTCTCAAATAGCACCTTCGATATCAACATTCAATATTCAAGCAAAAATGCATTAGAGGCTATAACGAAAACACATAGAGCTCTATCAAGGGGGCTGAGAGAGACTATAAAATTATATTTGTAGGATCAGATAACGCCACGAAAGGAACGGCAGTAAACACAGACACACTTAGGGATATAGTAGAGAGATCAGAAAACATAAACTTATAGTTGGGGCACAATACACAAAATACAGGCAAGTGCTAAACCAATTTATAACAAAACAAAATGACAGCATTAAAAAATTTGTAGGCCACCACAGAAGGGTAAAGTATGTAGACTGCAACGAAACCATCAATCCATATCATCTAGATGAATATGGCGGATTGACCTATAGAGGAAATATGAAATACTCCACTACGTCTACAGGGAGCATATTAAAAGAATGGAAACTCAGGAAGAACTTACCAATGAAAAGAGAAACCAAAACAATAGAAGCAAGACAAATGAAAAAAGGGACCAAGATAACAGAAACAAGAACACCATTGCAAATAGCGACGACTTGGATAAGAAAAAGGCAACAGAAAAATTTTTTTTATTTCCAGCATATAAGCGTATACCATCTCAATGTACAGTCCCTTACCAACAAATGATTTTTTTAATAGATTAGTTTTAAGTGAATTTTATGACGAATCAATTTTCATTGTTTGTGACCTTTTGGACTAATAAAATATTATTATTATTATTACATTATATCAGAAAAAATAGTTTTGAAATCAAAACCTTTTACTGCCTGCCTCAAAAACCAATTTTTTCTAAAGTTAGTTTGTCTGGTGTTACTGTCGCCAGAAGAATCAAAGAGTTAGTGGCAGACATTGAAAACTCACTAAAAGAACGTGCATCGTAGTTCGTATACTATTCTGTTGCGCTCGACGAAAGCACAGATTTAATCGATACCGCTCAATTAGCTATATTTATTCGGGGCATTGATACTAATTTTGAAATCACTGAAGAGATGGCTGCCCTTTTTCCGATTAAAGGAACTACAAAAAGATGTGATATTTTTAAGTGTTTGATGACAGTACTGAGATGATATAATTTAGAATTGACAAACCTTTCTGGAGTTGCAATAGATGGTGCACCGTCCATGGTAGGAAAAAATGAAGGGCTCGTGGGTTTTATGAAAAAACAGCAGAAAAGAAAGGGAAACCAGTTCCGCAATTTAGTGACCTTGACTAGCTGCGCGACTTTGGATGGATTTTCTCACGGACACCTGTACCTCAATGACTTGAACACCAAACTACAAGGAAAAAAGAGTTTACGCACTTTCCTAAACTGATGAGATGTGAATGTCCAGATGTGAATAAATAATGTTGCAGCACTAGATTTACTCAAAAAAGAGTTCCAATCAAGGTTTTCTGACTTCGCAGATAATGAAAATTACATCAGTCGCTTTGATTTTTATTCAAAATATGTCGATCAAAAGTCGTTTCCTGAAATGCGAAAACATGCTCAGCAAATGATGTCTCTGTTTGAGAGCACATATGTGTGCGAGCAGCTGTTTTCTCTTATAAAGAATGTGAAGTCTAAAATAAGGTCGAGAGTTACAGACGCATATCTGGAAGGAAGTTTCCGCGTTGCAAGTACAAAAATAAAACACACTTGTCAAAAATAAGCAATGTCAAAAATCGCATTGATTGATTGAACTTTTTAACCAATAAAGATTATTACACTTTAAAATTATATGTTTTTTATTTTATTGATATAGTGGTAAAGTGACGTGACGATTTTTGGCCCTTGCACTAAAAAAGTTTAAAGACCCTTGGGTTACGGTCTACATCACACGTGGAAATCGATTTAACACAGGGTCACGGTTGGGTGAGCACAAGTCGGGTATAAAAGCCTGCCTCGTGCAATCGAAGGCGAAATAGTAATTCCAATTTGACACCGCCTAATCTCAAGAACCACGATTTCTTAATTGGTAAAATTTTTGCAGTGCAAAATTAATATGTTAAAAAATCAACCAATTTTGAGGTTTTAAAAATTTTAATAATCGTCAAAACTTCTAGGCTGTCAGAGACTGACAGAATTTTGCAATTTTTTATAGCAAGTTTTGAAAGTTCCCATTCTATTATTTTTTTTTGCCAATTTGTGTGGCCAATATATTAGACTGCTTTTTTATATTGTAGAGAACTCGACAAAATGAATCCTAGTATATCATATATTAATAAACAAATCCATTCAGGAGATACTGATGTGAAAGAAGAAAAAGGTAGTGAAGAATATTTCAACGAATATTCTATAGACCATGAGGAAATCCAGATCTAAAGTGACAATGAAGATGATTGGTCTGAAGAGTAAGTTTAGTATTTAGTAGCAGTTTGTCTATTTATTTATAAGCATGGAAGACTATTTCCAAATAGAATTTAAAAAAAAACTGCTGTACAATTACGTCTATATAACACCTGACACTTATGCATGTAATAATGCTAAAAATAACCTAATTAACCATAAATCAGTTAAAGTTTAATACGCCGGGTGTATCGTTTTATCAGAGACAAACTTTTCTAGTGTTATTTTCTTATATATTACACACAGTGTGTCGAAAAAGCTGTCAAACGGAATTATTATTTTTTATTATACTAGTGATAATGAATTTCCATCAAGTAACTCGATAAATTATTATTTAAAATATCATTCGGTCATTCATAATAAGACAGATGAAATTGTATGTCACCATCGTCCAGACTGTCCATATAAAACAAAACACAAAGGAAGACTAAAGCAACATGCCACTGGTCATCATAGAGACGACACTTAACATTCATCGATTCCACTGTTCTGAGTGCCAATTTAAAACACACGTAAAGGGTTCTCTAATGAATCATTTGCTTACTCATAAAAAGCCAGACGAAATTGTGTGGCACCATTGTCCAGATTGTTCATATAAAGCAAAACGGAAAGCACATCTAAAGCAACATGCTATTGTTCATCAAAGTAAAAATGACATTAATAATTCACGCAGTCCTGAGTGTCCACTTGAAAACCATTTAAATATAATAATAATAATAATAATACATATATTACCAGTGTAGCAGAAATTACAATTCATTGTTTACAATATCAATCTTAAGTACTTTTTGATTTTCCATCTATACACTTTTATTTTAGCACCTAGACAACTAAAACTCTGTATGTGCTATATTAACACTTAAAAGAAACTAGTGCGAGATCACAGTACATTAAGTGGAACTTTCAAAAAATTAAAAAGTATTCTAAATCTATTACAGTTTTCAACTATAGTATAACTGATGTGAGTCACAACAAAAAAAACAAAACAAAAAAGTGCTAGATCAAGGTACATTGAGTAAGACTAAAAAAATATTTCAAATTTGTTATAGTTTTCTGCTATAAACTCTCTACAACATTTTTTAAAACAAGCTAGAGAAGTTAACTTTCTTATTATTATGGGCACAGTATGTAAATTTTTGGTGCAAGGTAACTGATAAATCTAAGATTGCTGGTAGTGCTAAATTTAGGAATCACAAGGTATCTGTTTATGGTATTTCGGGTTTCATGTGAGTGATTCACATAGTTCTTCAATTGAGCAGTCTTATGTAGTACAAATATAGATGCAAAAGGTAAATGAAAATTTCGGCCGAATACAGCAAATGAGTGGAGTAACGTTTACTTTTTTATACAGGGTGGCCCATCGAAAACGTACCGCAAGGCATAACGGCCAGGGTAATTTTTTTTTCAAAAAATCCAAAAACACGTCAATTTTGTTTGTGAGGGGGACAATTTTTGCCCTTAAAATGATCGCAAAATTTTGAACCCTCTAAGCGGAGGTGTCATCCCCCAAACTTTTTCAAATGGGAAGAGGGGTCAAGTGGTACCGCAATGAAAAGGGCTTTCTATT
>JAUTXW010004331.1:0-62500 GCA_030620095.1 Kuschelorhynchus macadamiae | reverse complement strand
TAGAAGCTGTTTGTTGATTTTTTAATGTATATTAATGATAGCAGCCTTTAAGATAAAAGAAGAGTAGTTTAGACAATCAGTTCTTAGTTTTCTTCTAATAAATATATGATCCAGACAAGAACGGGTGTCTTGTCTTACACGAGTAGGGTCATTTATAGCACTTGTAAAACCAACATGTTGCAATAATCATACATACGAGTTAACCTGAGTATCATTCTGATTACATAAATCTATATTTATATCGCCTATTATAATATCGATTTGACTTGTATCATTATGTGAAAAAAACATTAATGTCTTCAAGAAAAATTGAACATTTGTAGAAGGAGGCCTATACAAGCAGGTCACTCTAAAACTAATGTTTTCCGTTTTAAAACTAATATTTGTAAGAGTTACTCCGGACTTATTTTGTTTAATGTAATGTTTCTTTGAATCTAACTCTGTTTTGACAACCACCCCGTCATTCCTATTAAGATTGAACTGATTGTAAAACCTGCTGTAACCAGAAATGCTATAATTATCATCATAAATTTGCCAACATTTACTCAAAACCATAATATTACAATAATTAAATTTATAAGCCTCGAGGAAAGCTAAAAATTCATCAAAGTTTTTGTGAATGCTGCGTATATTAAGATGTAAGATGTTAACTAACTTGTGGTTTAAATCAAGTTTATTATTAAGTATTGCACAGTCAATGGTTTCCTGATAAATGTCGGATTGCATCAAGTCAAGCTCTTGTAGTACAGTGATTTGCTGATGATTAGTAGCCATTACCATAGTCTATTTTACCTTTCAGTACATTAAGAAGGGCATTTGGTGTCACTTGCTGCATGTCCAACATCATGGTTAAGTTTATACTTATTGTTCGTATTTACACAGTTACTGCACTTTTTTATGTTTTTGTGGCAGTCTTTTACACTATGCTCCCCTGCACAATACTCACATATAGTCTTTTTTGGGCAAGTACTACCTTTGTGGTAGTGTTCTTGACAATTGAAGCAGCGCAAAAGAGTTATATCCTCATAAATTGGGTATCTCTCTCAACCAACAAAAATTTTTTTCAAAGTCATTAACTTATGGGATAAGCCCGAAGAACATTCACCAAAAATTGTACTTGTATTTTTCATTTTTGATCGCTTTATGTAAGTTACTTTTAATTCATCAGATTCTAATACACATTGATTCTGTTCCTTAATACATGCTTCTATTTCTTGTTTATCTAATTCTCCAGTATATTCAGGTATCCTAAACCTTGGTTTTCTCATCTTAATCAGCTGTATATCATAGTTCTACAATTTATTCTCTGCTTCTTTTTTTAAAACATTTATTTCTTTCTTACTCTGGCATCTAATTAATTATTAAACTTTCATTTTTTGTTGT
Organism: Kuschelorhynchus macadamiae; assembly: GCA_030620095.1. Lineage (NCBI taxonomy): Eukaryota > Metazoa > Arthropoda > Insecta > Coleoptera > Curculionidae > Kuschelorhynchus > Kuschelorhynchus macadamiae. The sequence goes on along the minus strand of JAUTXW010004331.1, from coordinate 61,117 downwards.
TCTAGTATTTCTTATACCTACTTTTAACTGTGAAGGTCTTATATTTTGCATCAGATCTTTCTTTGTTTTATCTGCACCTTGTTGCTGTTTTGGTTTTATAATTAAACTCGGGGTATTGTTAATATTCTTATAGTGATCATTATTAGCTGGTTTCTCTAACATTTGGCCAATCATAAAAAGCTAGACAAAATTGTATGGTTCAGACTGGTCGTATAAAACAAAATGTTTCCAAAAGCCTAAACAGACATGCCATTCTTTTTTTCTTATAATAGTGTTCCCTGATATTCAGGGTGCTATAAGTATTAGTGGTTTTTCTCCAAGGATTCCAAAGACCCTGTAGAGAGAACTGGTATGTTCAGAAGCTTCCCCGTAAAAATCACGTCTCAACCTATTTTTTTTATTCAACTTTTTTTTCTTTATTTTTAGTGAACATACACAGTTTTTATCCCTATATATTTTTATTGGATTTCCTTGTTTACACATTAAAAAAATATATCATTCATCTATTGTGCTTGACATGCAAGAAAAACAACCAGATGCCAAACGTTATCATTCAGAATTTAGCTTGTATTAAGTTTGCTTTCTTATTAGTTTTTGATTTTCTTTTAGTACTGAACACAAGCCCAAGAGGAAATCACAGTCTATCGGAAGCTGAATTTGATGTAGTAATTGCCATTTCCCAAGAAGGTTTTAATCCATCCGAGTTAGACAAGAGGTTTGGAGTATCTCAGGCAAACATTTCTCGTGTGCTACAACATTATAATGAAACTGGGAGGAATAGTAGAAGACAGAGGCAGGATCATCATTGAGTAACAACCCCCAGTCAGGACCGTTATATTCGTCTTTAAACTTTAAGAAAAAGATTTACAAACAATGCGTTGATTGATTTTCACTATAATTGTTGTCAACATGACATGTGTCGCATATACAATAGCTTCTTCAGATGTTGAAGTACACTTAAAATATTACGATGTTAACATATAAACAATATTAAACATAAAAGGTAAACAGCAGGTAACAAAAATAGGGAAAAACCCAAACAAGATGGTGTTACAATAATTGAGAAAACTTAAAATCATTTGACTTAAATATCTACGACCAAAGGACGGTTTAGTGAAATAAATTTAACAAAGGAGAGCTATTCAATTCTAATTGGTCATTTAGCAAAAGGTCTGATGGTTTTAATTTATTTATATTCAGATATTCATGCATATTAAGTTTTATGTCCTTATTTTTGTTATGTAGAATTTCAAAATTATGATTAAATGTATGTTGTTCGAGAAAAAGATGATTTGCAAAGATCGAATCAGATTTTTTTATTCCAAAAACTATATCCTCTGAAATGCGTTTTTCTACCTATATAAATTTCTGGACAGCCCCGCAGGTTAACTTATAGACACCTAATTGTTTTCTTTTAAGGTCGGTTTATACAGCAAATAAAATAAAATAGTCAAAGTGAAGTCAAAGTCAAAGTAGCTTTATTGTCATAAATTGTGCAATTGTTGACAAAGCCTTCAAGTTCATTTATTGGTGCAAGTATACCACAGGTATTTACAAAAGTCAAAATGTTAGGACAAAAAAAAAAAAATTAACATTAAAATAGGTCCTTAAAAAAAGTGATACTAAACTTAATAAAATAACATTACAATAGATTAAAATAATAATTAAAAATACAGTACAGTATATAGCCCCATATATCTGCTCCTATACAAATGTGAAATTTAAGAACTCATCAATGGAATAAAATGCATTTCTAATCGAAATTTGTTTTATTACATTTTTAAACCTTGAGTGGGGTAATTGAATGTAGCTGGCAGGTAGCTTGTTATATATCTTAACAGCCAGAAACCCTGGACCACTCTGACATCTTGTCAAGCGCTGGTATATCGGAACCAATTTGTTCACACTTCTGGTTTCATAGTTATGAGTATCTCCGTGCACCCTATACTGATCCCTATTTGGCCACACCCACAGCAGGTTCTCAAGAATGTACACTGATGGTAAGGTGAGCCTCGTGAGTAATATAATTAAAATTAACTAAACTATGACTACATTAAGAATTATGTCATTAAATTAGAGTCATTTTCAATTTTAACAAAAAAATATAACAATTTCAATAGGTATTACATTAAATTGCTTGTAAAAAACGTAACACATACAAAAACAGACAAAACAAATGTCAAAGTAATTGCACTACTACAAATATAGAAAAAAGAGCTACATTAAATTGTTAGAATAAAATTCATTTAAGGTATAATATGACTTTTTCAGTAGGATATTTTTAGTTTTTTCTCTGAAAGCCTTCTCATTACCCAACCTCCTTATATTTAAGAGTAAGTGGTTAAACATTTTTTTGCCACTATAGAAAAATGATTTTTTAATGTATTCGTACTTAGAAATCGGCAAACATAGTGTATGAGAATGGCGCATGATATAGTTATTAGACACAAACAATTCATTATTATACTTTTTATGGACCAGACAGACAGATAGACAAATAAATAACCAGCATAAAGTCAAAATTGAATGCTTTATAAATAAAGCACGACAAGAATCGGGTGCTTTTACACCAGACATAAATCTTAATGCTCTTTTCTGTAACAAAAAGACCCTATTAAACAAATTGTTAGAACATGAGCCCCAAAAGCAAATGCCATATCGAAGGTGAGCCTCAACCAAAGCAAAGTAAAAGTTGCGAGCTACAGATGGATCTAGGTTGTTAGAGATAATCCGCAGTGCATAACAACTAGAGAAAATTTTATTGCATAAATTATTGATATGAGTTTCAAACTTTAACTCTTTATCTATAGATAAACCCAAACATTTTGTCGAGCTAGGCATTGCAATTGGGGCATCATGCAGACGTACATTCTCAACGTTACATCTAAAATCAAGTATATTAGTCTTGGATACATGGAAAGATAAAAAGTTAGCATTACACCATAGTTTTATTTTAGTCAAGTCATTTGCATTATCTGCAAGACCCTCCAAGCTTGTACCATGTCAAAGAATTGTGGTGTCGTCTGCAAAAATGGTGAATTTACCTGATATGTCAAGACGAGGGAGGTCGTTGACATAAATAAGAAACAGCAAAAGACCAAGAACCGATCCCTGAGGGACGTCCGAGTTCAGGACACGCTCAGCTGAGTTCTTCCCATTAAAGGTAACTGACAGCACATGTCCCCCGAGAAATGATCGAAGCCAATTGTGCATGGTTCCCATAAAACCGTACTCTGTCAGTTTCCACAGCAGTATTTCATGATCGACGCAATCAAAAGCTTTAGACAAAACACTGCCGCATCCATTCCTCCAGAATTTTAATTTATGTAAAGATATTCCAGGAAATCAAAGATAGCATCATTTGTTCCCCTTGACACCTGAAACCCAAACTGTTGAAGACTTAAAACGCTGTCTACTTAAAAAAGATCATTCTCACCTTAACAAGTTTTTCCACCACCTTTACCATTGTGTGTGTGGTGAGCGCAATTGGCCTAAAGTTAGAAGCATCCTCACAATCCCTACTCTTAAAAAGAGGGAGAACTAATAGGGAGATCAAAACATGCAACTCCCATAAGGCGTTTATACAGCGAGATAAAATAAAATAAGAGATGACCAACTTTTAACTTTTTATTTTATTTTACTTTGAAAATACGCGTGCGCATTGCGTTTTGGAACATATGCTATTGACAATTTCGCTGAATATTTTTGTATTTGGATCAGTTGTGTGCATTTTTAAATTAAAGTTGTGTTAAAAAATTAGTTCTCCAAAAAGTTATACTGGGGTGAATATTGTTGTAAAAACCGTAAAAACACTTAATTGTACTCGTTCCAACAAAACAAGTTAAAATGTCATGAAGGTACCTAAACCAATAAAGAAAGTTTTTTGTTATCAAATTTTGGTGTATAGTATGTTCGATATTATCCATAAAAATCTCAGCTAGTAAAGTACTCAGAATGTTTCCTATAATTAAGCCTTCATAACTGGAGTAAAAATTATTAAATTGAAAGTAATTTTGAGAGAGACAAGCAGTCAAAAGAATGATGATATCTTGCTTTTTAACTGGATTTGTATGAGTTTTCTAATAAATTGTTTACTAAATTAATCGTATCTGAGAAATAAATGTTGTACATCAAATGAAATCAATAGAGCATTTTTTGGTAACTTGATATATTTTATATTTTCTGTTAATTCAAAAGAATTTTTAATGCTATATTTGAATTAATAGAACATATAAAACACACCACGTTAACAAAAAATGCTCTGTTGATTTCGATCGATGTACAAAATTTATTTCCCAGCATCCTACACACAGATATGATTAATTTAGTAAATAATTTATTAGAAAAGAAACATAAACTCCATTAAAAAAAAAACAAGAAATCATCAACCTTTTGAATCCTCGTCTCTCTCAGAATTACTTTCAATGTAATAATAATTTTTACCCCAGTTCTGAAGGCTTAATTATGTGAAACCTATTGAGTCCTTTACTAGCTGAGATTTTTATGGATAATATTGAACATGCTGTACACCAAAATTCGCTAACAAAAAACTTGATTGGTTTAGTTACGTTGATGATATTTCAGCTTGTTTTGTTGGAACAAAGAGACAATTGAGTGTTTTTAAGGATTTTTTCAACTATATTCACCCCAGTATAGTAGTTTAGTTTAGTAGTAGTAGTTAGGGGGAGGTCTAGAGACCTGACTGGTAGGCCTATAAGGCCCTTTCGGTCTACCCCAGCTCCTCCCTCAACCACCACCCGTCACCAGGTGTACATCCTTGAATCTGCCTGTCCTTACTATGTAAGTCTGCATATCCTTCCATGCAAGAGCCTTAACTTCGTCCCTATGCAAGACCGTAGTGCCGAAAATATCTCGTAGCAGTCTCGCTCGCGCTTCACATCTGCACAGGAAGTGAAGTGGAGTTTCCTCCTCTTCCTGACACTCCGTGCAGATAGAATCTTCCTCAATGCCTAACATAAAGAGGTGTTTCCTCAATCGACAGTGCCCCGTTACTATTCCTACGATGGAATTTGAGCTTTCCTGTCTCGGGCTAGTAACCACTCTGTTCGGCCCTTATCGGGCTGCACAATGAAGTCTTTAGCTTGCCTCCCGACCCCAGACTGGCCCTATTCACGTTGAAGTTCATGTTGTGCCCATTCGTCGAGTGCTGTCCTTATCTGCTGCCGAGTGATGCCTAAAGTTGGTTCTGGTCCTACATACGGGCTGGTGGCGCCGAGTCTAACAAACTCATCTGCCCTCTCTATGCCCTCAATCCCACAGTGTCCTGGCACCCAAACCAACTTCACTCTTTTACGTCGCGCCAACTGCTCTAGCCTGTCACCGCATTCCTGAACCAAAACTGATCCCGCCTTGGGTGAGTCGAGCGCCTTAAGTGCTGCTTGACTGTCTGAGCATATGACAATCTCTCCCCTGCCCCCTCTATGACTTCCTTCATCGTTATTGCCATTAGAATGGCATATACCTCAGCCTGAAACACCGTTGAAAACTTCCCCAAAGGGAAGCTGGACCCGGTTTGTGTAGCCTCAATATAAACTCCAGCACCAGAGGATTGCAACTGTGTCATACGTGAACCATCTCTATAGCAAACAATTGCCTCTCTGGAGAACTCCAGCCTGTTTCTGTCCCAGTCCTCTGTTTCGGGGATTGAGATACTATAACCCTTATGCCATCTTAGTCTGCCTGAGGGTCGTGCTACTCTGTAGGTAGATAAAGGGATCTCTCTTTCCACAATGTGGGAGATCCTTGCATGACCCACAACCTCACCTTTGGTATGCCAAGCTTCTGCGTCCCCCATTCGCAATTCGCTGCCATAGCCTCTTTCTTAATGAAAGTCGACAATGATGGCAGCCCTAGCAAGACATCCAATGCTGCTGACGGCGTCGTCCTCATTGTTCCAGTTATCGCTAGGCTAGCCAGTCTCTGGACTTTTGCAAGACTGGAACGAATGGTTTTCCTCTCCACCGAGGGCCACCATACTATTGAGCCGTATAATATCCTGGGTCTTATGACTGCTTGGTACAGCCAGTGCATGACCCTAGGACTTAGCCCCCAGGTTGTGCCTACCGCTCTACGGAGCTGCCACAAGGTCGCTATTGACTTCCTTATCTGCCTATCGACATAAGTCTTCCAGCTCAACTTTGCATCTACTGTGACCCCCAGGTATTTAACCTCTTTTGCCAAGGTCAGTTGTTGACCATACAATCTTGGGGGTCGAAAATCTCCTAAATTCCTTCTCCTAGTAAAGAGTATCATCTCAGTCTTCCGCGGATTAACCGTGAGACCTACCTCATTACACCATGCCTCCAATATATTACAGGCCATCTGCATTCTCTCGCAGATGATGCCCAAGTACTTGCCTGATATTAGAATCAATCCATCATCCGCATAAGCTTGTGCATAGAACCCTGCCTCCACGAGTCTGTTGAGCAGACCGTCCATGACTAGCTACACCATAGGTGCGGGGAGACAGCTCCCTTGAGGGCATCCGCCTCGCACCCCGATGTCTATCTGGTACCCGCCCTGACTAGCTTGGACGCCGCGGTCTTGCAGTGCACTTCTAACCCAACGCACCAGATTCGTTTTAATGCTCCTGGCTGCGAGCGAGTCGCAGATGACGTTTGTCCGTGCTCTATCAAACCCTCCTTCCACATCGAAAAACACAGCTAAAGCTGCTTCCTTAAGTTGTAAAGCCCTCTCAATCCTTTACACTGTACCATGCTGTGGAGAGCCGACTCCGTTGATCGCCCTCCCCTATATGCATGCTGATTAGCATGAATCGGTGAGACTGCAAGTGCTCCCTCCATTAGATGCCTGTCAATGATCCTTTCCAATGCTTTCATTAGGAAGGATGTCAGGCTTATCGGTCTAAAAGATTTGGCGGTCGTATAGTCCTCTCTTCCCGGTTTCAGAATGAATTTGACTCTAGCTGACCGCCATACCTCTGGTACGTACCCAAGGGCGATACTTGCCCTGCAGTATAACTTTTACAACTGAATTAGAATAAAATAATGTTCTAGATTTAATTATATAGAAAGTTGATAATAATATAAAACAAATTGCTGTAATTATTGGTTATGATGCCAATATCATTAATAATATCCTTGTCAAAAAACAGCATAATAAAGCCATTAGTAAAGTATATAATTTTATTAAAGATCAAACTAATATATATTTTTAAATTTTAACTTACATTGGATCACCCACTAAACGTATTGCTAATTTATTACGAAAACACGATCAAAATGTTGCTTACAGGACAGACAATAGTTTGGGTAAATATATAAAAAATAATAAAGACAAAATAGATAAAACAAAACAATAAGGTTAATTAAGTTATATAATTATAAGTTAACCTACGGGGACTGTCCAAAAACTACATGTGTCAAACAGATAGAACGTTTAATAAATGCATTTCAGAGCATAAAAAGAGTTTTTTGAATAAAAAAACTGATTAAGCATATTCAAACCATCTTTTACTCGAACAACATTGATTCAATCATAATTTTGAAATTCTTCCTATCGAAAATAAGGGCATAAAACTTAATGTGCTTGAATTTGTTGGAAAAAACAAAATCATCAGACCTTTTGCTGACTAATTAGAATTAAATAGCTCTCCTTTGTTAGATTTATTCCACTTAACCGTCCTAGGTATTTAAGTCATATAATTTTAACTTTTTTTATTTATTATAACACCACCCTCTTTGAGTTTTTCCCTAGTTTTGTTACCTGTTGTTTACCTTTTACATGGTAACATTGTAGTATTTAATTGTACCTCAACATCTGAAGATTGATATATGCCAAACATGGAATGTTGACAACAAATATAGTGAAAATCTTTAAAACTGTAAGTTGTTTTTTTCTAAAATTGTGTTCATGGATTTTCATCACCTAACGGCTGACATTATCCAATTCTTAAAGGTTTAATATTAACTACTAGTACTTTAAACGTTTTATACTCAGTTTTTGTGATGTGCATTTTTTCTGGAGTAAGGTGTGTAACATTCCTTTGTCAAAGCGTTTAAAAATTATATCAGTTTTCGCAATTTTTAAAAATAAAACTGATTATTATAAAGATAATGTTTAATAAAAAATATATAACTGATAACATATCAGTTTACTTTAGAACACACTCATACCTGTTCCGGCACAATATAATTAACCTAGATAACTTCATCTTTTCGATGAGGAAAACAGTGTTCAACTTGCATAGAAAAAAAATTACTGAAAAGAAAGGTTAGAAGCATTCTCCAAATAATTACTCGAACGAATGAAATAAAAGTACTGAACCAAAACATGACGTGTCCTAAACGTAAATAAAATACATCACTTTAACGTTGGAAACAGTTTAATTGGTATTAAATACTTTTAAAGAAATACATGAGTTTTTATAGAAAAAATATATTTAAATATAATCATTTAAAGAGTTACAGTATTTTATTTTTTTATCATGACACCTTCCAAATCGACTGAATCAGTGGATCAATTTCCAATTTTTTGTTGGTTATTCGTCGGCATCATTAAATGTACGTTTCAAAACGTTTTAAACCTTGCTCAAATGTCTTTTCTAATTTTCTGTTTTTATTTTCAATTAATATCTAAAGTAGTAGATATTAATTTCAAATGTCAATCTGCTAATGAGGCAAAACCTAATTTAATGGCCGGTAATTTGATGACCAAAAAAGAAAAACGAATGGTTATAGGTTTTAAAAATTCTAGAGCTATAGTCGAATACTGTCTTATCGTGTGGGTCCAAAGGTCACCAACATTATGAATCAAATCAGAAAACACAGTGAATACCAAAATGTTGTGTGATTCTTTTATCGAGCTATTAAATCTCGATGGGCTATTTACAAATATACAGGGAGAAAGAAAATAATTTTTTTTATTATATTACCCAATATTATTAAGATAACCACTTAATATTTTTTATATAGTAAATGCCGAGGGACTAAATAAGAAAATTCGCTAAATATGTATTTGGGTAAAATTTTTTGGTTGGCAAAAACAAAAATACACAAAATGCCAAGCGCCTTAATAAAGTCGGAAGGCGGTTCGAATCAGTGGAACAATCAGGATATGTTCTGTTTATACAGCCACTTAATGAAAGTGAGATTTTTTTATCAAATAAATTAAGAAATGTTCACGAAAAATCCAAAGGCAAAAGACTTAAGTTACAATGCAAAAATGGATATTCATAATGCAATTTATGATTTATACACATACAGCAAAGACTAATATAATCCTAAGGTACTCCGGCTTAATATAATTTAATGAATCTTGCCAAACAATTTGCACTTCATCTGACGTAAGGCCAATGTTCACATGTTTTTCGTAATATGATTTTGCTCCAGCCCATATTAATTCTATTGCGTTAAACTGGCAATGGTATGGCGGCAGTCGTAAAACCTCGTGTCCATTTTCCCGTAATATTTCATCTACGGCATATATTGTTGGTTTTTTAATAGATTTTGCCATTAAAAGAAGTTCTAGTTTCAGCATATTGGGTAAAGGATTTTGTTTTATTAGACATTCATAAATATCATTTTTCTTCCAGGATGAAGTAGGTTGTTTATTTAAGATTCTTGAATGATAAAATGCATTGTTCAGAATGATTAAAGATGGAGCATCTAAATTTTGAATCAGTTGTTCTTTTAACCACTTTTCAAACAGTTCATATTATCATGGTAGTCCATACTTTTGGATGTTGAAGAAAACAGTAAACTTGCACCTGGGAGAAATCCTGTTGAAGAACCTGCATGCAAAATGATGAACCGTTTTCCCGTCCCACATCCCTTTTTTTCTCTTGGCACTTTTTATAGACTCGTCCGGCCAAGATTTCGAACCACTTCCATCAGAAAATATCCAAGTCTCGTCTAAAAATACCACTTTTCTAAATTTTGAACTAACATTTTCCGTGTATTTCTTTAAAAACTGGATACGCTGACTTGCTACATGTGGCAACTTACATAAAAATCTTCGATTACAGTCCTTTTTATATCGAAAACCCAACATTTTTATTAATTTTGACAACGATTTTAGTCCGATTTCCAATATGCCTCGATTTTTTAAAGCTTCTTTTAAAACCTGATGGGTTATATTAGTTTTTGATGTGTATAAATCGTAAATGGCATTACGAACATCCATTTTTACATTGTCGCTTAAGTCTTCTGTCTTTGGCTTTTTTCGTGTACATTTCTTAATCTTCTTCGGTAGTAAATTATGCTTTTTTTTCACGCACAATTTTCTGCACAGTCCTTATAGCGACTCCCAGAGCTTTTCCTACTCTCTCCTGGATATTGGCCGGTGAATTTTCATTTTCGTAATATTTTATTAGATTTAATACCATTTTTTTCGCTTGTGGATGCAAAAAACCCGAAAATTGTTTTCTATTACTTATTTTGTCACTAGCTTGTCAATCTGACTTTGAAGTGACATCGCTCAAAGATTTTTGCAACTGCTAGTATTTATATGTTTATCCTCTTTTTCCATATGAAAATATCATAGGTCTATCTAGATCATCTTCCGGATTTTATGCTGAGGATATGATTAGGGTAGAACGGGGTTAGGTGAACAGGTGGGTTAACTGAACACTGCGATCTAACTGCCATCTTTTAAAACAGGTTGCGACTAACTTTCGTTATAAAGAGCATCACCTAGCCTGTGCTCTTCTGGTATAATGCAATGTTCTCTGATATTTAACGGAATGTCGTAAACGAATCAAAACGTTTTTAATGGCGTCAGAGTAAATTTTGTGCTCCCTGAATTGTTGTAAATAGTAGTGTAGAGACAACATTTAAACAAAAGTTGTAAATATAGTGTTTTTCTGTAAGTATTTTAGCATACATTACGTTTATATACAATCCTCTACAGCAATGTTATGTTAAGAATTTTATTGTTTAAAATTTTTCATACGTAGTGGGTATAAGTGGACACCTGCCATAAGGGGTTACATGAACAGGTGTCCAGTTAACCTGCCACGTCTCTGTTTCTGGCTTTTCTGCTTAACAGCCCATATAATATATTAACAATAGTGTGCGTCCATAAAGTTTTGCAAAAGTTCTGTTAAAATTCCTATAAACTGGTTCTAAGTATTTAAAAAAAAAAAAAATAAAAACGCTTAATGAATAATTAGTACAGGAAGGTCCTAAACGGATAAAATAGCCGCCTTCAATCAAATATATTTCTTTTTTATATTTATAAACATTTTGCTTCTTTAAAATGGAAAAACCACTTCAAATTAATATTGTCTTTTTTTATACAGCAATTTTTTCCTTTATATAAGTTGCGCTCAGAACCGAAATAATCCTCTATAAACCAAAATAAAATGTTAAGCCTTTTTTTAAACTGTAAAAGGGGTCAAATATGTTTTATTTTTGCACATAAGTACATTTTTCTACACCGGGAAATTTCAGAGTTGTAAAATAAAAAACAATATCTCTTTCTAAATGTTTTTAAATCAACGTACAGAAAGATAGATGTTTCTATTCAGTTGCGAAAAAGCCATTATAATTTTTTTTTCTAATTTCAAACATAACTATTTTAGCCATAACATAGATATACGGGGAAAGATCTACAGGGTTGCCAAAACACATTTTTTTTTCTTTACAGAAAATGCCTAGGAAAAGAATTCGAACGACCAATAATAGGTCATACAGTGCCGCGGAACTCAAGCAGGCTTGTCAAGAGGTTCTGCAAAATGGCCGTTCAATAAGAAATGTAGCTATGCAATTTGTAATACCTAGAATTACACTGAAACGGTACGTTGACAAATGCCGTGAACACGACTTGGAGTCAATTAATTTCCGTCCAAATAATGAACATCTTATGTCTTTTACACAAGATGAAGAACTGCTTCTCAAGCAATATCTACAACGTGCGTCAAACATTCATTATGGTCTTTCCGCAAAACAAGCTAGAGCACTGGCTTACGAATTTGCTGAGGCCAACAACAAGACCATAAAAGAGAATTGGTCTCGGGATGGCATGGCAGGCAAGGAATGAATGTTTAATTTTATGCAGAGGCATAAATTTTCACTAAGGACCCCAGAGCAGACAAGTTTGAGCAGAGCAACCAGCTTCAACAAAACAAATGTGGAGGCATTTTTTAAAAATCTTAAAATTAAATATAATTTGCAGGCCAAAGATATTTACAACCTAGATGAAACTGGCGTTACCACGGTGCATAAGCCTCCTAAAGTTCTAGCAACAACAGGTCAAAGAAATGTTGGGCAGATGACTTCTGGTGAAAGAGGAACCCTCGTAACTGTAGTGGCAATTATTGGTGCCACAGGAAAATTTGTACCACCGTTTATGATTTTCCCACGCGTGCATTTTAAGGACAATATGCTTTATGGAACTCCTCTTGATACTAAAGGTGCTGCTACGCCTTCTGGGCGGATGAAAAGTGAGCTATTTTTGCCTGTCTTACAACATTTTGTCCAACATGAAAGGCCAATGAAAGAAGAACCGAAGCTACTTATTGTTGATAACCATGAAAGCCACTTAAGTATTTGTGCCCTTAATTATGCCAAAGAAAATGGTCTTCACCTTCTGACATTACCACCCCACTGCAGTCATAAGCTGCAACCGCTAGACGTCGGAGTATTTGGTCCGTTTAAGAAGTTTTATGGTGCAGCTTGTGATAGATGGATGGTCAATCATGCAGGAAAAGCCATCACTATTTATGACGTGGGCAGCCTGGTTGGAGAAGCTTTCCTTCAAGCTTTCACACCAAAAAATATATGCAGTGGATTTCGAGCAACAGGCATTGAGCCATTTAATGATCAAATATTCCCCGATGATGTTTTTTTGTCCTCTTATGTCACTGACAGGCCAACTCCGGAGCAAGGGCCACAGCCTGGACCATCGTCAGAAGAAGTTCAGCCGGTAACATTACAAATACCCATACCTCAAGTGTTTACTCAGAAATTACAGTCAGAGCAACAGAATCCTGGAGAAAATCTATCTCAACAACTCTCCCAACCTACACACATCAATATAATAACGCCGGAGCAAATTCGTCCTCATCCTAAAGCTCAACCGCGCAAATCCATAAATCGACGTAAAAAAGGAAAGTCCTTGGTATTGACAGACACTCCTATTAAAGCTAACCTAGAAGAAGAAGCAAGACTCCGGGAAGCGAAAATCAAGAAAAAAGTTAAAGTTAGTGAGGTTAAGAGACAGACTGTGAAAAGGCGTGTTTTGGACGATAGTTCATCTTCTAGTGACGGTAATATCAGTTACCACGAAAGCTCTGATTCTCCTGAAGATTTCGATGAATACGAAAGTAGGCCTAGGGAAGTATCAAAGGGTGACTATGTAATTGTAAAAGTTTATGGGAAAACTAATTCAAACTTCAGACATTACGTAGTTAAAATCGACGACATTTATTTTAACGGTTATGACGTTACTTTTTTAAAGCGACACAATCATACAAAATATTTTTCAAATCATGAAAACGGTTTTGTTCCTTCCGAAGATGTTATTTATAAGCTGCCCATGCCAATAAAAAATAGCAGTGCCCGGTTTGCTAATATGATGTCGTTTAATATAGATTTCAGCGAATTTAGTTTTACAATCTATTAAATCTTATAAGTTTATGTTATATGTGTTATGTTACAAATATACATATCATTTTCAATGAAATCTTTACTATTTTATTAATTTTATGGTTATGTTCAGTTACCCCCGTCTAATGGTTCACTTAACCTGTCTGTCAGGTTAACTGAACAATTTTGCAGGCTCTCGTAAAAGTTGATCTGATAAATCTATAATTTGTTGTTTCATTTGAAATATATTTTTTTTCAATTACCCTTTGAGCAAGTCATGCGTGGAAAAATTGCTACACCCTTATTGTTCGAAAGAAGGTCAGAATGTAAAATTAATCTCGAAGTGGACCAGTTAATCCCAGTCTACCCTATACGTAATAAAGGAAAAACAGGCTTAAAAAGTTTGTCGTTGATAAATCGTATGACCCACACGATAACACTGCTTTTGACTGTATCAAAATAGGGTCAAAATATTATTAAAATAAAAAGCATAAAATGACCTAGTAACAAATTTCTAGTCCTTCGGATTAAGGCACTTCCCTCTTGTTATTTTTCATATAAAATAACTGAGCTGGAGTTTAAAGTCATCTTAAAGCTACCAAAATTAATTCAAATCTTCACTAAAGCAAACAGAATAAAATGGTTCAGTATCAACTTTTTAGCTCCGCAGATTGAGGCACTTCCCTCTTGCAATGTTTTCATAAAAAGTGGATTACCGGGGGTTTAAAGTTATCCTAAAGCTACCAAAATTGACTTAAATCTTAACTAAAGCAAACAGCATAAAACACTAGTATCAACTTTCTAGACTCTGATTGGGGCACATCCCTCTTTAAATTTTTCATAAAAAGTGAAGGACCGGGGGTTTAAATTTGTACTAAAGACAACAAAATTGACGTAAATATTTATTAAGCAAGCAGCATAAAATGGCTAAGTATCAAATTTCTAGCCCCTCAGAATAAGGCACTTCCCTCTAGAAATGTTTCATATAAAGTGAATGACCGGGGATTTAAATTCATTCTAGAGCTAGGTAATATATTAAATTGGCCTTTCATTTTGTACCAAGAATGGAATAGAAGAGATGACTTAAATAAAATAAGTATATATTTACATGTATTTACGTATATATATATATTTTTTTTTGTTGCTTTTTCTTAAACCAGGTCTAATATTTTTTTGTTGAAAATTATTGGGTACTGGTTTATTTTCTTTAAAGAATTATTTTTCCATAACGTTTCACGGTTCATAGAGAGCTTTTTCAAAAGGATATTATTGGCCTACAATAAAGACAAAACTATCAGACATCGATTGACACTAAAAACTATTACAATAAAATGTTAAAATAGGAAGTTACAATTTTTAAAACTCCAGTTTAAAATTAATGTTAAAATCATGTTAAAATACATTGGTATATGCACCCTGGAAATAAAACAACTTACTGCATTATAGTAGCAATGATGTTTCACTTGTGGAAAAAAAATAAATACTTGCCAAAAACAAAAAAAAAACATCGGTAGTATTTATTTAATTTCCACAAGAAAAGACTGAAAAAGCGCTATAATATTCTGAATCGATACAGTGTTGCCAATATATATATATATATATATATATATATATATATATATATATATATATTGCCTCTGTTTGCATAGTGCTTTGGGTACCTGCTAAACAGTTTATAGGGCACTTCCCACCTTAAAGGGAATCTTATTTGAGTAGTTTTTTAACCTTTTGTCCAAAATAGCTAGTTTTAAGAAATGTCTGTTCTTGGTTTAGAAATTATAAGACCTTTCAATTTTAAATTATAAAAGTAGACTAGAAGCCTTTCAGTCTCCTTTTATAATTAACAACGTCTTTATAAGTGATTTTTTATTTTAACACTTCCATTTGTTTAAATTTGGGTTTATTACACATTTATAATTTTTTTTTGTATGTTTGTAAAATTTTAAAAATAATTGTGATTAATAATTAGGTTGTAAAAGAGTTTTATAAAATTTTATTTAGATATCATTTCATTGTTTGCGAAACTTAGCTATTTATGGCGCAGTGTGGTTACAATTCTTTTGTTTTGATCTTTCTTTAACCACAGGTTCCAGTCTTATGAACTAAGATTGACGTTTGGATTAAATGGTCTAAACTCATCTTAAACTACTGGTGTTAAGAGTATTACTTGTTCAGTTTTAACAAAAAATGATCTTAATTTTTATATAAATAACTTAAGCTCTGGTTTTAAAAATCTGTTAAAATTTGGCAGTTTTTATTAGGCAAGCTCTCTTTAGAAGTCACTTTTAAAGGCAGCAAATTTAATATTTGCTTAAAATGCTTAAAAAAGTGCATGGGATTCCTATATTTCCACGAATTGAACTAAATATGTTTTAATAAGTGACCCACTTGTAATGTTTAAAAAGTATTTTTTGAAAAATATATTTTTGTGTATACAGGGTATTGAAAAAATTTGTGGCCAAATTTTAATGGAGCTCTCTGTATATTTTTTTAATATTTAAAATCTCTATAAAATACTACAACATTTTATGTGTATTTTGTATTTGGAAATTAATTGTTTTTGAGATAGTGACAGTTGAAAATCGACATGTTTGTATCTTTGAGATGAGACAGAATCCAAACGGTTTAAGATATAAAAAACTATTTACAGTTTTTATTCTAACTTTTTGCGAGCTATTGTAATGACATAAGTTTTAAATGCAACAGCAGCTTTTTGACAAATTTTAATTTTTTTTCAAAATGATATATTTTTTATATTTTATGGAGATTTAAAAAAATTCAGGGTGTTTATGTGTTATCATGTTACTGCTAAATTGAAGTCAGCACACGGTAATTTAAAGGTTATTTATAAAAATAGGCATTGTCTTTCGCAGGATGTACAAAAAATGCTCATTTCAGGCGTTGCTTGGTGCAGTTTTTGCAAGTCTCGATGGACTGGATCGCTATCGAGTTCAGAAGATGCAGAATTCATGTCTGCGGTTGCAGTGGGGTGGCTTAATAATCTTTAACAGATTTAGGTTACTCCGTGCTAGCTTTTACTTTAACATAATAAAACGTAGATCTTCTCCTTACGTCCACAAAAAAATTACTTTCCGCACTAATGTGCATAATTTAAATTTGCGAAGAAAAGATACTCTTAGAGTGCCACAACACGGAAAGGAGATTTTTAAACACAATCATTCACGTACAATATTGGTAGTTTGATTTACTCTTTAGATTTTGCTGATTTTCGTTGGTCAGCCCGGACTTTTAAGGATACTTTTAGGTCATGTCTTATTGCTGCCCAATCGCGTTAATTTATATACACTTAAAAAGAAATCGTTCCTGGGACATTCCTACATTTCTCTTCTTTCTTTTATCTGCGCGTTTTCTCTTCCTTATTATTATGTTTCTTTTTTTTTTGCTTTTCTCTCTCTCTTTTACATTAGTTATATTTTTTTATCGCCTATGCATCGCGTCTAAATATTATTTTAAGACATAATTTAGCTGTACTCTTTCCTAAAGTCTTTTATTAATTTAAGACATATATATATATATATATATATATATATATATATATATATACATCTATGTTTTGACGATTTATGATGCGTCCACACAAACTGGATGAAAGCTGCACAGGATAGGAAGATATAAAAGCATTTAAAAGAGGCTTACGTCCAGCAGTCGACTTTATTATATTTATTATTATAATGCTATTACAATATTAAAACATAGATGTATATATATATCTATATACATCTATGTTTTAATATTGTAATGGCATTATAACAATAAATATAATTAATATTATTATTATCATCAACATCACCGATTAGCCTCTAAAGTCGACTGCTGGACGTAAGCCTCTTTTAAATGCTTTTATATCTTCCTATCCTGTGCAGCTTTCATCCAGTTTGTGTGGACGCATCATAAATCGTCGTGCCATCTAGTAGGTGGTCGTCACTTATATCGAAATGCTTCGTGCCTTAATCTCCATTCAATTATCTTCCTTGTCTATCTGTCATCAGCCTGCTTTGTGACAAGGCCCTGCCCAGTTCCACTTCAAGGTTTTTATTTTTTCCAAGGTATGAACAACTTTCGTTCTCCTACGTATTTCTGCATTCGGCAAACCTGTCCTTTAAAGACACCCCCAAAATTGATCTCTCCCTTGCAGGCTGTGTAGTTCTGATCTTATTTGCTATTTTTCGGGTTATCATCAATGTTTCTGAACCATGTCAGAACAGGTAACATGCACTGATCAAGACCTTCCTTTTTAGATAGACAGGGATACTCGACTTAAATACATATTTCCGTATTAAATTTATCCAATACTTTTTAAAATTTTAAACAAAATTTTCAATGGATGATGGTGATAAGCAACAATTAAATACGATTTGGCTAGATATTTATTTTTGAACTTTTATAGTAAATTGCCGAAATAAGAATGGAAAAAATTCATGGTTTTTCAATAAGTACATTTAAAACAAAATAGAGATTAGATGGATTTGTATTTACAAATTTTGTAAAATGGGGATTTTTGGGATTTGTTTATTAATTCTGGTAGTTTTAATATGGCTATTAGTAAATGCAAGGGCGGCTTGTCTTAAAGGGCCGAAGGGCCGGTGGCTGTGCATTCAGAAGTCACTGTGAAAATTCGTATAACCGGGGCCGCCTAATTGAGCGGCTCGGTAAGGTTTTGCATATTTTATTTTAGTGAGATGTTGGCGTTTCGCGTAATTTCATTAAATACCTAGGTACCTATTGTTTTCAATTCGTTCGAGGCAAAATGAATAAAATAAACAGTCTATTAGTGAAACCTTTTTCTACGCGATCGCTCGAGGAAAAAATTCAAATCAAGGAGCTTGGAAGACCTCTCCTTGATTTAGATCTAACCAAAATGCAGAAGGCTTCCACCTCTAGTTCATCAAGCTTCAAAGGCCGTGTAAGGAAGTTTAATCGAAATATGTATTCGAAAAATAACGGGATTTGTGGATGCGATCAAAAAAATGCATTTTTTTGTTTCGTTTGGTAGTGATTCTACATGGACAAGGCAAGGTCTTACCGATTTAGTGCATATTTATGAGAAAATTAAAACGCATGAGAACAGCAAGGTATATATAAATAATATTTTTAGTTTTTCTTTGCTCGGAAAATCAAATATAATGACTCAATTAAGTTCGGCTTATGGACAAAATATTATTACGCACACAATCAAATTGATAAAAACAGATATATTTTAAACATCATTATCAACTCTATTAGATTTTGTGGTGCATTAGAATTGGCAATGAGAGGTCATGATGAAACCGAAGAATACGGAAATAAAGGATTGTTCCGAGAATTGATAGATTTTAGTTCTCAACTGGATAGAGATTAAAAGGAACATTTCAACAAAGCAACATCACTTAAAGGGACCTCTAAGACGATACAGAACCAATTATTGGACTGCATGATTAGCGTTTACCATGAAAAAGTTACTAAAGGAATTAAAAAAACGAATTATGTAGCGGTAATAGCTAACGAATTTCAATTAATCATTATTTTACGATACATTGTCTCCAGTAAGTCAGTAGAAAGATTTTGGATATTTGTAAATCCTCCCGGACACAATGCCATTTCAATGGCAAATTGCATTTTAAATGAAATTGATCCTTTAATTAGTGACACACCCAATAAGTTAATAGCGCAAAGATATGACGGAGCGTTAGTTATGAGCGGAGGTGTAAATGGGGTACAAAAAATAATTAAAGATAAATATTCTTTATCAAATAATGTGCATTGCTATGCTCATCAGATTAACCTTACAATGAGCAGCTATACATACACTACAGAGATAAATCTCTAAATGGTACAAGATATAAAATACAAAACTTAAAAATACAATACAAATACAATGGTATCCTGCTATAAACAATAAAATTCAAAAATGCATATAAAATAAAAATATAGAGTAAAGCGAGAGAGGAATGAAGCACGAACCTTTAAACAATTAAATAGCGCCGAATCTAAGGAATCTTTTGAGGGTCTGAAGGCTAATACTAAATATATCACAGTCGGAGAAAAATTTATTATAATTTAGGCAAAGGCGATCAATAAATGAGTTTTGACCATAGTTAGTCCTGTGCCTCCTTACAAGGAAAAGGGAAGTGTGACGAGTACGTCGGGCTGGAACCAAGAAGTTCACCTGACCCAATAGGTGCTCACAGTGGATCATACCATTAAGCAACTTGAACACAAATAGGAGTAGGGCATGTTTGCGTCTCTGGGCGAAACTTTGCATACCGCACAGTAGTAGTCTTGTTTCATAGGAGACATTTTGATAAGGAAAATGGAATTTAAATAATAAGTATTTTACAAATTTACGTTGTACTCTTTCGATCCTATCTATGTGGCATGCATAATGGGGCTGCCAAATTACTGAACTACATTCCAGTAAGCTTCTAACAAAGCAGTTGTATAGGGTTACGATGACTTTAGTATCGCTGAAATGCCGAGAATGTCTTAATGAATCCCAGCATTCTAAAAGCTTTACATACAATTGAGTCTATGTGTTGGTTAAAAGATAGACTGGTGTCGAATATGACGCCCAAATCGTTCACACAAGAGGAAATTCCAGGAGTTGTGTCACCAATTTTGTATTGTTGTTTATCGTTGGTTTCACAGGAAGATATGAGGTGCACTTTTCAAGAAACTCTTAAGTTATTGGAAGTTTTAATGACAACACCTATATCAGCCTCTGAAGCTGAAAGATGCTTCTCTATGTTAAAAAGACTAAAAACTTTTTTGCGCAACTCTATGAAAAAAGAAAGACTAAGTGCTTTAGGAATGTTATCAGCTGAAAAAGTGTTTCTTAATAATATTCACGACTTTAATAAACGAGTCATTGACCTTTTCGCCAGTAAGGCAGAACGAAGACTAGATTTTAAATCCGCAGTTCAGTGTAAAATATTCTTCCTTTTACTGTATATAGTTTATTCATTACGACTAATTATTCTGGTAAGTTTTTATCGAGGTTTTTATGTTGTTTATTACTTTGTAAAAATGGCTATATGCACACGTTATCCCATAAGTAGAATTACCTAAAAAATTCACCCCAACACAAGAATAAATTATCTTAAGGAAGGAATTATTATTAAATTTTTTACTAATTTAGCAGGTAGTATAAATGGTATATAATATATGTAACTAGTATTTTTTTTTATTAAAAAAAACAAAAGGTAAAACATTTGTCATTTTGGGCGTGGCACCCCGACAAATTTTCACCTGGGGCGGTATTTACCTTCGGGTACACCGCCAAATTAAAATCCCACGAGCCGCTACTGAGTAAATGTATCGTAGAACAAATTATTACTCTTGTATACAAGGATTGTAAGTAATTGAAGAAAAAATCTGGACAGAGATGAAATAAAAGAATTGTTTTAAATTGGTCTTTGTGTTTTGTACCTACCAACATCACAACGAAAAGCTATTACGTTAAATTATCAACAAAAATATATTCTAATACACCCAACACGATATCTTTATTAAGTATCGCTAGGAGTTTTGCCGGTAATAAACTCTTTTCAGTGTACAAAAGAGAGTTGCATTTTCTTAGACCTACTTGAGTTATGATGCAACGCCACAGAATGCTGCAGAAAACACTAATGCATATCCTTATACTTTTGACGTCTTTATAATCATTAGTAAATAGTTTTAAAGGAACCTGAATATACTGATGGAGATGGTGTCAACTCTTAAGTGCATCAGAAAAGAGATTAATAATACTTCCATCAATATCCTCCATATAGTTTGGACTGTTTACTTGTTCAAAAGATTTTAACGCAAACACTTTTTAACGTGGGATTTCTCGCATTGCCAGCAATTCTAAGCAATCGTGATTTAGATATCTTATCAGTAAAAGGTACACAACCCTTTGTTTTTAGTAAACCTAATAAAACAAAAATAGATTGTATTGTGATTCTCTATCAGGATAAAAAATGCAACGTGTACATAACGTTTTTCCCATTAGGGGTAAGGTATATGACTATAATGAAAGGGTTGTAAAGAGGTACTTAAATCGCCTCATTTGAGTACCTCTTTATAAACCACGTTTGTTGTTGCATTCTCTGGCTATAATATAGCTAAGCTACTACGCGAATTTACCCTACAGCATGCGACATAGAGTTGACAACGGGAAAAACAATCGTAGCGCAAGTCTACTCCACTTACGGATTTCCCTCGAGCTTTGTTAATTGTTATGGCGAAACAAAGCTTTAAAGGAAACTGTACACGTTTAAACTGAAAAGGATAGTCTGACGGAATTAAAGGTATACGTGGTATAAAAACCGTTTGTCCCAGACCGGGGCCAGAAATAATAGTAGACTATATTACATTGTTTTGTAATGTTTTAACCTGTAGTCGAGTTCCATTACACAATTTTGTTTGTTTTAAATTTCGAATAAGCATCACTGGTGCCCCCACTTTAAAAGTTAACTCATGAGAGTGAGGGAACTCGACAGGATAAATAACAGCATTTTCTTGGTCTATAACTACATCTATTGAGTAAAATGTTATTTGTGGAGCAGTATTTTTTATAATAAAGCTAATTTATTTCATTTGCTGTGCTATTTTTTGGAGTTAACATAGCTCGTACTTTAAACCAAGAAACGGTTTTATTTTGACAACTTTCGAGTCCACTATAAACATTTAAGTGATAGTTTCACTCCCTTGAAAACTGAGTTTCGAAGAATCCCTTCTTATCGAATCTCTGCACTCTAAAATCAAACTGTTTGCACAAGCTCAGCTTTCTACGGCAAACAGTTTAAGAAAAATCGCAAAAATTAATCAATGACCCGATTTTTTCAAAAACACTGTATGGATTTATAAAAACTCTTAAAATATGTAATAAAATAAAATATAAAGCACGTGTTCAAATGTTTTTCCGAATAACTAATTGTTTTTTAAATAGAAAATATAATATTAAAGGGGTGGTTTCAGCCCCTTGGACACCCTGTCTCGGTTTTTAAATAATTTTAAAATATGTAAAAATTTAAAATAAAGCATATTATGTTCAAGGGTTTTACGAATAACTAACGGTTTTTTAAATAAAATATAATATCTTAGGGATGGTTTTACCTCTTTAGACACATTGAATGAATTTTTTTAAAATAAAATATGTAAAAAAAAATAAATTAAAAAACCATGTTCAAGCGTTTTTTCGAAAAACTAACCGGTTTTTAAATAAAAAATAATTGTATTATTTAAGTGAAGGTTTCACCTCTTTGAACACCCTGTATGAATTTTTAAAAAATGTATAAAAATAAATTAAAAACACGTTCAACGTTTTTCCGAAAAACAGACCGAATTTTTAAGAAAGCGTAGAAGGGCCACAATTTTTTTATTTTTGTAACAAATTCCGACTTCTGTCTCGGAATTCCGACTTGTAACTCGGAATTCCGACTTCTATCTCGGAATTCCGACTTTTATCTCGGAATTCTGACTTGTAACTCGGAATTCCGACTTCTATCTCGGAATTCCGACTTCTAACTCGGAATTCCGACTTCTAACTGGGAATTTAGACTTCTAGTAGTGTTTTCACATAAGTGTTCCAATTTTTGCTTTGGACGCGTTGTGACTGCACATTTAATAATTATCCTTGTGATAAAGACATTTGTGACTTGTGTAAAATATTAATTGCTGAAAGTGTCTAGAAATAGTATCTAGTATGATAAAATCTAACCCTTGAAGGTGTAGAAGACAAAGAAATTTTAATAAATGAGGAAAAAATAAATAAATTAATAAATTCTATCCCTTGTAGAGACACGCATGGACGGCAATGCAAGCCAAACTAATTATAGGATGCTTTTACCAACATATCTATAAATAATATCACGTATAAATAAAAAGTGCAGCGAATCTCTAAAGAGTAGATAACTTAAACAGATTTTAATAAATAAGAAAAATGTATATTTTACCCCAAGAAGACACCCTCGGATGGTAGTGCAAGCCAAAATATATATAGGGGGCTATTACCCCGACGGAAATAATATATATTACGAATTAATGTACCAGCGGGTTTTGGGAAGGGTAGAAAATTCAAATAAATTTTAATAAAGTAGGAAAAATTCAATTAATTTAATTACCAATGTGTCTAGAAATAACAACTCTATGAATAAAAGTGACAGGATTAGAAAACTAAAACAAATTTTTGTTGAATGAGAAAAGTCATATTTTCATATTGTCCCAGGTCCCGGACAGAACTAGATAGTCAAAATATTAATTGGAAGTTGTTGCCAATAGGTCTAATAATAATATATAATATCCATAAAAGTGGCAGTGAGGTCCTTAAGGGTAGAAGACCCCGGCCTGCTGAGTCATTCCAATATATTAATGATATGTCTATTACAAACTTTTATGACAAGTAGAAGATCCAAAACGGGTAATGAAACTTAATAAATTATAAAAAATGTAAATGACTGGGAATGTTAGTCAGAGAGTCTATAATCAGTAATGAAGTCTACTGTATTAGATATTTTGTCAGCAAACTACGTATATCAAGGTACACATTTTGATATTTTGGACAAGTTAAAAGTACAATCATTGAGTTGTACCTTGTCAGTAGAATGCGCTTTATTTGTAAAGAGGTTTACCGAATAGATAAAGCTAAAAGAAAGAAAATCAGGTGCTTGAAGAAATAATCAAAATTATTATTAACTTTTCACTGTGTTCCTGTAGTCTGTTTTGATAGATTGATGTCCTTCCACAAAGTTAGAAATAAGACCTACAACGGAAACTTGATTCATGAGGATGTGATTTGCCAACAAATGTTTTTTTGCTGAAATCATGTTACAGATTTTTGTTTTCAAACTTCATAAAATATCAATGTCTTCATTTGTGGAGGAATTCTAATAAATTATAGTTTAAAAAACTGAAACGCACATACACACGCTTTAATAGTAAACTGAACTAAAAAAAAAACCTTTGAACGAGAATAAAGTGATTAACAAGAAAATTAATGTCATTGTGAAAACAGCGTGGGTCTGATATCAGTTATAAATATTTTATCGGTTTAATTCCTGAAAGTAGTCAGTATGAATATATGGCATAAAGGCACCCTACGCTTTTTACAAAAGTTATTTTTTCTCTTTTTAGTTCAATTTACTATTAAAGCGTGTTATTTAGTTTTTTAAACTATAATTTTTTTTCTTTTTAGTTCCATTTGCTATTAGAGCGTGTTTTTTAGTTTTGTCAAACTATAATTTATTCTTCTTCGCTACCTCCCCGTGCCGAAAATATGTAATTTGCGCGCCTTCTGCCTTCCTTTTATATGGTAGCCATTTCCCAGGGTCCCTCTCCAAAATGAAATTTTTTTATCCTGACGATCTTGTTCAGGATAATGGGATAAACTTATTAAATCATTGCATGGTCATCGATTGTAATCTGGCGTTATAAAGTGGGTGAAAATCAAATGAAACTAGTAAAAGCGTTTTAAAACAAGTAAATATACTCGAGTATTATTTTAATTAACAGGTATCAGGGAAATTTGGTTTTTCTAACTTTATTTTAGTTATTGTATTTTGTATCATACATAGAATGTAACTGTTTACTTATGTTTCTGTCCTTACTGGAAAAAGTCAACCTAAAATCTCTTATACTTTGATGAAATTTAATCTGAATGAACATTAAACGAATTGAAAAATAAAGATTGATGAGTAATCGTTTAACGAAATATAAGTTGCTTTAATAGAGGATGCATAAACCTTTCATAGGTGCTAGTTATTTACTCAAAAAACGATATTTTTTTAAACAAATATATTTCTTTTTTCCTAAAAGAAAAACAACAATAATTATATTTAAATTTTATGTATAATAGTGAATGGTTAGTAAATTGGGGAAAGTACAATACTTGGGAGTAAATGACGATAAGCCTTGATGAAGAGCGAGGAGACATATGCCCCCACATTACAGTGCATATATTAAAATCTGAAAAAAAAAAAAAAAAAAATATATATATATATATATATATATATATATACAGTGTGTCCGAAATTGGTTATGACAGTATTGGGATCTCGGAAACCGTGATAGTTACAAAAACGTTTAAATGGAGAAAGTTTTAGACAATTATGTTTGTAATTTAACGCCGTTTTGCTCGCGATTCGATCTTTTTTAGTTTTTGAGATATTTTGAAAAAACCAAAAAACTGCATTTTCGAAAAAGTCCTATAATTTATTTATTTATGAAAATTTTCAAAATCTGTAAGAACATTATTAAGGCAACTTTTTATGTAGAGTGCACCTATTAAGTCAGATTTTACATACGACGTTTCGATTTTCTAGAACCATCATCAACTTTGTTTTTTCTTATGGCCGCTGTGTTCGATTTTAACAGTTTTGAAAAGAGTATTTCTTTAGCTTTTCAACGGTGTATCACACTTTGTAATTAGGTTATTACTAAAGGTGCAAAAAGTGCGTAGAGAAAATATTTAAACGTTTTTTGGAATTATCAAAGTAAAAAATTAAAAATTAATAGTGTTAAAAGGCAATATGTAATTCAACATCCAGTTCTACAAAAAATTAGTAAAAACTACTCAATAACATTGCACAATGTTCACAAATGTTCAAATGACCAGCCGCAGATAGCACTTTGCTCAAGTAGGCTTTGGTTTATCTGTCAAAAATGCAACGTTTAAGTTTTATTTAACACTCATCGCTGTTTTAATAAGGATTACAATGGCGTTAAACTTTTCTAATGAAGAAATGTTTGATATGTTAGTGTGTTATATTAAAAATGAAAGAAATGCAAACAGGGCCATGGATGTGTATTTTGACACGTACCCCGAAAGACGGCAGCCTGGCAGAACTTATTTTCAAACGCTGCTGGTTAGAAACTTGCTTGAGTTTGGCAGTTTTAATAAGATTCGCACAAAGAAGTATGCAAAAGACAACGAGCAACGCAATAGGCAAATCCTAGAATATTTTAATGAAAATCCGACTTCATCTACAAGAAGAAGCGAAACAGAACTTCAAATTCCAAAATCTACCGTTCATGGCGTCTTAAAAGTAACTAAATATCGTCCTTGCAAGCCAACAATTGTGCAAGGACTTCAAGCAGGTGATTTCGAAAGAAGAATTGTTTTTTGTAATTGGTATATCAATAGATGTCGAGAAAATCCCGCTTTTTGCAATAAAGTCATTTGGTCAGATGAGACTCATTTTACAAACTGTGGCATTTTTAATAAAAAAAAAAAATCACCATTATTGGGCTATTGAAAATCAGCAACTACGCGATCCACGCAGGCTGCAAGAGCGATTTGGTTTTAATGTGTGGTGCGGTATGCTTGGTAAGATAAACATAGTCTAATTGAATTGCTTATAATTCAATATTTTCCATTACTTTTTAGGAAATCGTCTTAAGGGACCAACCTTTATTTTTGATCAGACACTGACAGGCCCAAGATACCTTGCCATGTTACAGAATCAAATAGTTCCTGCCATTCGAGAAGCTGTGCCAGATGATCAATTTAATAGCTTGTGGTTTCAGCAAGACGGTTGTCCTGCACATAACAGCAGGGATGTACAAACCTTTTTAACAACAACTTCTGGTGAAAACGTAATATCCAACAATGGTCCTGTCCGCTGGCCAGCTAGATCCCCGGATATCACGCCGTTGGATTTTTATTTATGGGGATGTGCGAAAAATGAAATATACGAATTTGACCCCCCAGAAAATAGGTAAGTTCTTGAGCAGCGAACCCGAAATATTCTAGAAAATATAAATAGAAATACCATTCAACGGGTAATCAGAGCAGTTGAAAGGAAATCACTGCATAGAAAAAAACAGTCAACATTTTTAATCCTAGTATTATGTAGCATTTTTTTATTAATTTTATTGAGTAGGTAGTTCATACTGATTTTCTGTTAATTCTTGTAAGGTTAGTACTTTTAAATCGCCATGAACGGTTGACTTCAGAATGTGAAGTTCTGTTTCAATTCTTCTTATGGAAAAAACCAGATTTTCATTAAAATATTCTAATATTTGCCTATTCCATTCCTTGTCATACTTGCATACTTTCTGTTGTGATTCTTAAAATTGGCTAACGCTAGCAAGCTTCTAATCAGTGGAGCGCTTGAAAAGAAGTTCTGTCGACAGTCGTTCTTCGGGGTACATTATGTGCAGTGCACATAGTATTAATGTTACTGAGTAGAACTTACTGATTTTATGCAGAATTTAATGTCCAATTTAAAAATATTGCTATCTGAAACTATTAAATTTTAATTTATATCGATAATTCGAAAAAATGTTTAAACAGTCTTATTTCAAACGCAAAGCCTACTTGGGCAAAGATGTTAGTGTTATATGCGGGTGGTAGTTTGAACATGTGTAAACATTGTGCACGAATCAATTATGTTATTAAGTAGTTTTTACTGATTTTTTGTAGAACTGGATGTTAAATTACAATATATTGCTATTTAACACTATTAATTTTTAACTTTTTACTTTGATAATTCCAAAACACGTTTAAATATTTCCTCTACGCACTTTTTGCACCTTTAGTAATAACCTAATTACAAAGTGTGATACACCGTTGAAAAGCTAAAGAAATACTCTTTTCAAAACTGTTAAAATCGAACACAGCGGCCATAAGAAAAAACAAAATTGATGATGGTTCTAGAAAATCGAAACGTTGTATGTAAAATCTGACTTAATAGGTGCACTCTACGTAAAAAGTTGCCTTAATAATGTTCTTACAAATTTTGAAAATTTTCATAAATAAATAAATTATAGGACTTTTTCGAAAATGCAGTTTTTTGGTTTTTTCAAAATATCTCAAAAACTAAAAAAGATAGAATCGTGAGCAAAACGGCGTTAAATTACAAACATAATTGTCTAAAACTTTCTCCATTTAAACGTTTTTGTAACTATCACGGTTTCCGAGATCCCAATACTGCCATAACCAATTTCGGACACACTGTATATATATATATATATATATATATATATATATATATATATATATATATATATATATATATATATATATATATATATATATATATATATATATATATATATATATATATATATATATATATGCGTGCACTCCCTCCATGCTATTGCATCTTTTTAACATAATATAGATTAGATGATATATATATATATATATATATATATATATATATATATCTGAAAATGCGTGCTCCCCCTCCATGCTATTGCATCTTTTTAACATAATATGGATTAGATGTTCTTACTAAATGGCGTTTTATTATTTCTACTATCTATGAAAAAGATAAAGCAAAGTACAAGATTTTATTGTTCATGTCAGCCGTATTCAAGCCATCGGAACCGACCCAGTCGTTATTTTTTAATTTGGACTTTTAATAAATTTCTTGTAGTTTTACTTCGCTTCATCCTGATCCCTATAATTAAAATATTAATTTCATTTAGAATGAACGCTTCATTTGACGTTAAAAGAATATAAAAAAGTGATTGCGCTTATAAGCAGTCATGTATTAATTACAACGCATTCCGAGATAGAAGTCGGAATTCAGAGTTAGAAGTCGAAATTCCGAGATAGAAGTCGGAATTCCGATATAGAAGTCGGAATTTTGAGATAGAAGTCGGAATTCCGAGTTAGAAGTTGAAATTCCGAGATAGAAGTCGAAATTCCGAGTTAGAAGTCGGAATTCCGAGATAGAAGTCGAAATTCCGAGTTAGAAATCGGAATTCCGAGATAGAAGTCGGAATTCCGAGTTAGGAGTCGGAATACCGAGATAGAAGTCAGAATTTGTTACAAAAATTTAAAAAAATGTGGCTCTTCTAGCCTTTCGTAAATTTAAAATAAAAAATATTGTAATATTTAAGGGGTGGTTTCACCCCCTTGGAATTTGAGTTTCTTATTGAACTTCTACACCCTAAAATCAACCTGTATGCGAAAATTCAGCCTTTTACCTCAAGCGGTTTGAGCTGGAGCGTGATGAGTGAGTCAGTCAACTAAGTCTTTTGTATATTAGTATAGATTGGCAAGCTCAGTAAAGCGGGACAAAGACAGATTGATTGGAGTGATTGCAGTGTTGCCAACTTTTTTCGTCCGAATTATGATAGAATCCGAGAATAAATTACGGTAATTCAAAACAATTATGGTACAAATTTTAAAGAGGCAATTAACTTAACATGTTTTTAAATGAAAAATGTTATTATTATAAAGTCAACATCTGTCTCTGTGATGAACTCTTATTTAAATAAAACACCTGAATTTATTAAAAAATATTTTATTTAGGTTATTCATTATTGGCATAAAACCTAACCATAAATTAGTAACAAGTTTTCTAATATATGCCTATTTTTCTAACTATGTACCACAACACAGGTAATAAATAAACGCTGGATGTCGCAGTAAAAAAAAAACAAAACAGAAAATATTTTACGTGGTTTTGTTTACATCATGGAAACAGAAGCACATAAAATCTGTGCGCTGAAACCTACGGACTGTGGGCCCCCCAGTTGAGACAATTTTCTTAAATTGGCGTCGTTGAAAACATCCGATTCTAAACAAAGTTCATTTGCTTTTGCTGTGAGGTCTGCTAGCCCAGTGGTAGGGTACTTGAATAGCATTGTAAAGGTCTTGTGTTACAACTCCGGTGAGTTATGCTTTTTTTTTTAAGTTTTTTTTTTTAACAAAGCCTATATTTTTGTATGTAGACGTGTTTTAAATATTCTTTTTTGTTAAAAATTAGAAATATTAACCTAAACTTTAAATGTTTCTGTAAAAATGTCGCACATATTTTTAAAACTGTGTTTTAAAGATAAAGATAAAAGAAGTGTTAAAAATAATAACAATTTTACCGAAAAAATATAGTGTCACTATTTTTGATCTGTTCATGTAATGAAAAAACTAGTAATTTTTTTTTACCCGGAACTTCTCTCGTTATGAATCTTTCCTTTAGTTCCGCACATAGTCTTATTATTTTATTAACACTTATATACTGCCTCTTCAAGCATTTTTATTGGGCGCCATTTAGTTCCACCATACTGGATTCGTATAGTAGGGAAGCTGGCCCGGAATCTACTAAACTCTCTTTTATAAAGAGGGGCTGCTTACTATATGGTGAGCTATATTTATCAAAAATAATCAATATATACTTGAATGATATAGCCGATCCGAAGTGTTTTTGCACTACGCCAGACGATCTTTAAGAATTACTTTTATACAGCAGACGCCGGTCAAAATGACGACAGAAAAACAAGTTTACTAAACGACATTTATCAAAAATGATTTTTGCGCCATTCGATTCGTTATGTCACGTATTACCTAAAAAAAACTTGGCAGACGAAAAAATCGCAATACCCTTTCGGGCAGACGCCTAAACGCTGTTAAAAGTGACTGGTTGAGATTGGGTAAACGATAATTATCAACGAAAAATTTAACATTGTTGGTAAGAAGTGAATAAACTGTAATTCATTCAGTTTCTTTTTGAGTTTCTAATATTATTATTATAACTATTACTATTTATTTTTCACAGCTTTATTTCGTTGTGTAGCACTTTTAAAAATCTACATTTTATTTATATTTGGGCTTTCCTAATGAGAAATTAAAATCTTGGTTTTAATTTTCACAACCTTGAGGCAGGAATATATATATATATATATATATATATATATATATATATATATATATATATATATATATTTAGTGTCAACATATAACATTTATTTACAACGTTGTCATTTCTCCCGCTTATTTTGTGATTTTCACAGATTGTCACTAATGATTTTCTTAATTTGCATATATTTCTATATAATATGGTTTCTCCTAATTCAGTCAGCTCACAGCTGTTATGTTAATCGATAAAAAAGGTCAAAGGCATTTTTAAGTAGAGCATTTTCGACGGGATCTCGTTGCCGAAAAACTTACAGGCATGTTAATGTCTTAATTTTTTCTTTTTTTTTTTGCTAGTGCAGTATCGATTTCCTTAAACTAAGGTAAGCGGTCTTTTTTTTGCTTTTAAGGCTTTATTCTTCATTGTAAATATTATTTACGGGGTCCTCCCTCCGGCCATATAGAAGCAGCTGTTTTCTTTCTCGTTCGCATTTTTTATTTTTGAAGATAAATCTTTCATTGAGTCCACATGATCTCATTGAATACGTGCCAACGCGTAGCTGTCCTAAGATGAGCTAACTTTCTACAGTTTTACTGCAGCTTTTTGGATTAAAAAACAGTTTCATTTTTTATATAGAATGTATATATATATATATATATATATATATATATATATATATATATATATATATATATATATATATATATATATATATATATATATATATATATATATATATATATATATATATATATATATATGTATAATAGCAGAAATATATAATTTCTGCAGGTGCAAAACGGCCTAAAAGAAGAATTGCTTTCGATTATGTCACAGGTTACCCTCCTGTGACATAATCGAAAGCAATTCTTCTTTTAGGCCGTTTTGCACCTGCAGAAATTATATATTTGCTATTATACATATATATTTTCCGGCCAAGAACTTTTGGTAAAGATGTGTGAGAGCGCATTTTTATCGATTTTTATATATATATATATATATATATATATATATATATATATATATATATATATATATATATATATATATATATATATATATATATATATATATATATATATATATATATATATATATATATATATATATATATATATATATATATATATATATATATGTATATAAAAACTATTTATCCAATTGACTTAGGTATTATACAAATTCAAGTATGAAATAGAAATATAGGGTTAAATTTAAGGGGGAATAATATATTGCAGAAAAAAGCTTTCTTTTAATGAAGGAAGTTAATAAATTACATGCTTTAGGTAGTTTTTTAAGCCTGACGACGTCCAAGTATCTTTGTTTTGAGCTGGTAAGTCGCTTCGCTTGCACTCTTCTTATATTAAAGGTAGGTTAGGATTTTAATTGTTTTGTTAGATTATTTGTGATTTTGTGAAGTAAAAAAGCAAAGAAAACATATTTTTGTCTAGAAAAACAAGAAAAGGCTTAATACTATGCTTAAGATAGAATTTAATCATTTAAATGTCCGTTTAGATAGCGAAAATGACGATTTTGATCTTATTCAGTAAGTTTTACGTAAATATTTTATGTAGGTATAAATAATAAGACAGAAAAATTACTGCTCTGGCACGATTTAATGCATCTCGATTTGTGATCTTTTTGTTGGTTTTGTTAGGAGAGGTTTACTACATTTAAGCAGAAAAAGTGTGGATGTATAACAGTTTTTAATAAAATGATACAAATTAGAATTCATGGTTAAGAGGCACTACTGGAAAATTAACACATTTTTTATTTTGAAAATAATAATTCAACGTTTATTAACCCATTCAAAAAAATATTGCCAAAACAAAATAT
Source organism: Kuschelorhynchus macadamiae (assembly GCA_030620095.1). Taxonomy (NCBI): domain Eukaryota; kingdom Metazoa; phylum Arthropoda; class Insecta; order Coleoptera; family Curculionidae; genus Kuschelorhynchus; species Kuschelorhynchus macadamiae. The sequence continues at coordinate 28,149 of JAUTXW010004331.1, read as the reverse complement.
TTTTGATATGAAAATGAAAAGAAAAATCATATATTTGATATTTGTTAACTAAAAAAGCTATGTTATATGAAAAGGATCTTTGAAATAATTCTTTATTATATGAACGTATAGTTAAAATATGTTTTCGTCGTATATTGATATTATGAATGTCAGTTCTGTAAACAATTTTATTAGGTAAGAAAGATGGAGTTTTATATTTTATTAGCTTTAAAAAGAAGCATAGGAGTGTAAAAGTCTTCTGTTATGCATGCTTTTAGTGTTTGACATATTCCCTCTACGTCGTATACCAAATATGAGCCACAAACAAGAATTTTGAAGTTTTTGAATTCTTTGAATATCAGAGTCGTCTAACCAAAAACCATATACACTGTCACAAAAATTCATTGGTGAAAGTACTAGACTAGAACATTCTCTTGGTTTCTTGAGTTAAATAGTGTCTATGAGATATAACATTCTCGATGCCATTATAACCAACTTTAAGTTTTGATGCTACATGTTCCTTAGATTGCAGTTTGTTATCAATAATTAAGCCCAAATTTTTGACAGAATTCTTTAGCATTATAGTTATATGTGAAGATTATCTAGTATATTGTTTCAAATATTCTTACTGCAAAATATCAAGACAATGGATTTACTTGGATTAATTTTTAACATGCGTTTGGTAGCAACCTGAAATAAATTGGTTAAGTCTGAATTAATTTGAAAATTGGCTACTAAAATTTGAGTAAGTCTAAAAGAGCGGTATATCTGAGTATCATCTGCATAAATATGGTGATTGCAACATTTTAAATTTTTTATAAAACTGCGAAGTTTATATTGTGTACAGCAATGGACCAAGTATACTTCCTTGGGGTACACCTGTGCTCACTTTAAGGGAATCAGATACCAAACCATTCAAAGATAACTTGTTGAGACCTATCTGACAGAAACGCATGAATAAGCTTAATATAATTATTATCAAAACCAACTGACAAAAACGCATGAATAAGCTTAATATAATTATTATCAAAACCAACATAATGTAAAATACAGAGAAGGGTAACCTGATTTACCATATCGAATGTTTCTGTAAAGTCCAAAAGGACCAAAACGGTTATTAAGCTATTATCTAGATTTTTTAATATGACGTCTGTAACATCTGCCAAAGCACTAGCACAACTGTGACCTTTTCTAAATCTAGATTGTTTAGTTCGTAATAATTTATTTAAATTTAGGAAATTGGAAATTTGAACTTCAATGATTTTTTCAAATACCTTAGAAAGGATTGGCAATATAGAAATGGAAAGTGCCTAACTGCCCAAACTCAGTTGGATTTCTAAGCTTTGGAAGTGGCCAACATTTGCTTGGTTCCATTTAAGTGGGAAATAAGACTGCTCAATGCACGGGTTTAAGATATGTGTAAGAGGTTTTAAAAATTGTTGGACATGTTAATAATATTAAATTTATGTTAAGTTTGTCATTACCAAAGACCTTGCTTTTAATATTTGAAAAAATGTTAAACATGGTTCCTTCCGTTACCAGGGAGATCGATTATTATTGTAGAAGTTAATTAAATCTGGATCAGGATTAATAAGATTTTTGGAGATATCAGTAAAATATTTGTTTATTTCATTAACGTTTTTTAGAGGTTCGGGAATAGTTAATTTGGGTTTGTTATGAATGTTAATGTTTTTTTAGTTCCTTCCATTTTTGTTTTTGTGTACAGGTTTGAAATTTGGTATTTAAATATGACTTTTTTCAGACCTAATGGCTGATGTTTAATTAACAGTAACTGCTTATAATAATTCCAGTCCGTCAGACTTCTGGTTTTTATAAATTTATTTAAGGCACCATTTCGGAGCCTTTGCATTAAATGTAGAGTGTCAGTAATTCATGGCGGTTATAGCTTTCTTTTTACCAGAAATTATTTTTAGGGGATTGTGCATATCAAAAATAAAATAGTAAAATATTTTCAATTAAGAACTCCTTACTATCTATATCATTTAAGCCATACATAAAATTCCATGGTATCAGTTTTACTTCACATATGAAAGTATTTATCTCAATACAGGTGACAATAACAAAATGTAATTACTGGATCCTCAGGGAACTGAAGATCTAAATTACAATATACTAACATATGATCTGATATTTGAATATCTCATATACCTGATTCTTTGACTAGATCTGAGTTACAAAATATAAGGTCAATGCTCCTTGTATAAAAAATTAAATTTTTGATTAGGTATTTATTTTTCAAGCAAAAACTTTTATCAAGAGTGACTTTTTTCGTATTTCTACTTTTAAGCAAAATTTTGTATTTTTTATGCCCCCTGTATAAAAAAAATAAATTTTTTATATCACAAACCTTATTTATTTCTCAACAAAAACCTCTTTTATAAAGTCCATACTGTATTTAATTTTTAAAACATCACACAGGGCCGAGTTAGGCCCATAAAAAAATAGCTTTTAAAGATTTTAAATGTTACTGTTTTAAATTTTTTTTTTTTCAATTTTTCATAAAAGTACATTTTCGTTCTGTTCTGCTCTACATATGTTTTATATATAAATATAAATTGAATTATAAATAACACTGTTATTTATAATTCGAGTGGGATCTATGATGATTTGTTTGGCATTAAAGGGTGGCATAAAATCATTAAATACATTTGAACTTGCCAATGAGAAAATTCTTATTATAATACTTTACTCTTATCTATGTATGCTCTATTTGCATTCCTTCAAAATAACCTATGTATGTCCTTAATACATATCATCTCCTTTGAATGGTCTATTCTGTCTTATAACTGCATACTTTTCTATGTTTAAATATTAATCACCAATATCTGAATGGAGCCAGACTTTAGGGATACCCATCACATCATATTTGAATAATGATAAGTGGTTTTTTAAATCATTCACACCCATATTCACTAAAGGGGTTTAAATTTAGACCAGGTCTAACTTGACAGTTATAGGTTTAAAATGACATTTTTAACAATTAAATAAGTTTTCTAAAGGCCACAATTACAAAATGACAGTGACCTAAGCAAAACATAACTGGCGAACTAAGAGTTTTAAGTACCATGGCAACTAGCCCTGGTCTATGTCTTAAACCTTTTTAGTGTATAAGGTGGTTAAAGTATTAAGTATTGATCTGGAATTAATATGTGCACAAATAAACACAGAAAAAAGAAAAAGATATATAAAGCAGAAACCTACATCTATATTCTATAACAGTGGTCGCCAACCTGTCGATCGCGAGCTACTAGTTGCTCACGAAGACATTTCTGGTATCTCACAACATAACTTGTAAAAATCATACAAGCGTCCATAAATGTTGAAAAAAAATCACATTATGAAAACAAGCAGTGGCAACACTGCGTTGAGTGCTCTGGACAGCTGCTAAAATTGACCAGAGCGCCAGCATCGCGTGAATGTTTGAGAACACAAGAATGATCTAGATTGCTTTGAACTTTGAAATATATACATCCGAATTTTGAAAAATATTTCCCATTACACGCTGCCAGCAGAAAAGAAAAATTGAAACAATAAAAGAACCAGTTAATTGGACAACAGTCAATTGATAAAGCAGGGGTTTTTAAAAGCTGCAGATTCCTTATTTTCCAACTTTAAAAATAAAGATGAGATAGTTTCAGAAATAAAATCTATGCAACTTTCTACTAATACAGTGATGAGACAAGTTTAAGTAATGAGCCAGGATATTTTTTCACAATTAAAAACTGACTTAGATAACTGTGTTTGTTTCCCTCTTCAACTGGATGAATCAATAGATGTGGTTCACACTTCCCAGATGACCGTGTTTGTCAGGATGGTTTTTAGTGATTTTTATTATTATTATTATTATTATTATTATTATTATTAATAAAGTCAGGCAGTAGACGGCAAAGCCAGTAAGACTGCACATTTCTTTAATATATACACTATTTACACATGCTTTGGTTTTTATTGCACTTTTATAGTTAGCATTTTATAAAACTGTCTAGTCTGTTTTTAAAACTATTCACACTGGGTGCGGTCACAATGTCCTCGGGCAAGCTATTCCATTGGGTCACCACACGGTTTGTAATAAACTCTTTTCTTGAGAGTCTATGACACCTCTCTGAACACAGTTTTAGGCAATGTCCCCTTAAATTGGTATTAGTGTTTCGATGGAAAAAATCTATCTCACAAGAGTAGTGGCCATGTATTACTTTATAGCATTCTATGAGATCTCCCCGGCTCCGTCTCTCCTCCAATGTTGTCAAACCAAGACGTTTTAACCTCTCTTCGTAAGGAAGATTCCTTAGGGTTGGTGGGATCTTAGTTGCACGTCTTTGTACTCGCTCCAAAAGGTCCATATCCTTGCGAAAGTATGGGGACCATGCCACCACAGCGTGTTCTAAAATTGGTCTAATGTAGGTCTTATATGCTTGTAGCAGGGTTTCCTGGGACATCTCACGGAATGCACGGCGAATCATGTATACCAGCATGTTGGCTCGTTTTACCACCTTTGCCACCTGACTCTCCCATTTCAAGCATTCCGATAGGGTTACGCCCAGGTCATTCTGCTCACCCACGGATATTAACGTAGTGCCATTAATGCTGTACTCCAGTCTTGGGTTATTATAGCCTATATGCAGTGTTGTACATTTGTCGGTGTTAAGACGTAACAACCAGTCATTTGTCCAGCTTTCCAGCTTGGCTAGGTCTTCTACCAGATCTCCATGCTCTATGGTTGGATCACAGAAGATTTTTGTGTCGTCGGCGAACATACTCACATTGCACATCATTTTCTCTGATAGGTCGGACACATATACCAAGAACAGCAGGGGGCCCAGAACTGAACCCTGAGGCACACCACTTAGCACTTTGTAGTTTGAAGACAGGCACCCATTTACCCGGACTTGAAATGTCCGACCAGTTATGTACTGCCTGATCCACTCCAGCAGTTTTCCTCTCACGCCATAGTGCTGCAATTTTGAAATTAGTCTTGCAAATGGCACTGTGTCAAAGGCTTTTTCAAAGTCCAGATATATTATGTCTACTGGATATCCAGCATCCTGCGCTTTGGTCCACAGTTCCAAATTAGCAACAAGGTTGGAATTAACAGAGCGTCGAGGCAAGAAACCATGCTGATTTGCCAGGAGGTTTTGGTGGTTGGTCATTAGGAATTCTGTTAGTTCCCAAGCGATGATCTTTTCCATTACTTTGCAGGGGATTGATGTCAAGCTAATAGGACGGTAATTACTGGCCAGGCACTTATTTCCTTTCTTATATATAGGAATAACAATAGCTTTCTTCCAGCTAGGGGCCAGTTCTGAGGTTTGCATAGAGCTATTCATAATTTGGGACAGTAGTCTGCTTAATGCTGACTTACAGTTCTTCAGCAGCACTGGCGAAACACCATCAGGACCAGGGCTTGCTTGCAATTTTAGGTGACCAAGGGCTTTTTCAACCTTTTCCTCAGTAAAGTGAATGTCTGTTATCGAGACTATTGAATTAGTTTCAGGTGTTAATGCAGGGAGTGAACCGTTGTTCTCTTTGACATAGACTGTGAAAAACTGTTCAGCAAATATCTCCGAAATCTTGTAGGGGTCAGTTACTGTCTCACCATTGCTATTGGATAGTGCAAAGTTTACATGCCTTGATTCCAGTGAGTTGTTTAAGTACTGGTAAAATTTTTTCGGTCCTTGGTTGACTAGGTTGTTCTCGTACTGCACTCGCGCTTCTCGAAGGTGTTGAGTTATGTCATTCCTTAGACTATTGTACAAGATTTGATATCTGTTTTTCTCTTGCTCATCCTTGCTAGACTTGAAACGGTGCCAGAGTGTTCTCTTTTTGTTTATTAGTTTAATATGTTGTTCTGTGACCCATGGCTTCTTTGACACCTTTTTATGTTGTTGTAGGGGGACATGATGTGTGTCTACATGCAATACCACTGCCTCAAAGTCTTCATAGCAGCCTTCCCTTCCAAGATCACCCAAGCGCTCAGAAATGTATCTGTTAATTTGCTCGTAGTCGGCTTTCCAGTAATTTTTGTGTTTTTCCTTGATTATTGGTTTAAAATCCAGGCACACTTGGATGTGGGCCAGAATAACCACATGGTCACTCTTTCCGACTGGTGGCTGTGAAGTAATGTCTGTAACCAATTTTTCATCAGATACCAACAGCAAGTCTAGGAGAGATGGATTGGTGTCTAGTCGATGTCTTGTCGGAAAGTCTATAAGCTGATATAGGCTGGTGTCATGATAGGTAAACAGGAATTCCTCTGCAGCATGACTCGCCTGTGTTACTTGTTTGGTTCGCCAATCAATCTCTGGGTAATTAAAATCCCCAAAGATCATTTTGGATATTTCTCTCTCGCTCACTCTTCCCAGTGCCTCACAAAATTTTACGTTGTCAGTAGTTGAGCAGGACGGTGGTCTGTATACACATCCCAGCAGCAGGTCAAGTGATGATATCTTGAGGTTTACCCATACAGAGTCCAACTCGCTGATATCTCTGAGTTGGTTGTCTACCCTTGAACATGCCACTCTGTGCCCCTGAATAGTGCTTTTTATGTAAATGTTGTGTTTTGATTAAAGATCTTTCGAAGTTTATTTCACTAAAAGGATATACCACTGGACATGATTGTTTTCTCGTTTAAACAATCTTATTGCTTTTGAGAAAATTCCAATTACAATATTGGTAGGCTTGACAACTAATGGCGCTCCAGCTATGGTGGGTTGTAATAAGGGTCTGGTAGCATTTTGTCGTAAAAATTAATGTTTTTCACAATTTATATGTTACCATTGTATTATTCATCAGCAAGCATTATGTGGAAATGTTTTAAAACTAAACGTCATTAAATTGGTAGTAAAAATTGTAAGCAAGATTAGAGTTCTCAGGTATCTACTTCTTCACTCTGAAGTGCGATAGTTAAGTAGAGGACGCGTGACAACACGTTTTAATGAAGCCATAGTCAAGCCATCTCAAGCAATCCTAGGATAAACTCCACTCAGAGCGTCAAACTTTTAGGAATAACCATTGATGATGGGCTTACCTGGAGTGCCCATGTAAGCCAGTTATGTCGACAACTCTCAAGGAACATTTTCCTCTTACGAAGGCTCAAAAATCTCCTTAACAAAGATAGCATACTGAATACTTACTTTGCCATTATTCATTCCCACATTTCATATGGTATAATTTTGTAGGGTAAATCAAGACATGCAATTCGCATTTTTCGCTTTCAAAAAAAGGCTGTCAGAATTATAGCCAACGTCGCTTTCCGAGAGCACTGTAGGCCACTATTTGTCAGGTACAACATCATGACTGTCTCTTCGCTCTACATTTTTCAATGTTTGTTGAAAATTCATAAAAATAAAAGTAACCTGGAATACAACTCAGATGTACATGAATACAGTACAAGAAATGCGTGCCTATTAAGGCCTCCAATGCTTAGACTCCAAAGAAGTATTATCAATTCTCTGCCTGTTAATCTTTACAACAAGCTAAGACCAGATACTAAGGCTGCCAGTGAAAAGAAATTCAAAGCCCTAATAAAAAATGGGCTGATTAAAAAAGCCTTTTATAGCATTGAAGAATATGAAACCACACCCCTAAACATCTTATTTCCATCATATTATTTGTTATTTTTTAAATTTTCTGTTTGTTTGTTGCCGATAGTTTTTATAGTATGTACTAGTATGTACTAGATTTTCTGTTTAATATGTTTTCTTTTTTTTTTTTTTCTCTTCTTTTATATAAATGTGACACTCTGTAACTTGTGCCTATACCTATTATTTTATCGTGTTTCATTTGTTACTTAAACTTTATTATTAGATTAGCTTAAATTTTATATTATTTTATATTATACCGTTTTGACAAGTGTAAAACTGTATTATAGTTAATGCACGTAATATATATTCATTCATTCATAGTTCATCTGCCGTAGTTCAATTTTTAAAACAACGCAACGTGGCGAACCGATTCAGGAACTTGAAAATTGAATTTGACTTAGAGATTTTGTGTTTCTTGTGGGCAGACAAGATTAATGAACTCAATTTGCAACTTCAGGGATGAGATAAAAAACTGGCGGAATTGATTTCTGATATAAATGCATTCATAAAAAGACTTGAGTTTTGGGAACAAAACTTAGTCAACCGTGATGTCAAGCATCTAGAAAAATGCAAAAAAAACAGTTCACAAAACAAGTTCTTTCAGAGAAGATATCTCAAAATCCAAAAGAACTTTATGACAGTAAATCACATGTAGAAATAGTTTTTAACTTGAAGGATAACTTCAAAAATCGGTTTAAGGATTTCAACAAAATGACATTGGTGGCTCAATTTGTTGTTTCACAGTTTACAACTTGTTTTATGCAGAACTTTGGCGAAGACATCTCTGCAACTGAAATGGGAGTGGTTGCGTTTCAAAGAGATTTAGCATTGAAATCGTTAGTTTCAAGTACAAAATGTGTCTGGCATATAGTAAATAAAGACAAATATTTAGTTCTAAAAGTGAAAGAGGTATTTACTTCCACCTATTTGTGCAGATCTTCTTTTTCCAATATGAAGTTTAATTCTTTCTTCCTGGGACCAGTTACTATTCACGAGGTCTTAACTATCATGTCCAAACTTAAAAATAAAATCAGTGCCGGCTATGATGAGCTGTCCTCCAAAATTCTTAAAGAATGTGCTAACGAGCTTGCGGTACCCTTGTGTCACATAATTAATAACTCTTTCAAGCATGGTACTTTCCCAGACGACCTGAAATTATCGCTGGTCAGACCTCTATACAAAAAAGGAGACCCTACTCTGCTTGAAAATTATAGGCCAATAAGTCTTGTGCCAACATCTTCCAAAATATTTGAGGTGGCTATGTGCACCAGGTTACTGAGGTTCTTTTATGCTGAGAAACTTCTTAGTAATTTACAGCATGGATATCTAAAGGGCAGGTCAGTGGAAACAGCTGTGTACGACTTTGTTGATCGTATAATTGGATGCATGGAGGATAGACGTTTGTCTATGGGCATATTTTTGGACTTATCTAAGGCGTTCGACGTCCTTGATCATAAAATATTGCTCGAGAAGCTTGATCGTTATGGTGTTCGAGGTCCAGCTTTAGGCTGGATTCGATCATACTTGACGAATCGGAGTCAGAGAGTTGTAGTGGAGAAAAATGGGGAAAAACATTTTTCAGAGCAGGGACGCACATCTATGGGGATTCCTCAGGGAAGTGTAATGGGGCCCCTGCTCTTTATTTTTTATGTGAATAACCTGGCAACAGAAATACTAAATCTAAATTCCCATCTTGTCAACTTTGCTGACGACACAAACATCCTTGTCATTGGTTCCACATTGTCGGAGCTTCTCAATCTGTACAACTGCATTATTTCGTTTAGGCTGGCTTAAACGCTGGTTACAAGTAGGTAGCACATAGTTTATTTCTAAATTATCAAAGTAGCTCAACACCTTGAAAAGGTTGGCGACCACTGTTCTATAACATTACCCTCTAAAGAATCCTGTAATCCTGAATAATTGTATTTTTTGCCGTGTCTAATTGAAATATATATCTGGGACACTTTCTATGGGACGTTTCATGATTTATGTTATAGTTTGTTCTGTATTTCTTATTACTAATATCACAATTATTGCATTGTTTAATCACACTTTTGCAGTCTCCGTTTTCCTCGGAACAAAAGGGGCACATGCGTCTGTTTCTACAGTTTTCTACAGTTTAAAACATCTCGGTATTGAAATGTCTTCATAGACAGGTAGTCTTTGCCAATCTATATACATTCTACCGTGATTAATTAAAACATTAAACAATTTTGGAGAGCATTCTGCATAGACTGTTTTAGTCTATTCAGTTGAGATTGATTTGAGTAAAGTTACCTTAAAGTAATCATCTTCCTTTATACACCCATTTTGCTTTCTTATCTTGTTTTCTACTTCATTAAATATGGGGGTGTCTGTTTTCAGGCGAGGAATTTTGATCCTATGGTTTTTTAAAGCTGTCTTGGTAACTTCATAGCTACCGTTTTGAACATTCTTTGCTGCAGCTGTTAGTTTATCAGCATCCTCGATTGTTGGGCATTTCAATATAACTTTTCTATCTGGAAGATCCTTTTCTCCAGCTATGCTTAATAGCTGTTTATTTGAAGGATAAAATAGGTACAAGCAAGCATTATTGCATTTAAGGGCGTTTCACTTTATAATATAACCTTAAAATTATGTATTTTTATTTTAGTAATATGTTCCTATATTAATGTTTATATCAAATATTTGGTAACAGTTTAGTTGAGCTTACTCTATTGGTTTGGGAGATTTTGGGAATTTTATCACAAATTAGAATTCTAGTTTTTTCGGCGACATTTTCTTCTTGAATTATTTGTTAAAAATGTATACTATTTTCCTTCATTTTTTATCAAATCTTTTGGCAAATAATAGAAAAAATCTGTAGAAAAGACAACCAAAATGTTTAAATTATACATATATATAATATTAAAAATATGCATTATGTTTTATTTACAAAAGTCTCCAGTGTTATCCGGAACTCCATGATTTCCCCATTTTCAATATAACCTGTCTTTTAAATCTTTAAGTACATTGCCGAACCCAAGATGCACAATAAGGAAAACACACATTGACAGCAGAATTTAAATCTTTATTCTGTCTGATACATGGAACTGTCAGGTATACCCTTCTCTTTTACACATACCTTTTGTTTTGTTGATAATGAACTTTGATATTTTCATTCATGAGTAAATATAATTATTAAAAATGAAAAATAAGGATTAGGTTAGGATTGGATAGGCTCGTTGTAGCAATAAATTTTCTAGTCTTTTCTAAAACAAAAGATTTCTTTTGACAATGCCTATACTATTAGGTGGATCTATCCCACTAGCACTAGGTTAGCTGGTGACAATATATTTGTATATGATTTTGTTTCTGCATTTTGTCAAAAACCTCATAATTGACAGATTTAGCATTGAAATGAATGAAATTTCTGTTCTTTATTATATTAAATAAAAAAATTCATTGTATACATTTTTTTTTTTGCTTAAATATAGGTCAGTTTCATAATAAAATAAAAAAAAATGAAAAATTGAGATGTATTAAATTGTTCTTGACCCTTTTTGTTTTCAAATAATTCAAGACAGATAAATGAAGAAATGTTGGTGAGGTGCATCTTCAGGATAGAAATTATATAACCACTATATATATATATATATATATATATATATATATATATATATATATATATATATATATATACTTATTTTATTACACAACCACTGACTTTGATGATTTTTGGTATATATATGTAGATTTTGATTACGATTACGAATCCAAAGTCAATTTTGAGTTGGTCATCATCAATGTTCACTAGAATGCTTGTGTTTACTTTTTTTAAATAGATCTATCCCTTTAGGTTAGCCACAGTTTTGTCACTAAAACCATCATTAGGGCCATATTGAATAATAAAAATTCTGTTGTATAATCATAAAAAATAACTTATTGTTTTTCTATAATTTTAGACTTTGTTGGAATGACAGATGAAAATAATGTTCACTTCATCATTGTCACTTTCTCTCCTCTACAAATTGGTGAGGTTAGTTTTTCAATCTGACGTTTCGGATTCGGGCCACCATCACCAACTTTTTTAATTCAAACATGGACCTGGATTTTTTTCCCAATTCGATATCATTCATAACCTTAAATTAAATTATGACCAAAAAGATAACATACCATTTGATATTTTTGAGAAAATTCGTATTATTTGAAGAATTACGAAAAACCGCCATCGAGTGATCACTAATAGAATCACTATGGTATAGTTAATAGCAAGAGCAAAAGAGCGCTTTTTCTGACACTAAGTCTAATGTAATCGGTTCAATCAAAACAGAGATATAAACGTTTCAAAGCATTAACCTTCCCCCACCACATTATTATTGAAATTAGGGAAAAAAAGATAAATAGCAAAATTTGCTTATATTTTCGATAAACCTTAAGTAGGAAAATTCAAGAGAAAATTGGCATTTCCATTTTTGAGCTGTTGTTACGTCCCCTAGCGGCCATTTTTCGAAATTGAAAATAATTTCTTTTGGCCGATTTACCCACAAATATTTTTCTACACAATGTTATGATCAACGGTTACAGAGTTACGGCCGGAGACCATTCTTAATGGATCACCCTGTATACTATCTGTCTACAGAGTGTTTCAAAACAAACGCGAAAAACTTAAGGGAGTGATTCTTAAGTGTATTTTAAGAAAAATACCATAGATACCATTCTAGATATCTTCGTGAAATTTGGTACACATTTTCTACGCATCAAGACACATTTTCTGGTGTAAAATATTTTTTTATTTCTACCAGTGGCGTCCGTACCGAATTTGCATTGCATATTTTTGAAGAAAAAAATGGTACGCCATTTTTTCATCTCGTCATTTTTTGAATAGGTTAGACATTTTAAAAAATTACCTCTTGCGTTTTTCTCGTCAGATATACCGTTTAAAAGTTATTTAGCAAAATGTCGGAATTTTTGGAGTTTTGTTAACAAAATTGGCTATGCATGAATGATCATTTTGCCAAATAACTTCTAAACCATAGAAAGACTTAAAGTTAGAGAGCAGAACAGGGAATTTGAATTTGATATTCCTTGTTCAAAATAAAGGGCAGTTTGTTATGAACGTTGGGTCAAAAGTCAACAATTGGGGAGATATGGCGGTACAGAGATAATAATGTTTTTAATTTTTATCTTAAAAACGAAAAGCGATAGAATAATGAAATTTTATAAGAGTATTACTAATATGAAAACACACTATCTGCATATTTTTTCATTTTTCAAAATAAGTAGAAGGGGTTGAAACAGACTACCCCTATTATTCTTGTTAACTAAATTTAAAGAAAAGCTTACAAAATGAATTGGAAAAAAATAAATTCAAAGAAAAAATGTCAGAGGCGTACCATTTTTTTCTTTAAAAATGTGCAATGCAAATCCCCTGTACACCAGAACATGGGTCTTGATGCGTAGAAAATGTGTATCAAATTTCACGAAGATATCTAGAACGGTATCCCAAATATTATATAAAAAAAGATTTTTTCTGAAAAGTTTAAGACCCTGTATCTCAAAAGTTATGAGGTTCAGGACATATGTTCCTATAAAGTTAAAGTTTTTTTTCTTAAAATGAACTCAAGAATCGCCTCATTGTTTTTCGCATTTGTTTTGAAACACCCTGTATAGATGGATCCGTCTCTTAGGCTAACACTAGGTTCATCAGTAAACCATGATTAAAGCCACAATAAATAATTAAATCATCATTAAAGATATAATAAATAATAAAAATTCTGTTGTACAAGGAAAATAACTGTGGTAATGTCAGCATGGAGTGGACAGTATTCTCTTAGATTATGTGTATTTAATCGAGAGATATATTGAATCATCATTTGCTGTCATTTTATTTATTTTCAAAAAACCAATATAGTATAATAAGTAAAAAATCTCTAGTCAAAAACTGTTAAGATGCTTATATATGAAAGTTCCATTTTATTTTCCTTTTAAAATTATTTAACACAATAAAAATAGAAAAAAATGTTTATTTTATGTGATTATATTATTGTTTCTATCAACTTCAAAAAAGTAGGAAGAAAAAATTAAAATAGAATGCTTGTGAACTTTGATGATGAATAACTTAAAAACTCAAAAACAAAACGTGAGGGGAAAAGATGACTTCAGATTCGTGATCAGGACCCCAAAATCGACCCATGGAGCAAAACTCATCAAAATCGGCGATGATGAAAAAAAAGTCAATAATTACCAGTTTAAAAGTTCAAACTATTAACCCCACTATCTCAAATGAATACATTTTTATTGATATATGTTATTGAGGCTAGTTATTAATTAGAATTGTACCTATAATTATCATACTTAATTTTACTTTTTAGAGAATCTGAGATATCTGTACCTGTCAAGCAGGAAAATATAAGAATTAAAATTGAACCAAATGATTGTGATAATAGGTATGTCAAATCAGATCATAAATTATTAGATAAAGTACAATCAGTACAATACATTACACAAATATGTCCACAACATCAAATGGGAGGGCACCTCCAAGTAAAAAATAATTAAAATGTTGGTTAGATTGGTTAAGATTATATCTTTGTAAGGTATTAAAAACATATAGAATAAAGTATAATAATTATTTAAAATACATACATAAAAAATTTACTGTTAATTTTTTTATAAATATACAATCCACTGAAAATCCCAACTACAAAGAAATGAAGAATGAATTTTGTCATTACTAATTTTGAATGCGTGAATTGTGATAATACTGACAATTTTATTTCACTTGTTTTATCAATAGACAATAAAATCATATTTAGTGTAGGAGTCAGATTGTCTGTAATATTTGTGTTTAATTACTTGGGTTTGTTGGAGGTTTGTGTGACGTTTTAAGAGTTAGTTTGTGTAATGTTTATGGTGAACAAAAAGAAACACTGAGAATGTCTCACTTTTTGCTGTAAAACTAAGACATTATAATGCATTTAATATTTTAAGGATATGTAAAAATGAAGTTGACAATAATTCAGATGGATATTTTACTGAGAAAAAAGAAATTGGTGACATAAAAACTGAAGAGAAAGATTTGTAAGTTGCTCTTGATATTTATTTAGTAAACTTTGTACATACTTATTTTGGAATAGGTATAATTAGGCTTTTATTTTTTATATATATATATATATATATATATATATATATATATATATATATATAACCTATAATTCTTTTTTATGATAATTAGAATAAATTTAATTTAGCAGACTATAGTAGAATGAAAGGTTTTTTTCTTATGTTGGGCTCCATTTTCTTCCAAATTAATTTTGTAATCGAATGCAACAACAGAATTTTACTTTGTTCGAGTTTGTTGGTGCTATATATTAGTAAATTATGTTTATGATTTATTTGCTCCTCCTTCACTAAAGATTCCCAAGTTAAGTGTGCTTACCAGACTACAGTCCCATATCTAATTCTTGAGTGCCCGAGTGAATGATATACAACAGGAGATGCCTTAACAGAAATGTTCTATGAGAGACCGTTTAGATATACATATCTTGCCAAGACCGATGCCAAGCCCTTGATGTGCTCCCTTCAATCCAATTGAGAATCGAAGCAAATTCAATTCAATTCAAGTTTATTGATAAAATCAATAGCTGTACAATATCTTTCTTAATCTAATACACTTTAAAACATTAAAATTAAAATTAGACCGCCTTAGTGTAGAATGTGTAAATAGAAACAATGGTCTATCCATAGGTATTTTTAAAATATTTAAAGAGGTTTAGGGGAGAAAAAATATTGTCATTACAGTTCACAACAGAACTTAAACAGTAGAACAATTAAAAGAGATAATGTATAATCACAAAAATCATTAAGTCCGTCGCAATTAAATGTTGAAGTACATACAATAAAACACTCTATTAGGCGGTCAATATGGCTGGCGTAGGACAAACATTGTTTTCTTTCGTATGAATCCGTGATAATTTAAAATAAGTTTGAAGGATTTTTATATATATTTAGTGCATTTTTTTGTACAGGACCATTTTTTTATAATTGTGAGAACGCCGAGGTCGCCGAGCGGTGCAAACACGATATTTTCATAATTAAAAATTAGATTTAAATAAATTGTCATGCATGTCAGAGTGAAAAAATATATAACGTGTTCGGAGAGAATATAATAAGAATATATATGTCTTTATAATAAACCTGATGATGAGTGTAAAGGAACTCAATTTTTTCAACGTAATGAAATCTTTACCCTTTACTAGACTTAAACTTATGTCTAGAAAAAGTTTAATTACATACTTGCATTCTAGGAGAGGAATATACCATCGAGCCCCTAAAAAAATAGTTCTCGTCTTATTTAAGTTTCATGTAAGATAAGATCATAAAAGGTCAGAATGCCCAAGTATTTAAATAGCGGTCTGCAGTGTGTTAGATAACCCTGTTTACTGTTAACTTGATGATTCTTACTAAAAAAAGAAGATCCATATGACTAGTTGTCACATAACCCCAGAACATTATGAAATATCTCAAGTGGGACTCAAAAAGAGTATGATAGCAGATCATGCTGTCCAGTTCCAGAGTAACCATTCTCAGTGCAAAAGAGAGAAGATGCAAGTTTTTTTGAGAGCATGTTAATAGGCCTATCCTATTTTAAGTTGAAGTCAACAGTCAAATCCAAAAATCTGTAATCAGTAACACTGCTGCTAATTTCTATCATCTTTATTTTTACTTCTAGTGGTTCTTCCTTACAAAATAATATATATTTGGTTTTAGTTAAATATTTAGCCAATTTGTTAGAATTAAACCAGCATTTTATTCATGCAAGATCACTATTTATTTCCTCTTGAAGTCCCCACCACAGCGGCACACTCAGATATTGTCTGTCAACAAAGCAAATCTTCCAGATATGCCTGTGAAAACCCAGGAACTGTGGATAATGTACCACAGAAATAATCTGATCCTTAAATTGGAATAGTGGTGGTTCTTTGGAAGGCATATAAGAAAATTGGACACCTATTTGTATGTTTTTTATATTCACAATCAGGTTGTTGGGAGAAAACCAATATTTTAAATTGTGTAGAGTTCCAAAAACAATTTCTTTTGGGTTGCAGGTTTTATCTAAGGTGACTGACGTGTCGTCGGCGAACTCTATCATGGGGTCATCGTTTTACCTGTGGATGTTTATTAGTATAGATAATGTGCAAAGGTGGCCGAGGAGGTGACCTTTGTGGCACACCCTACTTTTCAGTTTCCAGGACTGATCTTATTGTTTCACCATCATGAGTATGGTTTACCACATACTGCCGTCTATTTGAAAGATATGATTTAATTAATCTTATTTCAAGATGTCCTACACCACAATGTTCAAGCTTGGAAAGAAATAGCTGATAGCTGACACCATTAAGTATCTTCGACAGGTCAAGATATATTGCCATTTTACTATATGCATTAGTAAAAATAGACTAATACCGGGTTTAATTGTTTTCTATATTGACGTGATTTTTGTTAACATATTCAACTGCACCTGGAACACTAAAATTCCAATTTTCACAAAAAATTCAATTAAGCTAAAACAAACAGATTTGGCTAGTTTTTTAATATGTTTGGATATTGGATCTTCTTCTTACTCCGTAAAATAGCTATGTGGTGTTTGCTGTCCCTTATTAAATTTTAAAGTTAACAGATACAATTTTTGATATTTGGTAATTAAAAATTTTCATAACACTTATTCATTACACATCTTTATCATAATATGTGTGCAGTTCTGAACTGCTTTTTTACGTTGTAGAGACTTTAAAATAAATAATCATGGAAAATTATATATTAATAAAGAAAGCCATTTGGAGGATATTAATGTTAAAGAGGAAAGTGGTAGTGAAGAATGTTTCAATGAATACTCTATAAAACTCGAGGAAATCAATGTTAAAAGTGAGAATGAAGAGGATACCTCCGAAGAGTAAGTATAATATTTAGTGGCAGCTTATCCTTGAGGTCAATGACCTTCCCAAAATGTTACAGTCTGTGTTTTATACAATAAAATGTATAACATGTAATTTCTTCTTTCGATTCGCAAGTTCAACCCAAGTTTTCGTTTCAGAGTACTCAGATAGGCATAAGGTAATCAAATTTCAGGCCAAACAACGGATTTGATCTCATATTTAATATACAGGAGACCTCAAACACTATGGTACCTTAGCCATATAATAACTTTGATAAGTCAAACGGAACACCCTGTATTTATTATATATTTTCGATTCCCTATTCATTAATTAAATAAATTAAATAAATATTGAAGTCAATAACTCTAAGACAAATATGTCAGATCAGAAAACAAAAATAACCAACAAGGAAAAAGATTTTCAATTGATGTAAAATAATACATGGATAATAATAAAACTACACAACTACATAAACCAAAACGAACATCAGTATGGGCCAAAAACATCACAAAATCAATCTGGTTAAATGCCTTTTTAGCTGCAAAGTGCTTAGTCTGAAAATGTCATATTCTGAGAAGTGACGATTGTAATTGTAAACTAGTCTGTCAACAAATGCACTAAACCCATAAACAGCTGTGATTGTCTCGTACTCCTATTAGAAACTAAAAACGGGCTGATCCCAGCAGGACTTCACAGTCAATCCCTCCATTGACCAATTTATGCAAAAAGACCAGAAGTGCGTTCTTTCTTCTAAATTCAAACCAATGAGTTATAGAGACTCTAAAGTACCTTACTTAAATCTGGATAACTGAAATCTCAAGGGACCAGTAATTTTTTGTCACTTAAGGAAATTACATCGACTCACTTAAGGAAAATTTCATTTAGCTAGCTTACCAGAGACGAAGGTACAAAAAGTATTGGTTCCAATTACGGATGATCCCACTAGAGTGGACCAGAATTTATTTCAGTTATAGAGGGGCGATTACTGGAATAAGAACACTTCATTTTTCAATATAGTCTCAGTTATAGAGAGATCTTCGCTACCTAAATAGGAGATCCTAAACTTGTAAATATTTTGTTTCTCAAGTTTAATTGACAGAAAATGTGTAGCACTATATTCTTGTTTATGGCCATCACGTTAGTTATGCCAAATGGGCAAATAGTACAAACACAAATGGATGTCGGAGATAGTGTAAGCCATGTTATGTTAATGGCGACGCAGATGTTTTCAGATTATTTGTTGCTTTTAGAATGACAAACAAAAATCTTTTTTGGCTTTTTCGCAATCTATATAAATATAGATTGAAAGCAAAGGTATAATGTGAAGATCTTTAAAATAGGACAGTGGTCCCTAAATCCGGAAATAGCCATTAGTTTTATGGCTTTTTTCTGCAAACAAAATTCTAATTGAGTCAACCTCATTTCCCCATAGAATTACTCCATATGTAATGTTATTATATATATATATATATATATATATATATATATATATATATATATATATATATATATATATATAAATATACGATTGTAAGGACATTTGGGTTAACACAACGCTTTATTTGCTTTAAAACAAAGTCTTCAGTTTCTGATTTCTAGAAAAGTGGACGTTTTGAGCGTATAATAATATGAGAAAAAAAAGGTCATTACATTTTTTTTTTAAGTAAACTGGCTTGGTTTATCACTCATTCGGGAGAAAAAGGTCCTTACTTTTAACTTTCTCTATCATTTTACCTTACATAAAAGTGGCTTTTGGGGGGGGGGGGGTTAACCTCCAAACCCCCGCCCCCCGGGTTAATGTTAATCATTATTAACTGCTATTGGTTTTATTTTATTTAACTCTACTCTTTAGTATAATTTTCTTTGTTTAGAGGTATGTTTATCAATCTATGTACAAAACTATTATATTCTGATATTTTATGAGCAAAAAGATGATTTAAAGTATTGTGTATTGCAATGTCTGTATGAGATGGTTTATGGAAAATTTGAAACTCATGTTTATTACTTTTAACAGTTATTAAAGTCTAAGAAATTAATTTCTTTATTATTTTATAATTTAACTGTGAAATATATATTTTTGTGTATGTTATTTATATAATCTAAAAATGATTTTAACTGCCTGTCAGTACCAGTAAAATATGCTACTATATCATGAACACATCTATACAAATAAAAATTTGAACTAAGGGAATGTTCATGAATTTTAGTTCAAATTAAATAATGCAAATCACTTATAAAGGAATGATAACATAAAATGTTTCTAAGTTTTTTAAAAATAAAGATACAACTGTTGCTTTTAGGACTAATAATAGCCTTGGTAAATATATCAAAAACAATAAAACGAAAACCAAAGAGAGTACGAGCTTAACAACTATATGTTGCAAGCAGTTATTTTTCAAATAAAATGCCAGTTTACCGATTTATTTATTCTAATTTTTTTTAATTGAAATATGAAATTATCAACATGTTTTATGATGTATAATTATCTTTATGGTTTAATTATATATTTTGTTGTTGATTGCTATTTAATTAATTGTTTGATATTCAAAAAATGCTGACAACTTAATATTGGAACATGTTTTGCATTTCTTCACGTTTCGTGAGTTTTATCATTCTGACGCGAAGGAGGCTTTGAAATAAAATATAAGTGTGTTGTCAACAAAGATTTTAAAACGTCATTTGAGTATTAATAGTTAAAGTAAGTAGGTATTGTTAGATTTATTACGAGTAAAACACGCAATAATGGTACCTACTGAATAAAAGTGCGGGAAATATATTCATCAGTACCATAAAGGGAAAACAATGCGTGAAATTTCCAGTGAATTGACGATAGCAACAACTACTGTTTTTAATATAATTAAAAAATATGGTGAAACTGCCAGTACTGATGTTCGCGGTAAAAGCTCAGGCCGTCCAAAAGTTGTTTCTCAAAGGAGTGTAAGGCATTTAATAAGAATATGTAAGTCAGGTAGAAGAAACACACTACGAGAAGTAACTGCAAGGTGGAATAGAGAAACTGGGATGAATATTTCAAGAGAATGCTGTCGCAAATATATCCACAAGAGCGGTCTTGGTTTTTATAAGGTGTGTTTGATAGGTACTTCTTTGCGGTGTAAATTTTCTATTTTTTACTTTATACTCGTAGGCCAAAGAAAAACCGTTGTTGACGGAAACTCAAAAAAGAAATCGTTATAATTGGGTTAAATCAAAGTGGGACCAAACATGACTGGGACAAAGTTATCTATAGCGACGAAAAAATTTGATGTCTGTGTGGGAGATTACAGAAAGCGCGTGATTCGGGAAAAAACAGAAGCATTCCAAAAGGATTGCCTCAAAAGGACGGTAAAGTTTCCACAGGGCATCATGGTGTGGGGCTGTATGTCGGCCAAATGGTTGGGAACTTTACACTTTATTGAAGGTACAGTAAACGCAGCCAAATACCAAGATATCCTTGAACATTCGCTTTTACCAAGTGCAACAAAGTTATATCCATCCGGAGGTTTTATCTTTCAGCAGGACGGAGCCTCATGCCATACGGCTAAGTCGACCAAAAAATGGTTGGGTGACCATGACATTAAGGTTTTGTCACATCCCTCTAGCAGCCCGGATCTTAATCCAATAGAGACACTGTGGCACAAAATGAAACAACACCTAAGAAATAATCCCCAGCGTACTTTACCACAATTAGGTGCTATTGCAAGAAATATGGGATAATTTCACCCCTGAATTCTGTGAAGGCCTAGTTGATACAATGCCCAATAGAATTCAGGCTGTTATTCGAGCTAAGGGCGACGTTACGCCTTATTAATTTTTGTTTTAATTTGTTAAAAACCATTTGTTCCAATATTAAGTTGTCAGCATTTTTTGAATATTAAACAATTAATTAAATAGTAATCAACATAAAATATATAATTAAACCGTAAAGATAATTCTATACATCATAAAAAATGTTACTAATTTCATATTTAGAATTAAAAAAAATTAGAATAAATGAATTTCGGTAAACTGGCATTTTATTTCCAAAGTAACTGCTTGTTCCAACATATAGTTGTTAGGGCTCGTATAAGCTTCTATAGCTGCCCCCCATATAGCTGGTGATTGAGAGGTGGATAATTTTTGTTTTATAATTTTAAATTAATTTTATTTAAGAAACATAAAGGGACTTATAAATTTCTATTCTTTCCGTGGATAAAAACTTAAATAAGTTAAAGATACATGTCTAGGATCTAACCTAGGACTCTCTATTATTCCTAGTAAATTACTGATATATACCGAGTTGTTAAACATGCTAATAAGTTACTGTTTGCTAATGACTTTAAACTCTTTATAGAGGTGATAAATGACCATGACTGTGATTGTTTACAGGAGGATATAAGTGGTATTATAGTTAACTAAAGGCCAATGTTTTAACCTTAATGAAGAAAATTTCAGCAATGTTTTTGCACTTAAAAAGAATAAGGGAACAAAGAGTATTTTATTGATGAAGTGGCCCTTGAGGAAACCTCTACTCAAAAAGATTTGGGAGTGTTATTCACTAATTTAAACTTTTCAGAACACATTATGAATAGAATTAATGAATCCCATCGAAAACCAAAAGTTTTAAGGTTGATGTTTGTTTAAGGTTGATTGATTGTCTTGCGTTACCTGGATTAGAATATGCAAGTTTGATTTGGTCACCACAGTATGATGTGTGGAGTAAAAGTATTGAGAGAGTACAGAGAAAATTTTTAAAATATATGTTTTTTACAAAATTTGGTTACTATACGAAACAAAGTTATAATCACTTTAATCTGTTAAATATTTTTGGAAGGCTATCCCTTGAAAATAGACGAATAAAAACATGCCTCTTGTATGTGTTCAAGATCTTAACTAATAGAATAGACTGTCCGGATCTCGCAGCTGCCATTTTTGATAAACAGATCTAGTACAAGACAGACAAAGACATTTTATGTGGACTTTCATAAAATAAATGTTTATAAAAATTCACCATATAGAATGTGCAACTATTTTAATATTTATGTAACAATATAGATATAGACAACATTGGTGTTAGTAAATTTATATAAATAAATAAATGTAACTTTGAAATAATTAACTAGTTCCTGATAAAGCTCCTTTATTTCTGCAGAGTACTTAGAGGATTCAAAAAATATATGATCGAGATCCAATAGTGCCAATAGTTTTTAGGAATATGATCAGAAAGTTTTGTGTAACTTGTAATTGAAATTCTACATAAATCATTATATCTTCTTTTGAATTTGCAAAGAATTTGAGCTTTATGAGCACAGTGTGCATCAGAAAGAGAGAGACTACAATGAGTTGTTACTCCGCTTCGAATGTCTTTCTTAGCTAATTTATAACTTCTATCCAATTGAGGAATGTTTAGACCAGCACCATTCACTTCTGGAGTTTGAGACACATCAGTAAATATTTGTATTGCACTTTTAAAGTTAGACAGTGACGTCAAGCAGAGCACTCTAATACTCATAATCAAAGGAGGAAAACGGTATAATTTCGTTTGGCATACTATTATATTCTCTGTATGCCTCGCATAACGGAGGAGAGTTTTTGCTAGCCAATATTTATTTGTGTATTGGTTTAAGTTTTCAACTAGCAATAATCGCACCTCGGATAAACCTCATGGGTTGCGATAATACCACTGCGCAAAGCTTCTTATGTAAGGTATAAATTCTGATTTTAATAATCATTTTGTATGTATATTACAATCCTATTCTACAGACAGCACATACAGCTGTTAATTCAGATGATAAGTTGGTACTTTTATGTAATCATCTTATGCATTCTACTATTTTTGTGATGTATACTACTACTACATAATTATTCTCAATAAATGTTTCAAATTGTTATTATATTATAGTACTAGCCCTATGTTATTTTTTAGGCTCGTCAAACATGTGATGATCTCACATGAATCGGAAAACAAAGTCAAACCACATAAATGTCCAGAGTGTCCTTACCGGTCAGATGATAAGAGTAACCTTAAAAAACATTTGATAATTCATAAAACGCCAGATGAAATTGTATGGCACCACTGTCCAGACTGTTCATATAAAACAAAATGGAAAAAAGATATAAACCAACATGCCACTGTTCACCTTAAAGAAACTGGCATTCAGGAGTTCCACTGTTCCGAGTGTACATATAAAACCCATACAAAGCTTTATCTGAAAAGGCATACATTCATTCATAAAAAGCCAGATGAAATTGTGTGGTACCAATGTCAAAACTGTTCATATAAAGCAAAATGGAAAGGCGTGCTAAAAAGACATGTCATTCTTAATCACGGGAAAAATGACATTCAGAGGCTCCAATGTCATGAGTGCCCATTCAAAACCCACTCAAAGGAAGGTCTAAAAAGGCATTTGATCATTCATAAAAAGCCCGATGAAATTATATGGCACCAATGTCGCGACTGTTTATATAAAACAAGATGGAAAGGAACTCTAAAGAGACATTCTATTGTTCATCATAGAGAAAATAACATTCAGAAGTTTCCCTGTTCCGAGAGTCCATTTAAATCCCACTCAAATGATTATCTAAACAAGTATTCAGACATAAACAGCGATCAGATGGTCACAGATAAGAAGCCAGATGAGTATGAAGAAAGCAATATGCCATTATTCATTATTTTTCGTCGTTAACATTTTTTCCACAATATATTACCCCAATTTAAAAGTATTATTTCATATTAATTGAAGAAAGTGGTCATATGTTTCCTACACTGGTTTAAAAATAATTAATTATAATAGTAAAAAAAAGTTAAATCAGTTTATATACAAAAAACTTACAGACATAAAAAAAATACTTAGCGTCTAGCAGTTTTTCTTTAAAAATTTAGCCCTAAGCTGGTTCTTAAAAATGTGAATATTCACAGACTTTTATGTAATCACTTTTCTGGTATTGTGGTTATGGCAAAACTTCCTGACCATGTATTGGATGCATAAACATAGAATTATGATTAAGTGAAACATTTGAATCAATAAAATGTATTTCTGTGTTCTGATTAGTTTGTTGATAGGAATGGACTGTGTCGTAATTTAGGTCAATGGACGTAATGAGTTCAGAAATCCATTTCTGTAAATAAGTTCAGAATTAGTATACCTTTTGTGTATTATTGTATATACTAATTTATTTAATTTTGCATTAACTTTCTGCTAATTACCATTCTGGCTAGTTTTAAATTAGATCCTTTTACACTGAGCTTCACCAATAAGAGTTTTTTTAGTAAACTCACAAAATAGATAATGCCGAAAAGGTAAAACTTATTTTAACAACGATTTGTTAGATAATAAATACAATAATTATATATATACAGGGTGTCCCGAATTGCAGTGTCCAAACTTTAACAGCGCATTCTGCATTCAAAATAAGCCCTAATTTTCTATATAAACATATATCGGCAAATGTTTCGTTTTCGAAATACAGGGTGTTAAAGTTTTAAGAAAAAAATTGTTTTTTTAGTCATAACTTTTTTATTACTTGAAATATTGTTATTAAATTTGGTAAACAGCCTTGGAGTAACAAAAGGCATTTTTTGATTTGAAATATTTTTTAATTTTTCATCAGTGGCGTCCGTACGGGATTTTTTATTGAATATTCTTGAACAAAAAAATGGTACTCTACTGCTTTTTCTGAAAACAAAAATCATTCCTAAAATCCCCACTCAGTTTGGAGCAAATTTGATCCCTTGTCTTTTTTTCGTGCGGTGTAAGGATTTCGAGTAAAAAACTAAAAACCATTTTTATGTATGGCATAGTTAAAATTTCCATTGTTAATTTCAGTAGCAAAACCTTTAAGGTGGGATTGTAACAGCAAGTTTTTAAAATTATTTGGTTTCCGATATTTATTTCATGCATTCCGGGTGAGTTCATAATTTCTGAACAACGTATGTAGGGTTTCTAAAATAAAAGCTTGTCTGACAACTAAGGAGAGATGACATCACCGACCCATTGTAATGGAGATTTGCATTATGTTTGGGTTATCAGGGTGACATCGCAGAAGTTAGAAGGCAACCTATTAAAATCTAATTTCGTTGGTACTTACCATCATTCCTTCATTGTCGACTCTTGGTATGCCATGATTGCATTTTTGTGATAATTGAACAATTGCTAGGTTCGTCTTTAAAGTATGACAGATGAGTTTATAATTCTAAAATCGTCGATTCATTTTGTAAAACGGTAATTAGAATTAATTCAATTTTGAAGATGATACTTCATTTTACAGAAACTACTCTTTATTAACTAAGTTCGTAATTAATTTTACAAAAACTAGAATTCATAACTTTTATTAACTTAGATCGTGAAAAAAATTTATAGAGCACTTTAAATATCATTAAGGATTAATGTGGGCCTTAAAATTCACAATAATTGCTCAAAATGAGGTCCTCTAACTTCGACACATTTTCGGCATCTGCTCTTAACTGTGTCAGTGGCATGGCGTATAAAATTCATATTGGCTCGCAAAGTTTCACAGGCTTGCTCTATCCTTAGAATCAGTTCTTCTCTTGTATGAACTGGTCTGGAATAAACTAAATTTTTCAAATAACCCCACACCAAGAAGTCGACAGGTGTGAGGTCAGGGAACGTGGTGGCCAGGCTGTAGCTCCTTATCGTCTAATCCACCGTTCTGAATAATTATTATTTAACCACTCGCGATTTACAAGTGCAAAATGCGCGGGAGTCCCGTCCATTTGAATCCAGAATTCGTTTCTAAGATTTAGAGGAATATATTCTAGATATTGAAATAACTCATTTTGCAGAAAATCATTAAATAACTGTCCATCTAGGCGTGGTGGTAGAATATGGGGCCCGTAAAAAATTTCATTTATTACACCACACCAAACATTAACAGAAAATTCTTGCTGAAATGCTCTAGTTCGTACAACACGTGGATTGTCATGGGTCCAGATTCGTAAATTATGGAAATTTACTGAGCCGCTTCGGGTAAATGTGGCTTCATCAGTCCATAAAATTTTTTTTGAGAAGTTCTCGTCTTCCTCTATTTGGCGCAAAAACCAATTGCAAAAATTGACACGTTTTTCGGCATCACCAGGTTGTATGTTTTGAACTGGCTGCATCTGAAATGGCTTCCTGTGATCTTTCCTCAAAACGCGATGAACCTTATTTTTAGAAACAAAAACTGCGTTGCCTTGTAAATTATGAGCTGCTCTTCGTAGGCTTAATGTCCTATCGTTGTCAAACTTATTTAAAATTACGTTTCGATATTGTTCATTTCTCGTACCTTCGTTTCTCGGATTCTTTTTGAGTCCAAAATTCCTAAACATTAAATGCGTTTTAATGAAAACTTGTTTGCAAGGTAATCTTCTATTTGGAAATCTTAGTTGGTATTCCCGAACAACAGCATATGCATTTACATTACAGAAACCATAAACGAAATGAATATCAGCATACTCTGCATAAGTTACTGAATAACACCATTTTGAAATCAATAGTTAGACTGATAATTACCTTTTTGTATAAACTGTAATGTAGAGGAAAGTAGCCAAATATCGGATACTTTTTCCTTTTAACTTGTAAAATCCGATCGGTTAACTACAGCAGAGTTTTCTTTTATAAAATTTATGTAGAAAGCCTCCCTTTTTTTGATTCGATAGTGCTTTATAACCGAATTTTCAAAAATTTTGAAAAAAAGTAAAAACTACTATAATAGTGTAAAACACATAATTTTAAAACAGGTATCCTAATATCGGATAGTAGGGGTTCTCAATATCGCACTGTCCGGTATTAGGAACATCCAAACCAAACAAAGCGACTCAATATTTTTAAAACACTTTTATTAGTGAAATGGCACATATTTAGTATAAAAAAATATTGTTGGATTTTAAAGAACAGTACAACTTATTGATCGAAACAAAATTCACAAACAAATGTTTTATGTTTTCCAATCCCGGCACACACCTCATGGCTCCAACGAAAGCACATACTGCATCGAATCCATGATTCTCCCCTAGTGTCTTGAGAATACAAGTTTAAACAATAAAAGCATTCGGCATCTTCGTTATCCACATCATTATCGTCACTAGGTCTATGAATTCTATTTCCGCATCGTCATCTTTACTTGATGAGCTAATATTCTTATCAATTCGTTTTGTTTTTTTCTTTCTATCATCTTTTTTGGTAAACTGAACTGATATTTTTTTAGTGACAACCTTAGTCTTTGAATGCCTTCTGGCTATATCCTCTTCTAGCTGCTTTTTACACGGAGACTCAGTTATGATCGCGGCCGAACCACGTTTTCTTCCTTTATTGGAAGTTTGAAAAGAGCATGTGGGCAAAGGACTTATTTAGCTGGTTTAACAAGCACTCTATTAGATGTTGGAGTCGATGAGCAACTTGATAAGGATAGTCTTCCTATGTTATTTTCCGGACGAAGCTTTTTAGCTAGCGTAGATAACGGAACATCGTCATCAGTGCTAACGTCGCCACCAGTGTCTTCAGTTTCAGGAAAAGCATCTCTTTCAGTTCTTAAATGTATGGCAAAATCGTCATCTCTAAAACGTTTTTATTTAATAGAAAGATACCACATTTTTCGGAATCCGTTCACTGCAATCTCCACACTAGCGGCCCGTAAGTAGGCTCTTCCATCAACTCTGCCACTTGATATGCAGTTACTACTCTGCCCGGATTATGCTT
>JAUTXW010004330.1:280000-733607 GCA_030620095.1 Kuschelorhynchus macadamiae | reverse complement strand
ATAGTTCCACCTATTTATTAAAGAATTATGTCGTGATGGGGATCATGTAAAGTAACGCCATAGCCCAGAGTAAAGAAAAATATGTTTCATTTACAAAGAGCATTTACGTTCACGATTATGTAGATAAACAAACCCTATGGGATTCAAGAAAAAATCTAAAGTTGCGATTCATTAATAGTTTTAAATTTTTATCCGCTCGTTGGAAGACTGGGTAGTGGTTTAGATATTGATAGTTTCAGGGAAACGGGAAAACACTTTCCTGATCGGTAACAATTCGATCTAATGCAAAAAAGGTGTTTTCCCATACAGTTTCATTGATTCTTTAGAAAAATGAAATTGCCAAATCTTCCAACAAAAAATCAATTTTATCATACACTAAAAGAGGAACATATAAGTGATGAATGCTATAGCAAGCAAGGATGTGTGGTCATCGTTCAAATGTAAGAATTTAGGGGACTATTCAGATTATATTTAAAATCAGACGTGACATTGCTATGCGATGTACTTGAACAATTTCACAATGTGTTTAAATATTTATAAACTCGATCCTGCGCATTACTGCACTCTTCCAAGTTTATCATTTGATTGTATGTTGCGCATCACAAGGTAAAGTAGGAGCCTTCTGACTGATATCAGCACAATTAATTTTTTTAAAAAGGAGGATGAGGGGGTATAAGTCAGTGTTAGAGAAAGGAAGCATATTGCCAACAACATATATTTTTACCCGACTATGACCCTACAAAACCAGAATCGTTTCTCTACATATTTAGATGCAACAAATTATTATGGTCATAGTATGTCACAAGCATTACCATTTGGAGGTTTTAATTGGTTGTCGGAGCAGGGGAATATTTGGTTTATTAAACATATTGGATGTTGCCGATGACAGTCCGGTTGGCTATGTTTTAGAAGTGGATATTCATTATCCGGAAGAATTGCACGATCACCATGCCGATCTTCCATTTTTAGTAGAAAATATTATACCTCCAACGGGAACATCCAAAATGTCGAAATTAATACCGAATGTTAATGATAAGAAAAACTATATTGTACACTACCGTACATTAAAACAAGCAATTAACAACGGCCTAATGGTAATGAGAACACACAGAATTTTAAAATTTGATCAATCTAAATGGTTGAAAAAATATATTGATTTCAATACTGATATGCGGAATAAATCGCAAACAAAATTCGGTAAAGATATGTTCAAATTGATCATAAATGCAATTTTTGGTAAAACCATGGAAAATGTGGAAAATCGCAAGGATATAAAATTAATAACCCAATGGGAAAACTCAAGAGGAAAATGTGGTGCTAGAACCCTAATAGCTCGTCCTAATTTTAAAAGCTGTTCCATATTTACTCAAGATCTCGTGGCAATACATATGAACAAATTGAAAATTAAATATAATAAACCTATATATATAGGATTTTCCATATTGGACATGTCAAAAACGGTAATTTATGATTTCTTTTACAATTTTATCAAGACGAAATTCGGTAAAGATGCTTCCTTACTCTACACAGATACAGATTCCCTGATATTAAAAGTATTCACAAATAATTTTTATCGCTGTATGACTGAGAATCCGGATAAATTTGACACATCAAATTATGTCAGAGGGAAATACATTTAATATTCAAAAGAGTATGTCAGTCTTGGGTAGAATGAAAGATGAGTTTCCAGGTGATCCGATAATCAGTTTTTATGGTACCGGGGCTAAGGCTTATTGTATAAAATCGATTAAGAACGAAGTAAAAAAAGCCAAAGGTATCAAGAAATCGGTTATCAAAAATAATCTTAACCTGGAAGACTATAGGAAAGTTGTAGAACACGGCGGTTTAATTTTTCGTAAAATGAAAACGTTCCGAAGTCAATTACATAACGTTTATACCGAAATAGTAAACAAAGTAGCTCTGTCCCACAGTGATGATAAACGTTATGTAATTCCATCTTCTACAAAAACATTACCTTGGGGTCATAACGACATACAGTTCTATCAAACCATACCTGAGGAAAATGTTCAAAATGTTATGAGTGTGGTCGAAACGTTTTTATCCGAAGACGAAAAATTAGATCAACTTCTTAGTGTGATGGAAACGTTGCTGACTAATGATAATGTTTAATATAACGTGCTGGAAAATCCGTACTTTATTGTATTTAGTTTTTTTCATAGAATATATATTTAACATTGTATATTTCGACGCAAAGATTTTGAAGGACACATCGCAAGGCCGTCCGTGGGTGGAGCTGCATATTCAAGGTTATGGGTGGTGGGGTGGCTGCGCAGTAAAAATTAAGGGGTTGTGTTAGTGGGGGTGGTTGCATAAAACCAGATGTAGACATTGTGTAACTTCAGTCTTAGACATTTGTTCAGTTTCAAAGTTCAGTTAAAATTACTACGCAACATATAAAAATAAGTTCATTCAGTGAATTTGGTGGTTCAATCAATAGTTTTGTTCTTGCTGAGTGTATTGACTGGCTCGCGATGATCGTTTCCATGAAAAAGTTTAATTTTCTAACACCTAGGCAGCTAAGCAGAGTGTGGTCATGCCGGCAACAACAAATTCGACTCGCTCGCAACAACAAATTAGATAATGCCAACAACACCAAATATGCCATCGGTGGCTACATAAAAGTCGACAGAACCGCGCAGTGAATATAATTAGCAATAATAATAAAGGAGGCAGCAAAACCTTCAATACTGAAGAAAGTCCTTATGGAAAAAGCTAAGATTTGTACAAGGAAAAAAACGTTGGAAAGCAGTCAGCCACAACCGTCAACATCTGGGTTAGGGGGGGGAACGTGAACACCATCCGGGTTCGGTGGCGCGTCACCTATTCAAAAAAAGAAGGATACAAATAAAGCAAAATTGATGACACCAAAAAAAATTGTTACCGACCAACCCGAAGATGGAGTTCCAAATAATCTGGGGCCATTTTAATAGGATGAAGACGGTGAGGTGATGGCACGATTGACCAATATGAAGACGAGTTTGGGGTGATAGAATTAGATCAGTGTAGGAGAGAGGCTGTGCGGTGTAGGAGAGAGGCTGAGCGGTATATGAGAGAGGCGAGCGACTGGGAGGCTCGGATGGAAAAGTATGAGCGACGTCTCTCATTCATACGCAAGTAAAAGAAATAAAAAAAAATAGACTTGAATGTGTAGTTGTAAAATCGGCGTCTTGTGTTTACCATTCTATATTTAATAGGATAGGATAGTTTTTAAATATGTTTTAGTACTAAGTTTTTAACCGAACATCACTGCGGGCGTTTCCCTTTTCCGATGTAGTTGAACCTTGTCGCTGGTGGGAGGGCTTAAGGTTGTTATATAATAGACGTTTTTTTTTATTTGGTAATTCATTGAGTCAATTATTATAAAACAACCAACCAATACAACTACAAAAAATAATAAGTATTGAAATTAATTTGAAAATAATAATAATTATTTAGTCCTTAAGTAATAAGATGAATTGAAAAAAATATATTATGTCACATATCTATATATAACCCAGTAAATTGTGTGTGTGTCCTATTATGAAAATAAAAGTTTTAATAAACCAATATGTCTCTTATTCCAACGAAAATGTATTAAATGTTGCGAAGATGCGTACATAAACAATTATAAAATTTTTAATAATTTTTAGAATATATAATTAAAAATGTTGTTATTTTTAGACCCCAAAAGATATAAACACATCGAAAACTTCCTTTAAGCTCAATTAAAATAGCACCTAAAAATTAGATAGGAAGTCGAAATGGTTTTTTGCCCGTTTTGCCGACCACCTTTGGACGTTATAATATCGAAAACGGTGATAGATAGAGAAAAAAGTTTTAGATAAAAAAATTCCTAAAATCAAGTTCTACAAAAACGTCCACAGGACCTACCTCGTGGGAGTTCGTTCGAGAGTTACGTTCCGACCTCTGAAGTCGGCGATTTACGCGTTTCTTGAAAAATCGCGATTTACGTGTAACTTTGAACCGCTATCTGTCGAGAACGGTAGCTCGGACGGGAGCGCGCTTGGTGTTGCCGGACAGGTCGTATTCGTGTTGATTTTTCTACAAAAAGTTAAATGGTGACGATATTGTCTCCGACGCATTCCTGACTTTGTCAACGCGCTGGTGCACATTTTTGTTTTGAGCAATTCCCGAGCCTCGGGGGTGCGAGATAGCGACTTGGGTTAAATGTAAAAGTTGTTCGCCTAAAAAAAAGTCATCGTTTGGTAAAGTTATCGTTCGTCTATCTTTCGCCGTTACCGAGATACGCTTTTGCGAAGTTGACAAAAAAATTGCGTTTTTTGCTCAGCTACGTCCCCCGCACCTCCTGACAAATTTTTAAAAACTTAAAAATAAAAAAAAAAAAAAAAAAAAAAAAAAAAAAAAAAAAAATTTGGTTTGATCTGTGATTAGTGTCAATCCAATAACCTAACCTAACATAACCTAACCTAACCTAACCTAACCTAACCTAACCTAACCTAACCTAATCTACACTAATCTACACTTATCTACACTAAGCCGGACCTGAACGATCGGGCACACCCAAAATTGAAAATTTTCAAGAGACGAAAAAAGTTTCAAATAAAAAAAAGTTGACTTTCGAGAAAATCGAAAAAAAAATCAATATTTAATTTTTTCTTTAAAATACTCTATACTTATATTGATAATTTTAAAAACTAGACAAATAACACAAACACATTAATAAAATCAGTATTTATTTATAAAATTATATATATATATATATATATATATATATATATATATATATATATATATATATATATATATATATATATATGTACAATTAAATGTTGACATTCTATACATCGCCACCATCCATTTTGCACCATTCCGTAGTAGCATCTTCACGTAGTGGAGTCGGCATTCCCTTCCTGCGTATCTTCTGAAACATCAGGCACTACCCACCAACTACTGTCGGCTGGACCATCAAACTCACCACGTGGTGATGGTGGACTCCATCAACTTGATGAGTCAGGCGGACTGGCTTCAGCCGACTCCTCTTCCTGACCCTCCTCATCAGACGAAGATTCATTTTGCACAACAAATCTCTGGCCCATTTCAACTGTTTCGTCGTCGTCGTCGGAATCAGACGAATCTGACCGGTTATTTAACCGCACTGTTTCAACATCAAATACCCAAGAGTT
This sequence comes from Kuschelorhynchus macadamiae, assembly GCA_030620095.1. Classification (NCBI taxonomy): domain Eukaryota; kingdom Metazoa; phylum Arthropoda; class Insecta; order Coleoptera; family Curculionidae; genus Kuschelorhynchus; species Kuschelorhynchus macadamiae. The sequence goes on along the minus strand of JAUTXW010004330.1, from coordinate 728,442 downwards.
AGAAGAGCTGGAAGAGATGTTCGTTTTGCAAACTGATTTGGAATATAACAGAAATCTTAAACGTCAACCTTATATATATATATATATACTCTTTGTATCTTATTATGTAGTCCGTTGCGCACCCAAGGTCCTATGACGTCGCATACCCTCAAGGTCGGGGAATATAGCAACGCTCTCAGGGAGGTCGAATCTTGAATTCAAGGACGAATAGAAAAGTCCTATGACGTCACCCACCATCAAGGTCAGGGGAATTAGCAGTGCTCTCGGGGTCGGATATTAATTCAAGGACGAGTGGAAACCAAATTTTTATATTAATTTACCTTTTAGAACTTAGACTAAAATAAAATTCAAAATAACTGGTGCAATATGTTTTATTATTTAATTGTTGACATTAGTTGCTAAACTATCTATTACACATATATTAAGTTTTATATCAAAACACTAAACTATATAACAATATATGGATATACTAAGATATACTTTAACATATATGCCAAATATAAAGTATAATAATTATAAATAACTAAACGACTAAACAAGCTTATTTGATGCAGAACCATTTAACATATTATAACTAAAAATATTAGAATCAGTGAATTATTAATGCGAAAACTTTAGTGTCTTTAGGAAACCGACTGTTACGTGTTTCAAATTCAATCTTGACATCCACAGTTGACGAGTTTACAGCTTCCACCTGATGCGAGCAGTCAATAACAAACAGCGGATTTTTCATGTATTCGCCAAAATCCATCATTGGATCGTTAAATTCTCGAGACCATAATAACTGCTTTGGAAGTTTTCGTGGTTGTAATAGGCCGCTGCATACAATTTCTTTGAAAAATCCAAAATTGAATTAAGATAAACTCGAATGTCACTTATATTTGCATTTGTAGAATTAGATAGCATCTTCTTTATAGCTATCCGCTTTTCCAATATTCTGAAATCCGATAATTAAATAACGAGGTTTCTCTAGACTTGTACTCGTTCTTATAGCCCAAACATCGGATGAAGTTTGTCGGAGAGCAGGAAACTCGTAAAGATCCCACATACGGTAAGCCATTCGGATATTTGCATTATTACCACCTTTATTAATACGTGATAATAGTTTTAGCTTTTGTCTATCCTCGGGAACAATGTGACGTATTTTCCACTCCAGTTTGTCAATTTTAATGTCGGCTTCAACTTCGCCAATATAACAGTTGTTAAAAGTGCGGGCAATTATTATAATCAATTCCTGTTTAATGTTAAAAATCCCCTTCGTATAATCCTCAGCAAAACCCATCAGATATTTTAGGGGTACTTTGCCAGAAAATACATTACTAGCGGTATCCACAATGTGTTGGTTTTCTTCATTTAGACCCCATGCAGCATGTAAGAAGCGGTTTCAGCTGTGTACTACCAATGGAAACCATTGTTTTAAGAGCTGTAGTTACACCTGGTTTTCTGACAACTGCAACTTTCTCACCGCCTATCTCATATCGAATTTCCTCAAATAGAAAAGCTAATGAATTATTAGATAAAAAACACTTTTTGTAGCGTCTTTTGGTTTAAATGTTCCTTACATATATGTTGTTTTCCGATATATCCAAAATTATGTCTTGAAAGTGAACTGGGATACGAATTTCATCGGAATTTTGGAATTTAGGTGATCCGTAGGGTTTATATGTATGATCTTGCAGGCTTATGATAGAATTATTGAAAATAGGTTCAGTAAAAACCTCAATTTTTTCACTACTTGTCATCATGTTCGTTGGCTTCGTACTTTCAAGCCGATGGATTGAAGAAATCTACGATCTTTGGCAGAGAGACGTTGATATCCTTTTGGTCCGACGTTGTGATCGTGAATCAGCTCTGTTTTAGCGACATGTTTCTTTTTATTAGGTTTCGTTATTGTTTGACATATCGGAGAAAACATTGTTACAGTGGCGGTTGTAACAAAAACCCATCGTTAGACTAGTTTAGCTCCAGTTTAATAATAATCTTCTCGTCGTTGAAATCGATAAGATCACCGTTGTCGTCCAAGATGCGTAGAGTAATGTTGTCAATGAACTGACGTCCTTCAGGCTTCAACGGCAAATAAATAAGGTTTGTGGGTTCTTTCGTTATCTTATAACCAGGTTCAACATCAATATCAAATTCAAATAAAATATGACATTCTTGTGAGTTCAGGTATGCTCCAGAGATAATATTACAATCAACACGTATTATGCGTACTTTCATAATGTCTACTTGAGGGGTTGATTCATGTTTTTTGTTGTCCGTTATTAACAATATACGATCAAATCCCAACATCCGACCAATGCAGTTTTCTCTCCTGTAAAATCCATAATGTATTTTGTTTTTATTTCACATTTCAATGTGTTATTATTGGGTGTTAATGAAAATATTTTATCATCATTATCTCTCGTGGATAGTTGTAGGGCAGTTTTCATTGCTTTTTCAATCTCGTGCACTTCATATACTCCGGGGGGAATTGTTAACTTTATAGATGGTGAAGTTTTGTCATTTTTTTTCTTATATGCAAATGAATTATTGCTTTCATCAATATTAAAAATAGAATTATATGTGTAAAATCCAACAAGTGCAAGCCCATATTTATTGACTGTACTGAGTTCTAATGGTGGGTAAAAATCTGTACTTAACACGCTCGAGCGTCCTGTTAATGTGAATGTGTACGACATTACTGATAAAAAATCTACTGTTTTTAGCTTTTATTGTTGTCGACAGCAGTTTATATTGCTATAGGTTGTACACCGTTTACTTGGTTTTGAAATTTTAAACCAATTTTTTTCTGTTATTTTTACATCACTTATTTTACAGGAACAGCAAAACAATCTCCTAGGCGCTGGTCCATCACATTCATCTCCATTCAGATTCTGGTAATTATGATGGTCCGTACAATACTGATACTTTAACATGTCTATGTCACATTTCATGTGTTCTGGTAATTTATCCCAAACAAGTGCGATTTCATTTGGGGAACAAGCAATCATTACCTCCTTGGGTATGTTTTCTAACTCTTTAGAAGTCATTTTTAATAAACTACCGGAACGATAATAGGCTTTTAACGAAGACGCCATCTTTTTATAACTATCCCGATCCATTTGGGGGGTATAAGACATATTGACTTTTACAATTGAGAGAGAAACTTTAAGCATAAATGACCGCACCAGACTGTCCCAAATTTTTGTTGTCGATCGTATGTATAGTAAATTTCCTTTGCTGCTTCCCCACCCATTCGCAGATATCGAACCAGTTCAGTTGGTGGTGGTAAATCACCAAAGCTGTCGTAATATGTAACTTCTGAATCATTCTTTCGATACGCCACCCAATGTGTTCCAAATCCCATTATACTGTCCAAATTAAGAATACCAGATTCATAACGTCGAGGAAGTCGAGGAAGTGAATCTCGCATAAATACACCTCTAAAGTATGGTACTTGTAGCTGTAATGCATACCTTTCTAGATCAATATTCGATAATGGCCTTCGAGGAAGGCATTTTACTAGTTTTTTGAATGGTTCATAAAAAGCCCTAAATCTGTCCTATATGGTTTCAAATACATTCCACCTCCATTCGATTTTAGCTGTAACTCACCACCAGTTTTTTGGGTAGTGGCATTTTTTGCTGTTTTTACTGCACGCACTACCCCTGCAACACCACCTGCTAAGGATCCTAATGCTGAGAGACCCAGCAAATATTGGTATCAAAGGTAATAAGCCACCAACCTTTGGAACAGGTATAATTCTAGGTATGCGTATCTTCCGCTTACCACCACGGGCTTTTAATAATTTCCTTGCCGCAGCCACTGCTATTCTAGATGCGTTAAATATGTCTTTTTCAGCAAATTTCTTACCACCAGCCTTAGCTAATTCAGCTCGAATGGGTTGTCGCAATGTCGATCCAAAAGTAAACTTGGACACTCTTTTGTTTTTACATGTACGTTTCCCTTTCACAAATCGTCGTCGTCGTCGCTTTCCTTTGGAGCTCTTTATTTTAGCTGAATGCGTTGAAACACCCATACCGAAACGTTGTTTCGCCTTTGGTCATAATATTTGTTACCAACCAAGCAGATATTTTTCACCTGCACTAGCGTCTTTTGATTTTACTCTCTCCCAAGCACGTTGTTCAAGATCGTAATCAGCTTGATGGCGTGAACTTAGGTTATTTTCGGTTTTTGAATATGCTATATCGTGTTTCTTACACGCTGAATCTAATGGGTTAATTCCCAAATCACCTCTCGCTAATCGCTTTGTAAGTTTGGTGCCTGGCCCACAATATTGATAACCGGGAAGGTGTAACTCAAACGGTAGTTTATTAATTATAGAATTCACTATACCACACCCAGTCTTACTCGAATATCGAGAGCGTCCACTTCGTTTGATGGTCTGCATCTGAATGAGTAGTTAAAGCCGTGTGTACGATATAAAATATTTTTTCACTATAATGCGTATTGTTAAGCTGAAACAGAAGCTAGAAATAGATAATCTCGATGAGAAGGTTGGATCTGGACATGTAGGGAAAAATGTGAGACGTCGGCATGGTCCTTTGTTGCCATTATCAATTCGTGGATTGCTAATAGGACCTTCTAATTGTGGAAAAACCAATGTTATGATTACCTTGCTTACACACCCTTTAGGATTGCGCTTTGAAAATGTCTACGTATATTCAAAGGCGCTGTATCAACCCAAATACGAATATCTCAGGAAAATTTTCACGCCGATTAAGGGTCTTGGTTATTATACTTTTAGCGATACAACAAATATCGTGGAGCCATCCGATGCCAAACCAAATTCAATTTTCATATTTGACGACGTAATGTGTGAAAAACAGGATGTTATACGATCATATTTTAGTATGGGACGACATAAAAATGTAGATAGTTTCTACCTAGCACAAACCTATTCCCGAGTTCCCAAGCAATTAGTACATGACAACGCCAATTTAATTATAATGTTTAAACAAGACGAAATGAATTTACGACATATTTTTTCGGATCATGTATCGCCAGATCTGACTTTTACACAATTTCAAGAAATGTGTGCTAAATGTTGGAATGACAAGTATGGGTTCCTCGTTATTGATAAGGATAGCGATTTAAATTCGGGAAGATATCGCAAGGGGTTCGATAACTATATATACACAGAGTAAGATCAGTGAATTCGCATTACATAGTTGTGTGATACTCTGGCAACATCACCTTCATGATGAATAATGATATAGATCTGAAACGTCAATTGATTGGGGTTACAGATGCCGTTCGAAAAAAGTTTAAACAAATTAGAGCTGCTAATGTACAAGATAAATTTGAATTGGACAAATTTTATGAGCCGATTGCTAAGCCTTTGACTTCTATATCCGATGCAGTAACACAAAAGTCTCGTAAACATATACAATCACAACCGAAAAGTTTAAGCACATACATAGAGGAGCCACTAAATAAAACAACCATGTTCATGTCAGAGGAGTTTCCCGTAGAAACATCAACACCGATCACAGAAAGGTCCAAGTACACTGCTGAAACATCGATAGATACCCCAAAAAACGAGACGTTAGATGGAATTTATGCAACACCTTCTCCATCAAACAAATCTACAATGTCAGCTGTCACATTAAAAGATCGCTCATCTCCGGATATTATCATTAATACATATATGAACGGTTTAAAGACAAAACCATCACAATTCGATACAGTTTATGGAGTACATCATAAATCAAAAGTAAAAAACAAAAAGTTTATGGGTAATTTGGAAATACGTTTTCCTCCTGGTAAAGTGACACTATGGCACAACTCTAAGAATATTGCAACCTTTGAAGGGAATGCGGAACTTTACGATTTGATATTCTTAAAAAATCCGCGGGTATTAGAGCATATCGAAAAGATGACTCCCGAAGTGGCAGAAGACTATAAAAAGATGCTGCGATTGACAAATGCAGCATACAAGGGCTATGACGAGAAGCGGGGACTACAGGAAACCAGGCGGAAAAAATATTTAGAGATTATAAAACCATTAATGACAGGGAATCGAATGGGGAGTGGGATCGCAGGTAAAAAAACATATGCTCAAGTAGTGTTACCATTAAAAAAACGTGTTTTATCGGAAACTCCTAGCTACGTATATTGGAATAACCCGAAGGAGTTGGTAGAACGATTACAATTGCTATGGAGTTCAAAGATGGCTGGTCATACCGGACACGATAATGAAATAATGTCAATTATAGAAGAACTTCGTGAGGAAGGTATAATTTATTGAGTAATCACATAATTTGATCAGTATCTCAAGAGACGTGAGTTGGAACTATGACTACTAGCACAGAAAAAATAAAAATTGTCAATGAACTTCATAGGTCAGCAAGAAAAAATTTTCCCAGAAGACACACCATCATTAAAGGATATGAAGACTTGTGGCAAACAGATTTGGCGGAAATGCAACAGTATGCAAATGAAAACGATGGATACCGCTATATCTTGGTGTGCATAAATTGCTACTCCAAATTTGTCTATACTAGGGCGATTAGAAACAAGACAGGGGCTGAAGTCACTAAAGCAATGAAAGACATTTTTAAAGAAGCAAGATATACACCAATAAATCTACAAACCGATCAGGGAAAAGAATTTTTTAATAACATATTCCAAAATCTTGTTAAGGAATATAACATTAATCATTATTCGACGTACAGCACCAAAAAAGCTGCGATAGTTGAACGAGTCATACGTACACTCAAAAATGATCTCTATAAGGAGTTTTCAGCTAGAGGTTCCTACAAATGGATACAACTTTTACCAGTCATAACGAAAACCTATAATAACACAGAGCATCGTACTATTGGTATGAAACCTATAAACGTTAAATCAACCACACGCATTAACGCATACAATTGGATAAAAATAGTACCCAAAAAGTTTAAATTTCGTTTGGGCGATATAGTTCGTATAAGCAAACACAAAAGTGTCTTTGATAAAGGATATACGCCCTCATGGTCCACGGAACAGTTTAAAATCGCAAAAGTTAACATTACCAATCCACCAACATACCTATTGGAATCAATAGAAGGTCAACCTATAAAAGGATGTTTTTATGAAGCTGAGCTGCAAAAAACAAGCAGTCCGAATGTATATTTAGTGGAAAAAGTACTTCGTCGCCGCAAGAAAAATAATATTAATCAATTATTTGTAAAATGGTTAGGATTTTCAGATCAATTTAATTCTTGGATTGATGAGACAGATATTGTTTAAAATATTATATGTTGTAATACATTCAAACCTATCTAAATATGTATATTGGTTAAGGTTACTATTAAATTAAATACCCAATGAACTTCAACTTTGTTTTATTTAAATATGTGTTTATTACAATTATAAACTAGGTTTATTCACAACAATCATCATTCTTGATTATATTTATACCAATCAGCAATCTTGATATTATCTTCATATATGAGTAATCCTCATCAAGCTGGGGCTATATTAATTATTTCTCATACATTATTCCATTTATATGCTTGACCACTTTTTTCTCCAAATCGCTCATTCTGATTTCATGTTTTTCAATTCTCCCGAGTACATCCAATTTTATTGTTTCAATATTAACAATTTTCGCTTCAAGCTGCTTTATATCGACACGAACCTTATTAAGTAGATCTGTATTCAGTATATCTGCTATTTGTACGCGTAATCGATGAATTTCTTTAAGCGCATAATCCTGGGTAACAGCATCACTACCCTTAGTCGGTGGGGCGACATTGGTTAAAGATTTTCCCCGCATGTCATATTGACCGTCCGGCGTAAGCTTAAATCCAATTCCTGGTGATCCCCTCAATAAATGCACTTTTTCACCAGGCTTTTGACGTCCAAATTTATCAATTGTGTTGTTACCACGACCCATGTTTATCTAAAACTGTTTTTTTTCACCAAAGTGCAGCATTATAAGGTATAAAATAAAACTTGTAGTCTCTGCGACGTTGCTTACATATTTTCATTAAGGTTCGATAATATGACATCACTTGTTTCTAGTATCATGTTAAATAGTTTTCTATTATCATAGTTAGATATTTTCCTTGAATGTATCCCAGATCTATGAGTTTCTCTAATTAAACGATCAACATTTTGCTCAAGGTTGGATAATATAACTTCTCTTTTTTCTATTATCGAGTACACATATGCAAATTCTATTTCCGATTTAATGACACTAAGTATTTCACTAATTTTAAAATAAGTTTGATTTAATAATTCAACCAGTAATATCCGAAGTTTTTCAATTTCTTTAAGGAAATATTCTCGGGTTACAGTATCACTACCTTGTGAAGGATCTGCTATGTTAGTTAAAGATTTTCCTTGAATGTCGTATTGATGATCAACATTCAACTTAAAACCTATTCCTGGAGGATTGTATACTACTATTTTTTTATTAGCTTTTTGACGACCAAATTTATCAATTGTAATGTTAATTCTACCCATGCTTACATAGAACTGATGTAAAATTTAAAAATGTTTGAATTTATATCTGAAAACTGTTAAAAATAATAGAAATAAAAGAAAGGTAATAATAATAATAATTTATTTTTTACCTAATACTAAATATTTACAAATTCCTAAAACTATTTATTTAAAAAAACTTATGGTTCAAACCCAAACACCCTCATTTCCTCTTTTGTTAGACATATATGTCTAACAATGTCTTCCAAATCTTCATCTTCTTCCCAAAGTCCCCAAAAAAGTCCTCTTCGTCAGACGTGTCTAGGGGGGCCTCTAAGTTGGATGCTGTGGAAGAAGAAGAAGATGGAGAAGCCGCAACCGCCCATTGCTGCCCTTCTTGACTAAACTGCGGCGATGGAGACCGCAAAATGTCAGAAGGGCCAGCTTGATCGGGGACCTGCAAAATCCCCGATGGTCCTGCTGTCTGCGAAATGTGCGGAGATGGATCAGCTGGGGTGGTTGCTGTTGTATCCTCTTGCGGTGGCTTCTCCTAGCACTGGGTGGTGACGAAGTTGGCGATGTTATTTGCTCATACATCACAAAATTATTGCACCAATTACAAAGACCCCTCGTTCCAACTAGCACATCATAGTGCTCACACATAGCACACCTCTGCATCCCATTTATCGAAAATGGCCGGACAATCGCTATCGGCTTTTCTGGTACTGCATTCTTTGTGGAACTAGATTGAGATTGACACTGAGACATTTTAAACTTCTTTTTTATTACACGTAGCTAAATAACGATGAAGACGAACTAATAATTTGCTTGTTTAAGTGCGTGTATATATACAGATTGTTCAAGGTTGTGTTTGCAACGTCACACAGTTATGAGGCGTGTACATTCGTTTGGGGGCGTGTACATATAGATATTTCAAGGTTGCGTTTGTGGGCGTGTACATATAGATTTTTCAAGGTTGCGTTTACAAGGACACACAGAATGCATGTGAATAGGATTTGGGTGTTATTTTCTCGGAGAATTTAAGAATAAACAAATAACACAAATACATTAATAAAATGATTATTTATTTACAAAATTATTTTTGCATGATACATATAATTGTTTACATTCCTATTTGTTTTTCACAGTTTTCATTCTCTATATCGTCAACATCCATTTTCTCCCATTCTTCAGTATCATCTGCGGTATTGTCTACACGGTCCAAAATATCTGCACCATTTTTCACGACTTCATTGATGTTTTCCGCTGAGACCAAACCATACTTTGATAACAATTAAATTATAAATAATTTGGTATTTCGACAACATAGCTTTGGAGACCTTCGTCGATCATTTCCACGCAAAACTCGTCTAAGTTGATGGAACCATACAGGTACCTTTCACACAAATGAGCGCCTGACATGAAATTAATTACATCTTTCATGTACTTTCTATATTGACTGACTGTTGATTCAACCGCCGACCCATCATAGGTTGCAAAATGTAATATCTCTTGTGCCGCATTTCTTAACTTATGCGACAAACACATAATGTGAGAATCAAGGTCTTCACTTGGTGTGATGATACTATTGCTGTCACACATCTTTCAAACACTAATTATTAAAATGTCTGTGTATTCTGATTTGTAAAATAATTACCAAATTGTTAATTAACCCAAACACCCAATTAAGAACCCAAATTAAAAGACGAAAATAATACCAAATTAAGTAAATATTTCTAAATTTTGTTTATTTTATTAAGCACCAAAATTAAAAGATGAAAATAATACCTAATAAGTAAATATCTCTAAATTTTGCTTATTCTAAACACCCAAATTTAAATATTGATCTACTAGTATTAGTGTCTGAGATTACTCGCAAGCTCTGCCCCAAATAAGTTAAAGTATACATCCCACCCGACTTATTTATAATTTCGATAACGTCTTCAGAAATGGTTTCGACAACACGCTTTGGTAAAAAAGTTTGAAATGTTTTATCATGCCTTTTGTCGTACAATGTTGCATGAAAAGCTTTGCCAAACCGTGTCATCTTTAAAGCAATATTTTGAACTATAAAAACTTTCCCAATTGTTAATGATGAAAATTTTCTTTGTTCAACAAAATCAGCATTTCGTTAATTTCACCCAAGTTTAATTTTGCACTCATTGTTGAAAAAATGTAAAAGATTTAATATAAAAACACAGTATTACCGTAAATTTAAAAAATTGAATCAGAATACACCACACAATAACTTTTTAATGATGAAATCACTTGTGACCGCACAAACAGTGTACCTCTTTTTAGCTTTGAATGGCGTCAGCCTTGGTTTTAATAGCTAACACTCAAGGTCGCATGACGTCACATCCTCTCAAGGCCAAACTACCCAGCACACCTGGCCTCTCAACGTCATGGACAAGTATCGAAAAAGCGTGATGCGCGCTCAAGGTCATATGACGTCACATCGCCTCAAGGCCAAACTACACAGCACACCTGGGCTCTCAAGGTCAGGAGTAGTGGTGGGGGGTGAATCAGTTCCCGTATTTGATATCTACTCATATCTTAAAATTCAGCATTAAAAACATACTAATTTCAAATTTTCTACAAGAATTAATTGTAATAGAGGGATGCGCTGGTAATATTGAGGTACAAATTCAAGAAACTGAAAATAAAGGAAACTAAGAAAATTACTTATTGTAAAAAGATCCATCCTAGGTTTAAATATTTTCAAGTTTTATCCTTCCTAGATGTTAAGAATTGTGTTGGTCTGTCTGTTGTAGTGTCTGTCATTTTGGGGCATTGTTAGAAAAATACTTATCCTTTGTATTAAAATTTTAGTAATAATTTAGTATATAAAGGTCATATCAGAATGACCTAGTAACATTTTGATAAAAATTCAATTTGGCGTAACAAAATGGCGGCCTAATAAAATGTTAAAAAAATAATTACTAAAAAATCAACTACCCAACTTATTTTGCACCAACATTTAGTGTTAGGAATAAATTCATAAGATTTTGGTACGAATCCGAGATAGTATATAAAACAACTTATTGAATATATTATTATAAACTGCTAGCCATAAATAGTGGGACAAGCAAATTTGTAGGTTAAATGCAGAGTTGAATATTTTTAAAACGAATGAAGATATTAAGATAAGGTTTTTAATCACCTCCTGTAAAAATTATGGCGTATTAACGGTTTTAAGCATATAACCTCCCTATGCTAAAAAGTTATCTATACAGGGCGATAAACAAAAATCATTTTTATTTTTTAATTGCTTGATCAGCCTAGTCCTTGATAAAATTGTGAAAAACAATTTGAAAAGTTATTTCTAATCTTTAGTAATTTTCGAGCAAAATTTTTTTATTGATAAATTTATTTTTGTCACATATTAAGTTATAACTTTTTTAGGCATTTGATGTAAAGTTTTCTTGCTACAAAGCCATTAATCCTTATTTTTTTTTTGTAATCTACAGCGTGGAAAAAATTATTATAAGATTATTAAGGGCTTGGTCATCCTAAAATTGATACGTATATATTTCAACAGACTGTAGAATAAAAATCAATTTAAGTTTAAAAATTTTCATTTAGATGTTTGGGAGTACTAAAACCACGGTTGATTAACTTCATCAAGGGTTTTACTTTGGAATACATACATGTTACTTTAAAGTATAAAGTACCCCATATTCTATTCTAAAGAGTGCGCGTCTCGGATGAGATACTGTATGACCAGTAAAGTCTGCATGTATTGATTTTTTTAAATATTTAGTTGACCTTTATAAAACATAAATTAGAAAATAAGTTTTCGCTTGGGAATGTATGCAAAATTAAAAATAAAATTAGTCACGTCATTTGTCTTGCTTGTTAAATTTGACATTGCTTTCAAAAATTGGCAGAAATTTATATTTCTTTTCAAAATTTTGAAAAATGGAATATTGATTTTATGCATATTTGTTATTGTTTCTGTTCTATCGGTTGAATTCAATTTTTTCAATTTTTATAACTTGCTACTTCAGTTAGATAACAGAATATCTTCTAGCCTAATTCAAAATATCACAGTAGTTTTGTCAGTAAAAACGCTGAAGGATAAATTTGTTCAAATGTTACCATAGCTTAGGCTTTATTTGGTTATTTCAATAATTTAAAAAATATTTTTATCGAGAAAATGACGATTAAAATATAAAAGTAATTAATAAAATCTATGTAGGCCATACATTTTTCAAATATAGATAGTTTAGTTTAGATTTGCTTACATTTGCTTAGGTGAAAAAGTTAACAGTGAAAAAAAAATGGACATGAACCGTTGGTATCGAAATAAAAAAAGCAAAGTGTGTTTTGCAATTTTTTAAAAAATATCAGATTTGACAGGCAAAATAAATCGTATGATTAACTTTTTTACTTCAATATTAAAAAAGTTTTTGCTGGTCAAACAGTATATCCGAGACTTTATGCAATCTATTACAAACATTCTAGTTGACCGCCATTTTGTTCTGTCATCTTGAATTCGTACCAACATTTTACAAGCTCATCTCTATACCACAATTAATTCTTGCCCAAAATTTGAAATCAATCTATAAAGTATTGAGTTTTATATTTTAATAAGCCGCTATTTACTTTCGCCATCTTGGATTCGTAGCAAAATTTTACCAGCTGGTTTTCACATAATGATCTCTGTGTAACATTTGAGATAAATTGGATAAGTATCTTTTAATAATAATTTTATTTTAATATTTCACTAGGCCGCCATTTTCTTTTGCTTTATTGGATTTTCGTTAAAATGTTACCGTTTAGTCCTTTTTGATTTTTCACCAAAATTTTAACACAATCGGAAAAGTAGTTTTTGAGTTATGCCGTGTACAGACAGACAGACCAACAGAACGACGGTAATGAGAAACATGTTTTTAGGGGTCTAGGGACCCGAAAACGTAAATATCTTTAAAAATCTTGAAGGGTGATTCTTTCACAATTACAATATAAAGGGTGTCCCGAAATTAAGGCTCAATATTTCTACATAGTAATCTAAGTTATAATATAAGTGTAGTTGCAAAAAAAAATTTTTTCTCAGTATTTTTTTTCAAATTGTTAAATATCTAGTCCTTTGTTATGCATGCATAAAATTATTGTGTTTACTTTTAGATTTTTCCAATTCTCCGAACATAAAATCCAAATTTACATGCATGAAATGCAGCCTCGATTGCTGGACAATGAAGTTAAATATGCGTCTCCACAGAGAAACGTATATAGCTGTCCTACAAACAGTTCAGGAAAAGATTATGAATACCTTAATTTAGACCAAAAAAATAATAATAATTTTGAAGGCAATGACGTTCGTGTATTTATTTAGACAAGAAGATATTTATAATTTTAATGAGGATGACTTTGAAGAAATGGTAAGTCTTAATAGCAGTAATTTTCAAATTATTCTTTTTTTTTATAAATATTTTTAAATGCTGTATTTTACCAGAGCAAACTTTCTTTTTAGAATCTACTACCTGCGTCTTCACAGAGTAGGTCATATTTGACGAACAGTTCAGAAAAAGTTTCTGAATGCATCGATTATAATAAAATAATTACCATGGAATTATGCCGAAAAGATAACAGAAGTTTTGAAGGTAATGACGAACGTGTATTTAGAGAATATAATCCAAATTTTACTGATGATAACTATCAGGAAATGGTAAGTCATAATAGCAGTAAGGTATACAAATACTCTTCTTATTTTTTATAAATATACAGGGTGGTCCAAAAGTAATGGTACATAGCGCAAAGGTGAATTCCTGACATTAAAATATTGCGATCTAGCCAAATTGTCCGAATCCGAAAGTTGATATTAATAAAGATGCAGGGCGTTGAAGTTAAAATTTAATTTGTAATTTTTTTTGATAACTTTGGCAAAAAGTGTTGGTTTTCCACAAAATTTGGTAACCGGGGTTTTTTTGAGGTGAGAAATCAAAGTATGGTAAAAGTAAAAGGTTTAAGAATAAGATTTGATTATAAAAAATGTCAAAAGATTACTGTCAAAAAAGTTACGGCAAATTAAAATAAATAACTACATAAAAACTAATACCACATTTTGATTTGTCACCTCAAAAATCCCCTGGTTACCAAATTTTGTGCAAAAACATTATTTTTTGCCAAAGTTATCCAAAAAAATTGCAAATAAAATTTTAATTTCAACGCCCTGTATCTTTATTAATATCAACTTTCGTATTCGGACAATTTGGCTAGATCGTAATATTTTGATGTCTAGAATTCACTTGTACAATATGTATTAAACGTAGCATAAAATACTGTATAATACGTAGCAGTATAAAACTAAGGTATATGTATTAAACGTAGCATAAAATACCGTATAAAAGGTAAGTTTCACAGGATTTAATTGCACATCGTCTTTGTCTATTTAAGAGTATTAGGCACTCGTTTTTCGTTGACTAACAATTACTATGCTTATACGAGTCTTTCCCGTGAGTTCGCAACTGCTAGTGCTTGTATTCGCAGGATTTAGCATCATTAAACTCTTACTTATTCAAGCAACTGGTTTGAATTAAAATTTTCGGGTCATATCCCAGCTGAACACATCAATTAATTATTTTGACGTTCAAAATCTGCTAAACTTAAAAACGTTAAAAAACAGGCGTGATATGTTAGATTTGTGTACCTAGAAGATTATTAACAATCATATAAAGTGTTCCGAATTTTTAGAAAAAAAATCAATTTCATGTTCCACAAAGATGTTTTCTAACATTTCCATCGCAAGAATTGTGGTATGCATAGTGAAATAACAAGATGTTGCAGACTTGCTAAGATAAACTGCAAAGAAATTGATTTCTTCAATGTATCAATTAATTCATTTAAATACATGACATATTAGTGTTATTTTAAAACATAGATTAATCTGTACAAATTTTAACCATGAATTTTGGTACACCCCTTCTACTTCAAAATTCCATTAATTGTTTTATTGCAGACTTCCAGAAGACCTATACCAAACAGCTAAAGTTGCTAAAATACTGTTATTATTAAACGCAGGAAAAGGAAACCAATTTAAGGGCAAAAATTTAGCGGAGGTTGAACTACTGGATTTGGAGTACCTCCCGGATACAGAGAATATACTTGAAAAAAATGAGGCTTCCACGACTATGGAGACCGATGAAGACGCACATTTATATAACGAAATTCCAATAGAACCTAATTCAGAGTTACCAAAGACACCAAATCACAAATCTTTAATCCAAGGTAGAAAAAGATGGTTGGACTCGGAAAAAAAAATTGTTCTAAAATATTTCAGAAAAAATATAAAAACAAGAAGACCACCAAAAAAACAAGATTGTGTCGCGTCTCTTAAGACACACCCTGAGTTTAAGGATTGCAAATGGCTCCGAATTAAAACTTTAGTATTTAATACATATCAAAATTTAAAGTAAATAAAAACTCTTGTGTTTTATATTTTTTGACATTAATATATGTTTTTATAAACATTTTTAAAAAATGACCTAGACGCTAATTACACAGGAAAATAATTTCGAACAAACTGATTTTTTGGTGGTCTTATCATTATGCATAGTTCTTATAGTATTGATATTTTGAAAGCCTATTCTAGATTTATTAATTTAATTTTATCTCATTTAATTACTACTGATAGACTTATAAAATGATGTTGTATTTAGAAAAAACTAGAATGAATTTTAAATGTTCATAGTTAATTAGACAAAATAAGAACAAAGTTTAATATATATTAAAATAATTTTTTTTGGGTTATAATTAAAAAATAGCGAGGCAAGTTTTTTATTAATCATGTTTTTATATTTAAACAGTAGCATAGATACATGCAAATTTCTATTTTCTATTCGCATTCAACCATAACGATTTGTTAAAAAAAATAAACAAATGACAAATAACCAGTAAGAACATTAGCAAGGACTTTGTTATTTTAATGCAACACCATTTATAATACTATTTCAATAAATAGATATCTTTTCCTGATTATAAAAATACCCGGTTTGATATTTTTATCCTTAAAGGCGAGAAAAGAAAGAGAGTGGAAGTAAATAGTCATTATAAAAGAATACATTACCACGTACAATGGTGTTCTTTTCTTGCTATGTTTTAACATAGGGGTATTTTGCTACTTCTATAATCAGCATGAATATGTCCATTTATTAATATACTAATCCATAGGGTGTTCTATTTAAAATAGCAAAGTCAACGATTTTTTTTACTTTTCAATAATTGCCATTTGTTTATGATCCAGCAAATCCTGATTGTTCAGAGAAAACCATTAAACTTTATATACAATATGTTTTGTTATCTCTAGAAGTTAATCTTGAGACCCGATTCAAAATATAATTACCACCTTGTACTTAACCTATAACATTACAACAATAAATGGGATAATTTATGGCATAAGGCTAAAAATAAGGTCGCAAATCACCAATACAACAATATGTGTCCAAAGATGTATGCAACAAAAGTGAAATTTTTTTGTTATTTAATTCTTAGAAAATTGTATTTTAGTATACATGTTAGTGCTTGAAGATCATATAGTTTTGACAATATTAAATTGAACGTCGGATATAAAGGGTATAAAAAAACGAAAAATAGCATTTTTGTGATGGCAGTTTTGAAGGCCATAAAAATGAAAAATAAAAGGCAAGTAGAGCTTTTTCATATTACTTACAGTTATTGAGATATTTCATTAAAAAATCGTACATTTGTTTTTGTTTCATTTTTAATTATGTCTTTACCTATAGCTAATATGAAAACAAATTACTCAACTTTTAATTGTCATTTCTTGGACGTTTAAAACTGCATTTACAGAAATTATATGTGCTGAGAATTTTAGCATTTGAAATCCACTTTTTTGTGTATCTAAACACCTTGTGTATAACAGCAGTTAATACTGTCAAAACTATTACAAATTACTAATACAAGTTTCCCATTTGTTGAATATTTCTTTGGACACATTGCATGATCTGAATCACTCTGTCGAATGAATAGATTGTGTAGCGCATTTAGGACAGAAATACTTATTCAAGGCTAAAAAAGAAATATCATTTTTGGTTTCTTTTTGAATAAAAATCAATGTATGGCCAAATTAATTGATTAATTAATCAATAGATCACAATTTAAAATAGACAAAATACCATAATTACTAAATACTTTTTCTTCATATTTCTATATTTAGTCTTTTTTTTATTTGCAATTGAAAAAATAGAGACAGCTCAATTATATATTAAAAATATAGAGAAAAATGTATTTACTGGTAGCACTTGCTTTTTTTGTAATTGAGTAAAAATAATTAATACAGGTGTCCATAACGTATCTATAAAACAGTGCATCTTTTTCTTTAATAAAAAACCAAATTCTGAATATACAGTCAAAATATCGGCTAATTTTTATTTTTGTCCTAATCCTGCAACATCATCTAGGATTGACCCATATAAAATACAATGGAAAATTCGTATGATATAAAATAAGCCTTCTAACATATTTAGTGTATAGCACCCGCCAAAACAAGAGAAAAATTTCTTATAAATCTGGGTCCAAAAAGTATCTGTATCCAGATACAGGATATTATAAACGTTATTCGAAAATAAAGCGATATGGCACATATTCATATAAAACTTTTCTTATAGGGCAGTACAATATGCTAAATATTTTAAAATAGCTTATTTTGTGTCATCCTGTTTTCCCTATGTATTGTATATGAAATTTGATCATGTATATTAAAAAATAGTTACAGGTGTGAGTTCTGCCTATAAAAGCTTTTAATCAAGAGATCGAGAACAATATAAAAAAATCAGGAAAAATGCCTGAAAGACATTTCCCATAAGGATTTTGCGGAGTGATTTAAAAGGACGTTAAATTTCATATTACCCTATATATATTTTATTATTTCAAAAATTACTTTGATTTCATATTTGCATTAATATGTTGACAGTAAAATGAACCACTCACTTTTGTAATATTTTTAGTAAATAAAAACAGTTTGATGTAAACCGTTTTTTAACGTAACTAGTTCCTGGTTTTGTATAATATAAAATGTTTTTTTAATCAGAAACCTGTGTTTTAAATATCCAATAAAAGACTGATTTTAGTAAAGTTGTGTTTTCTTAAGTTTGTTTTCTTAAAGTCAGAAAATAGCTAGTTTAAGGATTGCTCTTATGTAATTTCGAATATTGTTAAACCTATAGACAAATATATAAGAGATAATTTTTTTTAATTTAATTTAAGTCCTAAGCAGATGAATTGAACATTATACAAAATTTTCTCTTTAAAAGCCACTGAGAAAACAGTATTATCAAAATATCATTTAGTTAAAATATACTGTAAAAAAAAACAATTTTACCTTTTAAAATATGATTTTTTTTTAAAGGATATTGGAAAGTCAATGCATTTTTTGGTGGAAGGTCGTAAGAGTCTTGATAACAGTGAGCTAGAGAGAGAACTGTAGGCCTATATTTAAACAACAAAAAATACTAACAATACCATATGTATGCATATTAGAAAATCTCATATATGAAAAAAATAAAATTGATAACTTCAAAACGTACAGTAATGTCCACAGCCATGATACCAGAAATAAATATAACATAGTACCCACATGTTGCCGGCTAAAAAGGTGTCAGAATGATTCGGACTATTTGGCTATTTATAATTTTGAAGATTTTATTAACTTTAGGTTTATTTAGTTGTAATTATGAGAACCAGGTAAGATATTCAAAAATGGCGTTAGGGAGATTTTAATTTAAAATAAATTTTATGGTTTTAAAGATTTTATTAGCTGTAAGCTGTGTTACAAGTTGTAACTTACATTTGCATTTTGTAATTTATATTTGCATTTTGTTGACGTGTTTACGTATAATCGTGTAAAATATCAAGTTTGTAAGCCATACTTAGACTAATGTGGATTTGTCCTTGAAGATTTTTAAATGCATCTACAAAATTTTAAAAAATTAAATAAAATCGACCTATATGAGCTCTTTTTTTAAGTAAACAGGCAAGCTCTGCCTGAAATATAAAATATTTAGTTATTAGCCTTCATTTGTTATAATAATGTCCTTTTTTTAATAAACAAAAATAGTCAAATCAAGTAAAAAACAGACTGTGGTTAAATTAGCTTTTAACAGATGTTTTTATGTCACCATGTATAAGAGAAACAAAATGAAATTAAACGGTTCTGAAACTTTTTAAAAATAAAAAGCATGCTAATACTTTTAGAGCACTCTGTAAAATGTAAAAGTCAATACAAGCAAAAAGTGATGTGTTTCAGGGTTCATTTAAAAACCTAATTTTTTTTAAATTCCATTTCCAAAAAACTGAAATTAACCCAAAGTTTCTAGAAATATTTAATCTCCTTTGAGATATTTTTAAAATATCAAGAGTTTCCTATCTTTTTATATCACCCTGTAAAATCTCAAAAGATTAATAATTATTAAAAAAAAGAAATAAATTTAACGTGTCCGATTATTTTTCAAAATAATACCTACCTCATCGTTTTAAAAATGTAACTTTTTTAGCGGTTTTAATCCACCTACCTAGGTGTCAAGCTTCAAACAAAATTCCTCTTAGTAAGCGATGACACTAATAGGAATATACCTGACAACGTTTATGTATCTAGATCCAATAAGTTTTTCTATACGTTAATGGACTGAGGTAGTCAGGACAACGCGACTTTATATATATATGCAACTGTACAAAAAGCAAATTACGTGTAAAACATATAAAATTCACGAAGTTAATAGACCCGTTACTAGGTTGCCACACTTAGGGCCTGATGTAGTCGGCAAAGTCAATTCGCCTCTGTCAATAAGATATACCATATACAGTAACGACACGAGCGCTCCCTAGTATAATCAACGCTGTACTAAAACTGTATTAAGCTAGGTGTTTTGGCGTTTTTTTAGACCCTACTGAAAATTTGGTGTTATGTTAATAGATATCTCCCGATTTGAAAAACACACTGAAACGATTTCAAGCCCGCGGCTGGGTCTGAATTAGTCGAAATTGGTTTGTGTTCGTATGTAGACTATAACGATTTGGAACTGTATAGGCGGGTAGATAAATATATATATACACATATATATATATATATATATATATATATATATATATATATATATATATATATATATATATATATATATATATATATATATATATATATATATATATATATATATATATATATATATATATATATATATATATATATATATATATATATATATATATATATATATATATATATATATATATATATATATATATATATATATATATATATATATATATATATATATATATATATATATATATATATATATAACTATATATTTATATTAATATGGGATGGGTTCTTGAACCTTTTAACTATATTTAAATATATTCTTAGGGTTTCATTTTCTTGGAATGTTCGATTCTTGGATTAAATGGGACAATTGATTGTTAAAATTTGTCATTTATTTGTAAACGATTCAACCATTGCATGGTTTTCATCACCACTAAAACTTTAATATAAAATATGTAAACGAGAGAAAGAAAATAATAGTTTTCGGCTTACCTCATCAAAACAACAGATTTTCAAACATAAAACAAGACTTAATATTGTAAAATTATAACAGACACATATGCAAATAAGACGGGACTGTGGATGTTAATAATAATGTTTTTTTCCGGCAGATGGATGGTTTCTTTATAGTATTTTCGAATTAAATATTTTAATGTAATAAATTATAATAGATCTTGCTGAGGTTTTTTATATCTGCCTTGTTGTTTTCCAAAAACTCTTCTTTATTTTGGTTCGGTTAAAAACGCAATATTTTGGTTTCTTCAAAGTTATATTTGTGTTGAATTTGTGACCGTTTAGGCGATTTTGAAGCTATTAAGACGTTTGCCCTATATACACACTAGGGCAATTACTGCAAGGAATTTCATAAATGATATGTGATTTTTTATTTTTACTTATTTTACTTTCAGAGTGCTGAAATGTTGTTGCAATAGATTGAAACCTTTATGGCAGCATGATATATCATATTTTTTAAACAAATGTATATTTTCCGATAAACCCTGAATGTATGGAAGTAATAGATAGTTGCTTGTATTTTTCCTATTTTCTTTAGGGTGATTGATATTTTGTAGTCGTGGTTTAAAAATTGCATTTATGGGTTTTGAGGTGTAGCTATTTTTAAGTAATATTTGTTTTGCTTTTTCTATTGCTGTGGTTCTTAAAATTGGATCTGTTAATTTCATTGCTCGGTCGGCCAGTCCTACTACAACAGATTTTTTTTAGGACATGGGGTGTTGCGAGTAGCAATTTAAATATCTTCCTGGCCAGGAGTTTGAATTTGTCTCAACATTTTTACCAATTCATCCCTATATAATATTTGATTTTTGAGCAAAGTTTGAACATAATCGTTGCAGTAGTTTTCTGCATTGACTTTTATAACATTTTATTAGGCCGCCATTTTGGATTTGTAGTAAAACTTACCAGTTGATGGTCATGGGTCATGATATTTGAATTTCTACTCGCATGTCCCAAAAAAAATCTGTTGTAATAGGACTAGCCGACCGAGCAATGAAATTAACAGATCCAATTTTTAGAACCACAGCAATAAAAAAAGCAAAACAAATATTACTTAAAAATAGCTATCCCTCAAAACTCATAAATGCAATTTTTAAATCACGTCTACAAAATATCAATCACCCTAAAGAGAATAGGAAAAATACAAGCAAGTATCTATCACTTCCATAGATTCAGGGTTTATCGGAAAATATACATTTGTTTAAAAAATATGATATATCATGCTGCTATAAAGATTTCAATCTATTGCAACAACATTTCAGCACTCTAAAAAGTAAAACAAGTAAAAATAAACAATCGCATATCATTTATGAAATTCCTTACAGTAATTGCCCTAGTGTGTATATATGGCAAACATCTCAATATCTTCAAAATCGCCTAAACGGCCACAAATTTGATAAAAAAAATACCACTGCCCTTACAAACCATGGAAATTAAACTCAACACAAATTTAACTTTGAAGAAACCAAAATATTACGTTTTGAAACCGAGAATAAACGAGAGTTTTTGGAAATGATTTATATAAAAAAACACGACCATTCAATAAACAACAAGGCCGATATAAAAAACCTCAGCAAGATCTATTATAAATTAATAAATTAAAATATTTAATTCGTAAATACTATAAAGAAACCATCCATATAAATATTTACTGGTAGTCGTATTAACATCCACAGTCCCGTCTTATTTGCATGTGTATCTGTTATAATTTTACAATATTATGTGTGGTTTTACGTGTGAAAATCTGTTGTTTTGATGAGGTAAGCCGAAAACTATTATTTTCTTTCTCTCGTTTACATATTTTATATTAAAGTTTTAGTACTGATGAAGGCCATGCAATGGTTGAAACGTTTACAAATAAATGACAAATTTTAACATTCAATTGTTCCATTTAATCTAAGAACCGAAAATTCCAAGAAAATCAAACCCTAAGTATATATATATATATATATATATATATATATATATATATATATATATATATATATATATATATAACGTAACAAGTTGTGGTTTGAACTCTTGTATTTTCATTTGGTAATTCTTAGGGTAATAAAAGTAAAAATTTGTTCGTAAACATGTTCTAAACTGGTTAGAATTTAAGATTTAGGATATTGAAAATTAAAAAAAAAATATTTTATTTTTTAAATTTTGATATTAACATGCAATAACAATATGACAATTGGCTATTCTATTTTTATCTTATTTCCTCGCTAGAGAAAAGTATTCTAAGTGCAAAAAAACGTGTTTTCTCAGTTCCGTCGGTTAGGCTGTATGTCTGTCTGTGACAAAGCTCAAGAACTGCTTATCCTATTTACTTGAAGTTTTGGGTAAAACTTAAAGGTCATATGATAATGACGTGGTAACAATTTGGTAAAAATCCAATATGGCAGAACAAAATGGCAGCCTATTGAATTCTTAAAAAATTATTACTAAAAAACTGCTTATCCATTTTATCTAAATTTTGCAGAAAAAATAGGTGTAACATGACCCATGACCATCAACTGGTAAGTTTTACTACAAATCCAAAATGGCGGCCTAATAAAATGTTATAAAAGTCAATGCAGAAAACTACTGCAACGATTATGTTCAAACTTTGCTCAAAAATCAAATATTATATAGGGATGAATTGGTAAAAATGTTGAGACAAATTCAAAATGGGGGAACAAAAGGGTGGCTTAATTAAATGTATAATATATCTGAAAAAGTTCTTATCGGATTGATGGATTGATGACATCCCTATTTTGAATATTTATTACTAAAAATATATGAATTGCACACTTAATTAATCAAATCTGTATAAATGATAAAATTCGCTCGCAAGTTAGGCATTCCTACTATCATTTTCTAAATATGTATTAAACATGTATGATATGTATTTTCAAATATCTCCAGAGGCCTACTTTCTTCCAGCCATATATAAATGTAAAAATTCCGCCGCCATGTTGGCATTACAATCTTTACAATTTTAAAAATGTTGACACAAATTCATGATGTGCAGTCTTAAATACCCCTAAAGCCGAATTTTAATCAGATATGCAAACATTTTGGAATTAGTCTGCTATGTTGTTGCCGCCATTTTTAATTATCAAATATTGACTTAAATTTCAACTTTCATTCTTAAATACTTCCAGATACTGATATTTGCCGAGCCGAATGTGTACAAATGACAAAATTCGTTCAGTATATTGGCGCCACCATTTTAATTTTTGTTGTGCATTCTTACATGTTGACGTTGTCATTTTGACACCTCTGTTTCGAATTTTTAAATGCTGACACAATTTTCCTACACACCGATTTTCAGTTTAATCTACACAAGTAATAAAATTCGTCGGACGTATTAACGCCGCCATTTTGGATTTCTAAACGTTGTTCTGTCACAATTACAAAATGACAGTGACATAAGGCAAACATGACTAGCAAACTTAGAGTTTTAAGTGCCATGGCAACTAGACCTGATCTAACTTTTAAACTTTCTTCGTGAATACGGGGGTAAAAGTTTAATAATATATAAATAATTAATTTCCTTTTAAACTTACCGAACTTAATGGTTTGATTTTAGACAGTGAAATAGGGAAAGGTTATTTCTTTGAAATTTGTAAAAATACCTATTTGCCTCATTAAGGAATCAGTAAGAATCATTTCTTTTCTCAACGATAATGTAGCATGACCCATTTCTTCATTTTCGTACATCAAATATTTTAACAGGTCGTCATTTTGTTTCGCCATATTGAATTCATACCAATATTTTACCAGTTTTTTTTTGTATCAGACGTAATTTTTGTGGAAAATTAAATAAAATTAAAGTTAATCGGGTAAGCAGATTTTTTAACTATACCGGGAAGGACCGACCGACAGTAATGGAAAAACATGCAGATCTGTAAAAACCCGGAACGATGATTTTTTCACGATTAATGATATTTCCTCTTGCGGGAACTAAAAACTTGCGCCGCCACTGGCATTCGTCAACAAATGGCGACGGCTTGGACATGGGCTATCCCCACTTTTGTTTTATCGTAAACATTGGTCGATAGAATGTGAAAAATAGGGGAACCATGTTGGCGCATATCCCTAAGGTGATATACTTTAATTCTTACTCTAAGGGCCCGATGCAGGATTTTTGCTGTTATAGGGGCTTTAATTAAATGGCGTAGCTGGTCATGCCATAGGTGAGAAATAAATCTTTACACCTACTATCGGCCTGTGAAAAAATATTTACGAAAACATATAAAATAGGGCAGGAGGAGGAAAAAATAAATTTAGAGACACCAATGCTCGATTAGGAAACAATCCCGATAGTTTTTTAGTCATTAGAACCTAAAAGAATTGACGTAACAGACTACGATTTAGGTTCTCAGCTTAACTTCCTCCACAAACCTATGAAATAATATTTGCGAAAACATATAAGATAGCGCTAGACGAAGGAAAAAACCAAAAGTTTGATTAATGAAAGGAATTATCTAACAAGGTCCTAGATACTTTATTATTTTAGCCTAAACAAAGCGACGTAGCAGTCTATGCTTTAGGTCAGAGATAGAGATAGGTCTTACTATCCTCTACAAGTGTGTAAAAAAATATTCTTAAATCATGCAAGATAGCGTCAGAGGAAGTAAAAAGTCAAACTGCGATGAAGGTGAGGAATTATCTAATTCCGAGATCCTACATGCTCCGTTATTTTAATGGTGTTACTAATATTTATGGACATTTCAAACTACTACTACAAAAATATAAAAAAATTTCCTGTTAAAAATAAAATAAAATAATCATTTAAAAAATTATGCAAAATTTTATTCACATAAACATAAAATTCTGCATTAGAATTAAAATCACATGCGAGCTGGTGACAAGATTCAAATGTGAGAAACAAATCTGTTTTGATGTTTGGAAAATGAAATAGTGGTGGACTGTTAAAAAGCATTTGCAATATAGTAAATAATTACTTTAAAGAACTTGACTGCTGAGATGATTTTTTTCCTATCTAAAAGGTGGGACTTAATGTACGTTCAGTATTTGAATTAGTATTTTTGAAAAGGCTAGAATTTAACATAAAAGTATATGATCACAAAATTAAGGTCCGAAAATAATCTAAAAATGAATTTTATATACATGGAGTATTTAAATTAGTATTTTGGGACAAACGAGAAAATAGCATAAAAATATATGGTCTTAAAATTTGCATAAGCACCTAGCCCCCTCCCCTAAATATGTTCTACGATATGTAGGAAAAGCTATCAAATACATATTTTCTCCTAGGCACACGATTAAGTACACTGTTTTTACTGATACACTTTGAGACTGTTTGAAAGAAACGGCGTAATAAAAAACGTGTGTGTTTATTACAGGGAAATGTTAAAATGTATATATCCAGCTTTTAGATATTTGAATAATGACTATTAGAAATTTCTATGATTTTTTCTTATTTAAATTTAAAGAAGTTTGGTCTTAATATAAGTATTTTGGAAAAGGCTAGAATTTTAAAAACTAGTCAGCTATACGTATACCTTATATTCTCCTCTTTAATGTTTATTACCTAGATTCTATTTTTAAATTTGAGAAGTAGTTTAAAAAAAGAAATAGTAAAATATTGCCGTGCTATCTTATTTTTTGAGTTTTGAATACAGATTTAAAATTATACGTTTGACAACAAATATTTAACTTTCGATTTTTACGTTAAAGCAATTAATTTTGAGTTTAATATGTTTAGTATTAAGACTAGTATTTTAAAAATATTGCTAGAATTCTTAAAACTGTTCAGTTAGACTTACAACTTTATATTTCAATTTTGAATGTTTATCTGTATTAGTTTTGGTTTAAATACAGTTAGCATAAAATATTTACCTTTTAATGTTAAAATATTTTTAATAGCAAGATACAGATTTCAAATAGTGATATTTTATTTCAGTATTAGTTTTTCAAGTTAGGAGTTTATTTTAAAATTAAATTAGAATCCTAAACAATTTTATATAAAACGACTTATTTGAAAATATTTTTTAAATAGGTTTTGAAACTTAGACAGATTTAATGTAAGATGTATCTCATAAAATAAAAAAAACACAAATATATTTAGATTTTGCAAATATTACATTTATTTATTCAAAGGCATATATTTAACTTTTACTGATGTTAGATTTTCGACGATGAGTATTTACATTTTGAATTTAAAAAAGTGTTTTTAACTTACGCTTTAAATTTGATTCAGCTTTAGATTTTGATCTCAGATTTGAATTTGATCAAAGATGTTTCAAACTTTAGGCTGGCGAAATAGCTTATGTTTAGGTCTAATTTTGATCTAAATACAGATTAGCCTCAATTAATTAATCTTAAATGTTTGTTTAAGTCTTAAAATATACTTTGGAATTTTGGTTTTAAACAGAAATAATATTTTTAATTGTAAGGCATAGATTTTAAATGGGCTTACTGATATATTATTTCATTATTAATCTTTTAAGTTAAAAGTTTAATTTTTTTTCAAGTTTAAGACATGTAATTTCAAATTTTATTTATGCTTTAGTGGTAAGATTTGCAGTAGTAAAAAGTTTTCAAATAGAAGTTTTGGTCTACATTTTAGTTTTAGTCTTCTTTAGAAGATGTCAGCATCTATAATCATTTTCTTAACATCTTTATCCTCTTTACTAAGTGTGGATGACTTACATTCATTTTAGAACAGATCTGTTTAGGAAATGACAGCTTCTGGAATAGGTAGGTTTCAGGAAAAATAGCTTTTGGAGCAGGTCTGTTTAGGAAAAACAGATTTTTAGAACAGAGCTGTTTTTCAGCTTTAGAACAAGTATGTTTAGGAAACTTGCTTTAAACGGCTTTTGGAACAATTTTTTTTGGGAAATAACGGCTTTATATGGCTTAAGAAATAGATCTGTTTAAGAAAAACAGCTTTATACAGCTTGTAGGACAGACCTGTTTCACGAAAGCGGCTTAAAACCGGGTTTAGAATAGACCTGTTTAAAAAAGCATGGCTTTTAGGATGGATCTGTTTTAAAAGAAACAGTTTAAAACAACTTTTGAAACCGATGTGTTTGAAGAAAAACGACTTTAAACTAGATTTTGTAATTGTCTAGGTATACAAAACGCTGCGTCTATATCTCTTATTTATAATTAGAAACCATAGAGTACGGAAGTCCTTGACAATGATACTAGTTTGGAGTACCACTAGCTGGAAGTTTTTTATTGGAAATCATCTTGTAAACCTAGCCAAAAATATTTTAATCATAAGTAATTGAAAGTTTGTTTTAACTCCTGGGTAGGAGTTTAGTGTTTAAGAGTAAACCTCAAGAGTATAAAATGGAAGATTAAAGAAGTATTACAAGCAATTTGAACTAAATGCTACAATTTTGCTTTTGGGGCTCTTTCCTGCTAAACGAGCGAGAATTTAAAGTAATCAGAAGCTGAATAAAGAGATTAAGAAAGGGAATACAGATAAGTTTTTGAGCCGATCATTCTCTATCAAACCTTCATCTAAGCTATTAAGATATATTGAATAAATCGATAATGAAACAATACTCCTTCTAATACAAACGTTACTCACTGTAAACATGATGTTACGTTCCTACCGGAAGATTATGAAATTTTATATATTACAAGTATAACTTTGTATTCAGAGTGTACTAAACAGGTTGACTATTATATACTTTGTATGAAAACGAAATGCAGATGACTGATATTTTAATGGCAAAAATAAAAGTATGTGAAAATATTACTACAAACTTTACCAATTCTGTAAATTATACAAGTGCAATTTTAACGGTATAAGAAAATATGGAGTTAGAATCAGCATTACCGACCATTAGAAAGCAAAAAGAGATTAACTACTTTTAGAAAAAGTAATAGAAAAATCAAACAAAAATTACAGACACAGACGCAAACGCAGGCTGATTCAATATAAATTTTCTCATAATCAGTTTGTTTTCAAGTACGCCTGCTTTAGAAACATCTATGTTAAAAAATTAATGTGTTCCATAAATTACATTATAACTTTTTACTGTTCTCTTTCTCACACTTTTAAAAAATATTTGCATAGAAATACATAAGTATTTATATAAATGTGTTTTATTTCTACGATATCGTTCGTACGTATAATTGTTTTTTTCCTATATCATTTCTTAAGAGAATAATATTTCTCTGTACAGATGAAGACTTAACACACCATTATTTTCTTTTTAGAAAATAATCTGATAAGAGAAACGCAGTGGGTCAAGCACAGAAAAAAAAGATAATAAAAGAATATGGTTAACAATTCTTTTGGTTTTTAGTGAATTTTCATCCTTTACGCTAATAAACCAGAGTTAATCACGTCACAAGCCGTTTTGTATTTTACCGTAAATGGCCTTTTCTTTTAAACTACATATTCTACCTTTAGTAAAGACTAAAGATGTATAAAGGTAACGTCGGTAAACATTATCCATTTATACTCAGTCTTTGGAGGAGTTCGTCGTTTTATCCTTTATTACAGAGCCCAGCTTAAAAGTGTTTAGTCCACGAGGTAGAGGCTATTGTTTATGTTGAAAATTCTCTTCTACTTTTTCAGATGGATGAACTCACAGGAGAAGGAACCAGTAAAGAAAAAAAATTATTTTTATTATATATTTTTTTATCCTATTTATTATAGCAATTCGTAGTGTAATCAGTGCATTAACGTAAAGACAAACCTTAACTTTTAATTTTCCTCATACACTAGGTTTTAATAGAGAAAATTGAAATAAGTAAAAAAAAACCATTACTTTTTTTTGAATCACCCCATTAAGTTTAAGGAAAAAACAAAGGCATAGCTGCTTAAGAAACACTAGGTTTTTATTACAAAAAGACCGCATCAAAAATGTTTGTCTTCTTTTATTTTAATACTCCCCTGTAGTAAATTCTTATAAGTTCTTTAAATTTTAATTTTTCTCGTATATTATGTTTTAATAGAAATTATCGGAGTAAGCAGAAAAGTAACCATAACTTTTTTTGACTCACTGTAGTGAGTTTAAGTAAGAAACGAAGGTATAGCAATTTAATAAACATCGTGTAGATTTTAATTACAAAAAACTGTATCAAAAATATGTATGTTCTTTTATTTTAATACACCCTGTATTAAAGTCTTATAAATACCCAGAATTTGAATTTTTCTTGTATATTAAGTTTTAATAGAAAAGATCCTACTAATTAGAAAAAAATACCCATAATTTTTTTTCGACTTCCTGTATTCAGTTTAAGCAAAAAACAAAGCATAGCTACTATCTTTGTAAAATATGCTTTTTGAAAATTATTAAGAATACGTTTACAATTAAATGAAATCTTTTAATGTCTGTAATTCTAGATAGTTAATACTAATTTAAATACTGAACGTATATTTAGTTCGGAAACTTCTTTAATTTATTAGCATTGTTAATCATTTGATTAAAACTACATATGATTTTATACTTACATACAAAAATATTGCTTAATTTAAAACTTTGCCTTCCCCCAAAATAATGGTCTCATGATTTACGCCGCCTCTGTGATATGCGCAAAAGTGTTATTTAATTTATGAAAGTTATGCGAGTCATTTCGATAAATTCTTATCAGTTTTCAGCAGTGAATCGAGTTTTTATTTGATATTTTTTCCATAAACCACTGAAATATAATCGCGCAAAAGATTATAATTTTAAGAAAGCTAATTATGAGAGACTCGTTCTCGAAAAATGACTGGAAGATTTTGTTTTCGAATACAGCTTTAGATAGCTGTTTAAATATATTATACCAAAAAATAGAAAGTGTTTTGCAGGAAAATGTACCAACTTACCTTAAAAATAATATTTTCCTACTTTTTACTCTCATACAACAATAAGATTTGATAAAGAACAAAATAGAGTTCATAAGAAATGGCGCAAATACCAAAATATGAAATCTATAATTTATCTAAAATATTAAGAGGGCGCTGTAAAATGTTTATCAGTAATGATAATAATAGATATATATATAAGATCTTGAAAACGATTTAAAATTTTAGTTATTAACCCAAGAAGATTCTGGAATTATACGTCTATTAAAAAATAATATGTTAGTAAACTATCTGGAGAGAAACATTGGGGTGACAAACACACTGAAGGGGACTTCGATATCAGCGATTTGTTTGGAGATTATTTTGAGAGTGTTTTTGTGCCGGAGATATATCAATTTAATTAAAACCTTGATTTTAACATTTGTAGTAATCTTAATAATATGCGAAGTATTGCATTACGAGAAGAGGAGGTTTTAAAGGCCTTGTGTGAGCTGGATCCCAACAAAAGAGCTGGACCTGACAAATTGCCTTCTGTCTTCATAAAGTGGTGCGCTAATTCACTTTGTACACCGTTGTTTTAGTCGTTCCCTAAGTTGTACCAGTTTTTAAGGCCGGACCAAAGAACGACATACCAAACTATATAAACAAAATTTCTATTGTACCGAAACTCTTTGAAGAACTCCTCTATGAGTACTTTTTCGGTCTAGTTAAAAACGTTATAATCTCAGAGCGGCACGGTTTCTACCGGGGCCGTTCTCTAGAATCAAATTTATTTATTTTTTCCGAATTTTTACGCAGTCCCATGGACAGACCCAGGCAAGTTGGCGCTGTATAGACCGACTTTAGCAAAGCCTTTGACAAAATTAACCAAAATATACAATTAGCTGAAATTGGTGTGGATGGTAATCTTCTGAGATGGGTGGAGTCATATATTAAAAACAGACTCAGTACGTTCAACTTTAAGGATTTAACTTTAGCTCATTGATAACAACATCTGGTCTCCCACAAGCATCCCATTTGGGACCCCTATTTGGTATTATTTACATAAATGAAATTAAAATTTGCTTTGAATGCTGCAACATCCTGCTTTATGCAGACGATTTAAAAGTTTTTATTCTCATAACCAGCTTTGATGACTGTGACTCCAAAATGACTTGGATCGTCTAGGAAGATATGGCGATGAAAATAACCTTTTCCTAATCCCTCAAAATGCAGCAGAATCATGTTTTCCACAAATCACCCATAGTTCTCTAAGGGTGAATGAATTATTTCATCTGCCTTTCAAGCACACTAATTCAGTTCAGAACTCGCCTTTTTGTCAAGTAGTAAGGCATGGTAACATGTATATTAATAAAGATTACATCGACTTTTTCACTACATCTCCAACATCATTAAACTAGTACTGTTAAAACTATTAAAACTAATTTCTGGTAATTTATTAAGGTTAGCTCTTTATATATTAAAATTTCCTTTTGTTAGAACTGAAATAGTTGTAGTAGTAGTAGTAATCTAGATTTATATTCTACCGCTCGTACTTGTGTTTATCCTATGGATTTTTTCCCAAGTGATTAATATTTCTCGTTACAGAGTAATACTTAATAAAGATCACACCTCTCTATTTTTCTACTAATCTAATGTCAAATCTGGAGTGGGTCAAAGACAAAAAGATAATAGAAGAATATGATTAACATCGGTTCTCAGTAAATTAAACCAAATTTAAGTACGCTACACTCTGTATTAAATTTGTAGAATTTCTAAACCTATTAAAAAATTATTTGAACTCTCTCTTAAAACTTAAAATATATAGGATTCTATTTAAAAAGATTTTATTAAGTACTGCAAATTTTACAACTAAAGATATTTAAAATTCTATGTCTTAAACCTGTTAAAATCTGTTTTAAAAAATAAACTCTTACCTTGAAACACTGATAATTAAATAATATATCAGTAAGCCTATTTGAAATAAATAACTTATTATTAAAAGTAATATTTCTGTTTAAAACCAAAACTCCAAAGTATATTTTAAGATCCAAACAAACATTTAACATTAAAGGTTTAATAATTGATGCTAAGATTTCAGATCAAAACTAGGACTAAAAATAAGTTATTTCATAAATCTTAGGTTCGTAACATTTTTGTTCCAGTTCAAATCTGAGATCAAAATTTAAAACTTAATTAAATTAAAAGCCTAAAGTTAAAAACACCTTTTTTTCAAATTGAAAATCTAAAACGTCAAAAATCTAGCACCAATGAAAGTTGAATTTATGTCTTCGAATAAATAAATGTAATATTTTTAAAATCTAGGACTTAAAAATATTTGTGTTTTTTTTTAATTAAATAAGATACACCTTGTATTAAATCTATATCTGTATACATAGTTTCTAAAACGTGTAAAAAATATGTCTGGTCTTTTATTTTACGCGATACATAAATTGTTTTAAATCTGTATAAACTTCTAAACCTAACTAAAAATTATTTGAAATCTTATTAAAACTTTTGAAAAGATATTTGTTATCAATGCACATCGTAAATATAAAAATTACTTCAATCTAATAGTACAGCAAATTTGTGTAAATATTAGTAACACCATTACAATAGCGAAGTATGTAAGATCTCCTAATTAGATAATTCCTTACCTTAATCGCATTTTGGTTTTTTTCTTCCACAAACGTACATATCTTACATGTTCGAGAATATTTTTTACAGGCCAGGAGAGTTAGTTAAGATCTATCACTCACCTAAAGCATAGTCTTCTACGTCGCTTCGTTTGGCTAAAAAATGAAGGATGTAGAACCTCACTAGATAATTATTTTTTTCTAAATTTTGGTTTTTGCCTTACTCTAACGCTATCTTATATGTTTCCGCAAACATATTTTCATAGGTTTGTGAAAGAAGTTAAGATCTATCTCTCCCTAAAACGTAGCGTGCTACGTCACTTCTTTTCGGTTCTAATGACTGAGAATTATTAGATTTGTTTCCTAATCGAGCATTGGTGTCTGTAAATTTCGTTTTTTTCCCTCCTCTTACATGTTTTCATAATTATTTTTACACAGACCGATAGATGGCGCAAAGATCTATCCCTCACCTGAGGCGTGACCTGGTAGGTAGTTTAGTTAAGGCGCTAGCGACAAAAATCTGTATCTCAGGACACTCCCTATTGTTTAGTACGTAGGAAATAAATAAATTTGCCTTTTTTAAACGTTTTTTTAAACCTAAGCATTATGGAATTTGTATTTTTAAGAGATTCTTGTATACTCTAGGGCTATCCTGTATAGGGTAAAAATGTTTTATATACAAAGAGACAAAAGAAAGTTGTAATATATCTCATTTATCCCACCTGTATAGTGGGATAAATGTATTTAAATAAAGAAAAATTGAAAAGTTGTAATGAATTTCACTGTTTTTTAAAAAAAGAATTAAAAGCTTTTGAATTTTTTTTCATATGCAGTCGTGAAAAAAAGCGAAAAAAAAGTTTTTTTTTCATATACTAAATGATAAAAGAGATTTGACGTGCTGCTTCTTTTTTTTGAGTACACGAAATCCTTCTGAAATACACAAGTTTTCGTTTTTAGGGTGCTGTTTCATCCCCATAAGGTTACACTGTATTGTTAAAAAAAAATTTATATTCAAAATGATAAAATAAATATGACGTGGTTCTTCGTTTTGTGAATAATTTCGTTTTCGTGTTTCAAATGGAAGTCTTATCCCTCTAGCAGCAACTCAGCAGTTTACAGGACTTTAATAGGTACAAATAAAATCGTTTTTACTTTCCGGTTACAATATTTTATTTATAAGGTGATCATTATGAAAAATTGTAGAAATAATAATCTACATAAATGATCATTTGTCAAATTATTTTTTAGTATTCAGGATCCATAACCAACAAATTCTAATAGTTGACCAAAAATATTAAAAAGTTCTTAAAACACCTTTTCGATAATTATTATTTTAGGAACGTCTGAAGTTAACACTATAACTTTTTTTATTATAATATAACTCAGAAATGTCAAATACAACCATCCCCACTATCATCGCACAGTTATAAGCAATTTCCCAAGATTTTCTTGTATTCTTTAGATATATAATTAATTTGGTCCCCCTCATAGCAGGAGTTAAAATTAAAAGAAAACAGCAAAATATCTTAAGGTTGTGATGACAATTTATTCCACTTAAAAGCCCATTAAATGTATTGCATTTTTTAAAAATTCAGATCTTAATAAGATTATTCAAACGACCTCCTCCAGAAAACTGATAATGTTATTTCAATATGGTTATTACTATTTTGCAAAAACCTGTTACACTATGTAATTTTCTACTGAAATCAACATAACACAAATATTCACGGAGAAAGATTGGCACTCTAAGATTAATATCTATATTTCTACAGATTTTTGTGCAGTTTTCCTGGTCGAAATTGTTTAACAAAAACAACTATAGGTATTTATTTACTTTAAAATTGAAAAGTCAATTTAAAAAAAAAATATATATATATATATATATATATATATATATATATATATATATATATATATATATATATATATATATATATATATATATATATATATATATATATATATATATATATATACACAAAGCGATTTTTTCTCCGATTTCGCCAGCAGCTCCTCCCCTGACCAATTCGGTTTTTAATTAAAACTCTATGCCCACTGGCGTTTTATTACTACTTATTTAATATAATTTTCAGAAGAAAATTTATATTTTACAAAATACAAATTTTGCACTTGCATATAATATTATGTAAGATGTAAAAATATTCCAACTTTTTACAAACACTTCTACTATCTTTGTTCAATAACACGTAACATGTTTCCGAAAAATAGAAATATACCTGTTTTAGAGCTAGAATTACCTCTCTAGGATATAACTTTATATGCAGTTGTTTTTTCATTGATATTAGAATAAATCATCTATAGTCTTTTATAACTTTTTTTCTGTAGAATTTTGATCGTCGTCCAGGAGAAGCCCATAGCTAGAATTGGCAACACTGGTTGACTGCTCCCATATTTCAGAATAATAGTAATGCCAAGTATCATTCGTTTTTTGGAGTTTGGATTTGGCTTCAGTCAGTTCTTTATATCCTATCGGATCAGTGTAGGACTGACCAACTTTGGTCTAGTGAGATATTTGCTGTACCAGGGTGAACATATCATAGATACCAAAATTCCACTTGATATGTGTATGTACTCACATCTAAAGTGCTTACATTTTTCTTAAGTGTAAATGAAGTTAAACTAATTATACTAAAATAAATGTGCAGTATAAATCCTCACCAAGTATTTCCCGAAGAACATAATATCCCCAAAAAATTAACCTTTTGAGATGTTCCTTATTTTTGGAAATAACTTAGCCATATTTTCCTCAAGATGCTGCAAAACAGAAATATTCCTCTTATTACTGCAATTGTTGCAGACAATTATCGTGGACCGCACACCTCTCACTTTTTTTAAATGTTCGACATGAATTAAATACTGCATATCCAGAAATATGGATCGGTCATTGAGGTTCCACAGAGTAGACAGCACGGTTCCACCCCTCTACTATTTTCTCCCATGTTACATAAAAACGATAGTAATTTACGTTATATGTTCGGTAGATGACTTACTTATACCTAACCTAACCTAACCTAAGGAACGTGTATCGTATAATTTTTTTTCATACTGTTTTTGTATTATTTTTTAAAATGAATTGAATGAAATGAAATTTATTAAAATTTAAAAAATATTCGAGGGCAATCTAACAATCGTGTGACTTAAACGATGTTATAGACATTGTTTTCCGTACTAATTATGATTGTCTTTTGCTTTTCACTGTCACATAAATAAACTATTTTATTTTTTATGTTTTTAAATGAGAAAATGTCAAACTCAAATCTGAGAAATAATTGCTTCCTAATAACATTAACACGGTAGTGTTACTAGGCAATACATTACGGTATCAGATATTGTAATGTTAGATTTACCGGCCAGAAATCAGTACAGGGTAAGTAGATTTACCATACATTACGAAATAAACTTAAACGTGAAACTTGAACGGAAATTATTTACTAATTTTTCATGCATAATACTCCTCAAACATTACAACTTGAGATAAGAAGTTCATGAAAATTTTTAAAACAGGAATGATCAATCCTTGTCACCTCTCAACTATTCAATATTCAACTATTCACTCTTCAACCCGTCAAAATTATGAAATGGGGTCCCTAAATTTAAGCCTCTTTAGTGAATGCGACTGTAAAAGTTGAAGTCTGTCCCGGTTTAATTGGAAGTGACGAAAAACATGGGTACTTTAAAAAAAATTTCACTTCGTTGCTTACTTATACAAAGTCAAGTTTTAAGAAATATAGGTATTTGATAAATAAATATTCAAATATGGACAATTTCTTCGATTTTTAAATATTCATAATTAGATAATCAAATATCAGCAGGCCTACTTCGAGATTTTTTTCATATTAATTTAAGGCCAAGTTTTCTAAATAATGAATATTTTTTATTTATATTGTTATTAAATGTATGTTTTATATTATTTAGCTAGTTAATTTGTACTTTAATCAAAATTGTTGAAACCATTTACTATTTACAAATATAGTACGTCAGGAAACCGTAAGCATACTTTGACAAAAAAACCGAATATCGGCTTCGGAGTCAGAAAAATAATTAATGTAGCTGAATGTGATGTCTCCAAGACAACTTATTGCATTTAGTAAGTTTTAATATGCGAATAACCTAGTTCAAACTGCAATTTAACTGAAACAGTATTCTTGGGGCAAACAGTTGCAGCACTAGCACGTTGAAAGTAATATATGCAAAGTGGGACACCCTCGAGAAGGAAATTTGCTTTTCGATATGAGACCTAACAATGATTGCATTAGATACAATGTAAATTTTCTACGTGCATTTAGTTTCTACCACTTATCTAGGATACGTTCAGACCACGATCCTTACAAAATATTTATATTAGTACTGTATACTGTAAAGGATGTTTTATTGTATTCTGCGCTCCCTACAGCTTTTAGTTTTAGAGATAGAAAAAACTTTAAATGTAAAAGTTGAAGCGTTTTGTCTGAATCGCCAAGATTTTGTATCAGAGAAAATACACGTCATAAATTTTTCATAAAATACCAACTTAATTTTTTTTTGTAGATAAAAGAGAATAAATCTATCAGGTACTTACTCTCTTACATTTTATATCTTAAACTAATGATTTGTTTCAGTTCGGGACTATACTATTTAAGGACTATATTTCTCTTCACCTTATTTGCAGCCACACACCTATCAACACCATTAAAAACAATACCATAGGATTTCTGTACAAGACAATCAATATTTTCATTCGCATTTGAACAAATCCCAAGTTACTATGCAAAAGTGATTGTTCAGTTCTACATAGTCTTCCTTGTCAAACAAATAAGCCGCAATTTCAGTTTTATATGTAGATGTAGATGTAGTCTTTGGACATGTAGAGCTTCTAGTCAAGGGTGAGATGGATCAACTTTACTTAGTATACTGTCGCATTTATTTAAATGATATAAAATCGAAATCGTCACAAAACACCACATCTAGGAACCAGCGGCGTGGGATATTAATTTGCTCCATTTCCAAATAAGATATATTAATAAATGAGTTCCCTGTTGATTTCCGGTAGATTCAAATCTCCAAACACGATGAATTTTGTCTTCTTGTTGCTTTGTCGAAGATTTATAATGATATCCACACGGTCTCTAGCAAATGTTAAGTAAGTTTACTTATACCCTCCAATTTTTAAATAAAATGTTAATACTGCCATGAAGCTGCTTGCAGGCGAAGCTGGACTAAAGAGCTTTTAATATTCCAAATAAATGCTGTAGAGGAGAGCAAAATATAAGAAAACACCCCGTATAATTTTTGACTTTTTGTTGCCAATTAGATTATACATTAATTGCAGTTTATGTTTATATTTTATACAGAATAATTCAAAATGAAGGATCTATAAAAACTACACAATTTTTTATAATCATAAAAAGGGGCAAATACATCCTAACCGAATCCTAAGAAGAGGATAAATTAGCTGGTGGCTACTTTTAATTTGTTTGGCAAATATTAACTTTTATAAAGATAAAATTTTAAGAGCATCTTATGATTTTACTGCTATTTTACGCAAAATAGCTGGTTTATCTCATTAGAAACAATGGGACAGTTTTGTCTTTATAAAACAGTCGTATTCATCAAAGGGGCTTTAATTTAGACCAGATCTAACTGATTATGGGTTTAAATGCAACAACCAATAACCAAACAAATAATTTCTTCAAATGTCTCAATTACTAAAATAACAGATACGTAAGCAAAACATAACTGTCGAACTGAAAGTTTTAACTGACATTGTTACTAGATCTGGTCTTACCCATAAACCTCTTTAGTGAATCCAGGGATAAAGTGAGAAGGTAAATATATTTTTTGTTGCTCTACCAAGGGTTTATTAAGGCCTTTTCCCATTCGCTTAAAAACAACAATTATCGGTATAGCTACTCTGCAGTCCTGTGAGTAGTGCAACAAATTTCCAATCGGCACAGATATTCCATTTATGATCTCCTTATTTTATGCTTTGAAGAGTAATATACGCAGGTTCTCGTATGTTTCTTTCATATTCACAGCATGACCTATGGGAACAGATGGTGGTTTGTTTTCATTAAGCAATAAATCTGCGTTTAGACTTGTCTATGAAGACAAAATAAACAGTGGCCACTCAGTATCTTTATACGAAAAGCAAAGTTCGTTCATTAAACACGGAATATAATGACAGTAAACGAAGTCATTTGCTAATGAGGAAAATACTGCCAGCATAGATTCCCTTTTCCGAAACGTGGACATTTTTCTCTCCTTTTTGTAAAAGACTCCACTGTTGTAAACGAGATCCAAGCAGCTGTGCTTTTGTTTTGGGAGGATCTCAATCACGAATAATATAATTGAGCTCTTCCTGAGATATAAAATGGGGCTGTTTACTGCTCCTATATTCATAATCGTCTTACTCTTGAAAACTTGGATCGGTTTTGATTCAAAATCGTCTAGTTCATCAGGATTTGTGTTAAGCAAAAGTAGCAATCATCAACATGATTCTGAGGTTCCCGCCAAATCATTGCCACTCCAAACTTTAAAAAGTTGTGAGTACCCCGTAGCCATCTTGTTAAGATTCTTGAGTAAATGTGGCAGCAAATTTTGGAAGTCTTGCAGGAACTTTGCACCACCCAAAATATAACGCGTAGGCTTTTCTTACAAGTGGGCACAAAGTCTTTCATTGAACTTTCATTATATATCACAATATATATAACAGAAACTGTTCGGTTTGTTCATATGGGATCGCGACGACATCGTTCACACACGTCGAAAATAATAATTGCAATTACTATAACGCTTTCACTATTCGCTAGTTCTTTGCACTTCGCTGATATCCAGTATCATCCGACGGCCGGTTGGCTGCTTATATATACCCGTTTCATAATCTAGTATTTTCGGAAAACATCGGGATCGAGAGTACTAAAAGCGACGACATATTTCCTATATACAGGGGCCCTTCGATAATAATAATAATAATATTAATACTTGTATTTCCTTAATTTAACTGGTGTACATACAAAATACATAAGTAATTGAAGCAGGGGCGTGCAGTCCATGGAAGCAAGGAAAGCAGTGCTTCCCCAAAAAAAATTACAAAACATCTTCTAAAATGTAATTTTTGAAATAGGAAACCATTAATTTAATTATCAAGCGCATAATAAATGCGGCCTTGACTCCAACCGTGCCACAATGAAAATTGAATAGAACCTATGCGGGCCGCTAACTTCTCTGCAGTCCTGTATGCTTGATTTCCTGTGAATCGAGCCTGAGGTTATTGAACTTTCCAGCGGCTATTTGCAATTTTTGCATTTCAGTCGCGTGCTTTAAGTGGGGGCGGAAGCTATCGTTGGAGTAGGTTCTTTGCTTGTCGGTATTAACGTTGAAAATGTTGGAGAATTTATTAGGAAGAGTGTGTGAATGTGTGGTGTGTGTCTTAATAATAAAGGGATTTTCAACATTAAACTTTGCTGATAAGCTTCAAATAGTTTCCCAACAAAGGGCAAAACCGCCTATGAAAAATTTAACCACAAAAATGAAAAACTGTATTAGACATTTTTATCTGGAAAAACACTACGAACAATTAAAATGGCTAACAGGGTGTATGGCGTAAAGTCCTTATGAACTTACCAATACATGCGAACGGCAGCCAGTCATCTTTTCGGAGAGCTGTAGGTTGCAGGTTCTCGGGTAAACCTTTGGAAATTAAAATGGGCGCCACCTAATTGACTGTGACTCAATTAGGAAGAAATCTATATTGATATTTAAATGCAGACAAAATAAAGATTTGGAGGGCTTTTCAATAAAACACTGTATAAAGTGCAGACTGTCAAATTTTAATGATCACCTTGATCTTTTGTTTCTTTTTTTTTAAGAGTTGTTTTAAAAAAATAATTTTTGACATGTGAAATTTAGCTTACATTCAAAAATTCAAATGACATTAAGATATAAAAAAAATAAATCAAGAAAATGTAAAATATATATAAAATATATCAAATATGTGAAATGTGATAGAATGTTATTACCATTATATCATCAACCTGTGAACATCTGGCGAAATGTCATCACACAAATATGTAAATATGAAAATTAAATTAAATAGCGCACAGGGAATCAAAAATTCATGAATTTTCTTTTACCACACTGCCGCAAGGAAAAAGTTATAAAAGTATAAAGTATTTCGCCAAGGCTGTTTTACAAAAAATAGGTTACTTACTTCCTTTCTGCTACCTTATATAAAATTTATAAATATAAAAATTAAGAATTAATTCCTCGTACTCTTACAGGAAGGAACTCCAAAACCATTGTAGAACTCTTGGTTTATGTACCCCAAAAATTACACCATAAACTTGTAACTATATCCCAAAACCATATCTTGAATTCTTAACCTGAAACCCTCTAGTCATCTAGAGGGCTCATTCGACGTCAACGGTCACCAACAAAGGGAATTTCCAGACATCTAGAAAGGCTTCTCGAGGACCTACAGCCAAAACAAAATTCAGGACGCCATTCACGTGGTTGATCCAATGTGAAACCAGACAAAACGGGACCAAAATTTAGGGCCAGATGATGTCCATAAATAGGCCTTAGGCTTTCAACAGCACTGCACTTTAAAAGAAATTACTTATGACATACTTTCAGTACTTTAAAAAATTGGTCCATTAAGGCACTTTTATAAAGCCGGACACAAGTTTGACATTCCCCTCCATCATTCTTCCTCACTTCAGACTTATGCCAACATAATGCCATAAAATAAAATATTAATTACAATGGAGTTCACGGCTGGCGCCACTAGTATAAGGGACGTATAACGACCCGATAATATTCGGTGCCCCCCGAATAATGCTGGCGAATTGCCACTGAGCAGAACCAAAATCGTGACTGAAATGAAAAAACACCACACTGTCAAAGCTGGCTGGATGCCGAAAAATAAGAAACCAATGAAACCATAGTGACAGAAGTAAAAGGCAGGCAAATTCTGAATATTTGTAAACAAAAACAAAATTCTTTTGTTTTAATTTAGAGAAGTTGAAAATACTTATAAAAAATGTAATCCAATGAATTATGGATAAAACATATTGAGATATGTAAGATGTAATTTACATAAAAGTCTTGATATTTTGAAGGTTATATTTAACTGCAAAATTAAAATGTTTAATTTCATTTAAGATTACTAATGGGCTTAAAATAATGAAAAACCATTAGCAAAATGTTCATTAAACATTCCATACAAAGCAAATATAAAGAAAAGCAGCTTGGTGGATAAATGAAAACAAAAAGTTATGTAAAGTGAAACTTTCTAATAGTTCAAGTGTTCTCAAAGTGTTAAATTGATATTTACAAGAAAGAAGAGAGTAAATATGTTTATCATAATTCAAGTGAGTCAAATGGACTGAAAGAAGACACAAAAAAAAGCAGAATTTTATTAACTAAAACTAATTATATATTCAAAATATGTCACTTTCAATAGTAACACCCTATTAATAAAGATTCTATTAACTTTCTTTTATAAAGTGTATGATATGTAAATTTGGAAAAATACAAATCGAGTTATTCGACAGGATGGTGATAGAACACTGTGTGAAAATCAGTAACTATATAACTAGCCAAATTTAGTAATTTTACCTCAGTGTTACTATAAACTAAATAATTATACATAAATTTGAAAATGTTATAGGTGTGAAAATATAAGTAAATTATTTTGTTGGCCATGTTTACTTTTTGAAAATGAAAAAGGTCTCTGGAATAAAACTGGTTTTTCCGATTTAAACAATTTCCATAAAGCTGTAAAAAGACACATTATGTCCAAAGCGCATTTGCAGGCCGTCATAAAAGAAAAAGTCTTCGGCAAAACCAAAATTGAACACACCCTTAATAAATAGTTGGAAATTAGTTACCTCCAACACAATGAACTAGTCGATAAAAATAGACAAATATTAAGAAGATTTATCGATGTTGTTTGTTTTCTCGGACAGCACGAATTGGGATTTAGAGGTCATGACGAAACAAGGGTTTCTTCAAATAGAGGAAATTTTCAAGATTTACCTAGTTTAATTGCTAAATATGATGATTGCTTAAAAAATAATTTAGAGCAGTCTAGCGTTTTTCGCGGAACGTCGAATCGAATCCAGAACGATTTAATTTCCGCTGTTGCAACCATTATTCTAAAAAGAATTAAGCAGGAGGTTGGCGAGGCGCAGTTCATTGCTATTGTTCTGGACGAAACAACTCATATCACTAATTTTAGCCAATTATCTATAGTAATGCGCTACGTTAAAACAGTATTCAAGAGCGATTTTTAGGTTTTAAGAATGTGTCCGAAAATCGTACAGCAGATGCATTA
Source organism: Kuschelorhynchus macadamiae (assembly GCA_030620095.1). Classification (NCBI taxonomy): domain Eukaryota; kingdom Metazoa; phylum Arthropoda; class Insecta; order Coleoptera; family Curculionidae; genus Kuschelorhynchus; species Kuschelorhynchus macadamiae. The sequence goes on along the minus strand of JAUTXW010004330.1, from coordinate 684,745 downwards.
TGTACCGTAGTTTATAACTTTACTAAAGAAATTAATGGAGAGAAAAAATTAGTTGCTCAAAGCTATGATGGAGCTACAGTGATGGCAGGACAATTAGAGGGTCTGCAAGCTAAAGTTCGAACAAGTTTCCCAAGTGCTGTGTTTGTCCATTGTTATGCTCATAAATTAAATTTAGTTTTATCCTAGTCCATCAATCACATTAAAGAGGGTAAAGTATTTTTCGGTACTTTAAGTGGCATGGTTGCTTTTTTTCCAAGTCAACAAAACGTACACAAGCTTTGGACTCAATTGTCCACAAACGATTGCTCAAAGCAGCTCCTACTAGGTAGAACTATAATGGAAGACTTGTGTTAAGAATATCTGAAAATCGTGAATCACTGATTGAACTATTTGAGAATATCTAATAGACTCAGAAGCAATAAATAGTTCGAGGAGATTTGTTGTTGAGAAACTGTTTGAAACGAGATTTTAATTTTAATTATTTGTTGAACATATTTTCAGAAATATTTCCATTCTCGGACAATGTTTTTAATATATTACAAACTAAAACAAATGATATTGCTTTTTGCCTAAAAAAAGTGGATGATTTTAAGTCCATGTTAAGCCTAAAAAGAGTTGGCTTTGACCTATTTTGGGAGAAAACGATGACGTTAAATGTAGAGCCATAAGCCAAGCGTCTTCGAACAGACAAGGTGGGAGATGTTTAAACATCATACAGACGCCTCTTTTATGAAATAATAGATTAAATTCAGCAACAAATAAACTATAGATTTAACGGTTTAAATGATTTTAAATTCCTCGAGTTCTGCACTTTTAATGCATTTAAAGGAAAAACTTTTCCAGAAGATGCGTTTAAATCTCTTCTTCATTATGGCCAGTTCTTCGACCGAGTGTTATTAGCGCAAAAAATAACGCTAAGGAACTACTGCAATTTTTAAAAGACAAGGAGCTGGGAGATGCCTACACCGAAGTGTCGAAATTGTGTGAATTAGTATTGACAATACCTGCCACAAGTTCATCAGTAGAACGCAATTTTTCAACACTTAAACGTATAAAAAATTTCGTGAAAAATTCAACGGGGCAGGAGAGACTTTCGCATACATCGCGGTTGTCTATTGAAAATAAACCTCTCCAAAATATGTCGGAGCATCGACGTTTTTATGATGACGTCATTGACGAATTTGCAAAAAATGATCGAAAAATCGAATTACATTTCAAATAGGTAAGTTTCTAAAAATTGCTTCCCTTTCTTAAAATTTCACCGCATGCCCCTGAATTGAAGAAAACATCAAACCAACAATTATAACACTAATTTATATAAATAAATATATATATACGTCAAATATCAAAAAATAATCACAAAAAAATATAAAAAAATACAGAAAAAAAACGAGACGCTCAGTAGTATAACAGTTCATTTTAATGAGGAGAGTTTGCAGTTTGCCTTTAAAAATTGTCACAGTAGCAGCTTGTTTTATAGTATTGCCTAGTCTATTAAAAAAATTGCATCCATTATAGGCTGTTTTTTTTTGGAAAAACGTTCTTATGCGAAGCAGGTAATAATAATTATCTATTTCTTGTATTTTAGTTATGTAAAGTGCGATCTGATCGAAAAAAACTTTTATTCCTATTCCCGCAACGGCCAAAATTCTAAATTTCTTGAAATATTCTGTGCGAAAGTCTATATAAGAAAACCCAAACATAATCCGAATTGCGTACACCCTCATGCGATGTTGTCAAATTATGCACAATTTCCCTAAATTTAGGAGAAACGGAGACTTAGCAACGTCTCACCCCGGTATGCTATAACAATTTATATATAGCATAGGTAAATCCTTGTAACTGCTTTGTCAATCAAAACAGGTTGTCGAAGTTCTCTAGATTTTTAGTACATGATACGACAATTTACAAGTCAATCTTTGTGTTAGACAGGTAGAAATTATTAAAATGACACATTAGTTTGGCAGGGAGAATTTTCATGCGGAACAGTGATTATGTATTAAAATAAGAGGACTAAATTCAGTAAACATGGAGCCGAAACCTTGTTTTCTGAGCTAACGCCCTGTTTTTGTTGCATTAATTAATAAATGAATGGAACAGAATTCAAAGTAGGAACGTATTTTAGAAGCAAAGTTTTGCGAGACGAGAAATCTCGCAGATATAAGGAATGTCTCGTCATGGGTCGCTATCCTGTATGCAAGGATGGCAAACACCCGGGCTTTACACTTTGCGTAGATTGTTGTGTAGAAATTTTTGAGTTTTTGTCTATTTGTTGGGCTTTACATTTTATATATAAGTATAGAAAGTTACTTTTGGAATTTATTACTACTTCGTAATTATAGATGTAATAAAAAATAAAGTACTGTTAACCTAAACCAAATTAAGTTAAAAAAACAAAGATTAAACAATATGAAAAAAAAAGTTGAAAAATATCTTGATAGATTTTGACTATAATTATTTTGTTTACAGTTTTTATATGGATATTTGCTCAAAGTTTTTCGATGGGTTTTTATCCTCCCTGAACGTAGTTGTTTATATAGTTTATTTCTTCTAACACATTAAAGTTTTGAGTTTTAAGAATTAGATTAGAATAGCCCAAAAATATATACATCTCTCGCATAAATACGGTTGCCAACGTATTTCGGCACCAAAGTGATGAAATCGCAATAGAGGGCCTTAAATACTCCTTCTCTTTGTATTTTCTGAACCAGTAAAGATAAGAATTTTAAATTTGGCGGGCTTTAATAGCAGCATCAATACTTCTTTTTCGTTTTTATTTTGTGGTTCAAGTATTTAAAGTGGAGGCCGGTTACTATTTTGAAATAAAAAATTAAATGGAAAGGAAGACTGAATAGTAAACCTTTTCAAAGGACTTGTCCCCTGAAAATATGAAGACAATAAAATTCTCCATTTTCAAATGGCGGCCGTTCGTGAATTTGACAGAACCTAAGTGTATGGGGGGTAAAGATTCTTGCAAACTACAAAACTTAAGTATTTAAAGTACATCTCTTAGTGCTTAGACCCACAGAAACATTTTAATTAAGGATCACCTGATCAGTGGCGGCTCTTCCATAAGGTCATTTGGTCAATAACCCCCAAAAATATTTCAGAAAATAAATTATTCGTTTGACCGTCCCTCCTAATAGTTGTAATAAAACGCGAACCTTGGGAAAAGTTAAATACGGTACACTATTAGCCGCGCGCGGTGGTTCGAATGGTCTCGTTGCGTTCCTTAGGCATAATAAAATACGCTTCACTAAGCTAGGCTGGACAGTCCGAATTGTCCTGATTACCTGAAAGCTTAACGAAGATTTCACAGCTACCGAGCGGCAGCCGAACGTGATAGCAAATGGAATACCAAATCGCTATTTGGGTCATCAGCCGGTCTCTTCTCATAATTCGATCGATCGGTCGCGGCATCACGTCGGCATGCAGAAGTTCAGTTGTCCAGAGGTCGCGCGGTCGATATTCTAACTCGATATTGTTTCGAACGTTTTTAATCGATGAAAATTGATTTATATACCGTTTCTTGTAATATATATTTTTTTATTTTTATAATCCATGTGTGAGGTGGAAATATACAGGAAATAAAATGTTGGTAGTGACTAGTGCAAAAAAATAAACAACTAAAAAGTGCTTACGAACTTAATTTTGCAAAAAACAGTTTCTGTGGTCTCTTTTTGAGTTGTGAATGTCGAATGAAATAAAATGTCGGTTGTGCAAAAAATTAAACAACTAAAGAGTGCTAACGAACTTAATTTTGAGAAAATAACCGAATTCAAGAAAATTAGTCGCAATTTGCCAGAACTTAGTATACGACAAACTAGTAAAGACAAAAATAAAGAGGTTCATCGAAACTTTCGCAAAAGTATGTATGATTTAGCTAACTGAATATGTGGTTGTAAAGTCTCTAACTCATTTTACTGTTATGTTTGTTTGTTGTTTTCTAAGGGCTCGTCGAACTCATTGTAAAATTTTGTGGGGCATTCGAGCTGGCACTACGTTGCCATGATCAAACGGCTTTGTCTGAAATCCAGAGGTTTTTCGAGGGCTTATAAATTTTGTTGAGGAGTTGGGCCAAGATATACTATCCGCTTTATCAATGTTAAGTATCGAGAAATCGTTTATAAAAGGAATATGTGTGCAATGTTAACGAACGTGTCATTCAGCATTTTTTTAATTCTAAAGAACGAAGAATAGACCTGAACTTCAAAAGAATTTAAAGCTCAATTTAAAGATAAGATATTTATTTTTATTTTAAGTATACCTATTTTTAAATTTGTTGTTGACCTCCCAATATAATTCACCACGAGCCGCCACTGAACCTGGTGAAAAATAAAACATTTGAGTTTTATAAGTTTTTAACAATTTTTACAATCCATTACATTACATTATATTATTTAGTTTATGACATATTTACGGAGAGCCGTCATATTTTAGATAAGTATTAGGCCGAACTGACCTTTCAGCAATGTGCTACTCGACCCTCTTTTCTACTTAATTTTTTTTAATTGGCATTCACCGTTTATTTCGGAATTTTGAATTTCGAAATATACAATTAATCGGAGCAATAGATCTTCTATTGTACTAAATGTGTGTACTTAATGCAAAATTTAAATTTTGACTGCTTCATAAAGGAAAAGGTAGGTGACATTTAAAAGCTGCTCTGTAAATATTTTTATTTATCAATTGCAGTCTTTTTATGTGGTTTGACTTGTAAATGGTCTTGCGTTATTATGTAGTAAGTTAAGTGCAGTGCGTTTAAAAAACTGTGGCTTTTAATAATGTAAAAAATGCTTTAACTCTTAAAAATATGGCATTTCTAACTGCATTTGTTTTAATTTCCTTCTATTCATACGCAAAAAAACGTACTTCGTGTTTCTAGGAACAACCCTTTTCGAGATATTGCCAAATTAAAGATCGGCTCAAAACGATTTCTCTGACAGTTCAGTAAATCGTTTTTTGATCCAGATTCTTTAATATCAATATTAAAAAAATGCTACTGTAAATACGGATTGTAAATACACTTTGTTTCTGAGATAGGATTTTATTAATCATTTATTAAATGTGGCAAAAATAGATCGTTTAGAGACCCATGTTAATATTTTTTTCTTATTTATAGCTAAAGAATATGCTACCGCTTTCATCATGCTCAAAACAATTGTATACGACTCAACATATTGTTTTTATTTCATATTAACATATTTTTAAGAGCTAAACAACAATGTTAGAGATTAATGAAGCAATACGCCTCTTATTTCTTGAATTTTTCAAGATAAGCATGATCGTTAAAATTGTACGTTTTATGTCAAATAACCCAGTAGAAATTTACAGTATGATACATCTACATCATCGATAGGTAACATAATTTTAAGATGATTATTATTATAATAATTTTAAATAACAAAATAAATATTAATTAATGTCAAATAAAACCAGTTTTTTCTTAAGCAATTCAATTCAATATAGACGCGAATGACAGCTGACGGTTCTCCTAAAATATAATTTGTAGATTATCAAGATTTGATTTTAAAAAGTGTTTACATATTTTTTTTATTAGGCGGATTTTATCTACAGATCGGTAAATATTCGTCGAATATCGAATTGTTTTGGATTTTACGTTTGTCACGGATATGAACTTAATAATAATCTAATGGTGGGTGATGAGTCTTTTACACATTCGCAATCAATACTAAACTTAAGTAACACAACACCATTTTTTTAAAATGATTAATAAAAGATTAACCATTAAACCAAGCTTAGAACCGACTGTGGAACATACTGACTAGTTGACTTAACAGAAGAAAATATGGTTAGTTTATTTATTATTCCATATCAGTAAAAACCTAATTTTCAATTCTTAAGATTCTGCTTTAGAAATATTTTCATAAATACCAGCTCACCTTATTTCAGTGCTGATCACTACAAGAGGGAATCCTTTTATTTATTTTCAATCCCCGTCTGCCGTGGTCAATACTGAAATAAAATAGGCTGGATTTCATAAAAATAGTTTAAAACATAACCTTAGAATATATAAGCAGGTTTTAGTCACCTAAAACAATAAATATGCTGTCTGGTTTTTTCCTTTTTCAGTCAGACACTTGGTTCTAAGTAATTGGGTTTTTATTTTTTAAAAATGATTAATGGTATCGATTCGCTTGATTTTTATTTTGCAACTTTAATAACGGAAAATTTTTAACCGTTTTTATGCCGCGATATTTGTGTAAAATGGGCAGTGACTCTAAACAGTCACAGTAAAAGTATAGTGTATTATTTTAACTTTGTAACCCACAGTAAGAAAATCAGTAACGTTTATTTATAGTCTATGTTCGAAACTTGAAAATAAGTTTCTTCTTTAAATCAAAAAGTATTAATATATCTGCCTGTACACAAATTCAAACGTTTCTACAAGGTTTAGCATTAACCCCTAGTGGCCAGCTTTAAAATTATTAGACTTAATCACACATTTGCGTTTTCTGAAGTACTAATTTCAAAACACATCCTGTATATTAATTGCAGAGAAGAGTTATGTTGCGCTATATTCTAACAATATAGCTCATTTATTGTAAAATCTTTGTTTTTTGAATCATCTGAATATTCCTCTTTTTTCGAGTTTCAAATAAAAAGCTGGCAATTCTACAATATATTTAAATTAAAACCTCACAATAATAATACATCAATTACAATCAATCTAAACACAAAAATACATTAACCCACCGAGTAACATGTGTTTCCACTTCGGGCCTCACTGATCGCATCTAATCGCCATGGACACACTTTGAATGAGATTGGCAACAACATCTTGGTCCAATCTCATCCATTCTTCCTGAATTGCATGCCGTAGTGCACCGGTTGAATTTGGAACGTTTTTATGTAACCTGTCTCTTTATATTTTCAATGGATTAGCCAATCTTATCGAAGAATTCCAACTTCGTCCAGGTAGTGCGTCACAACATTCGTAATATGAAGCCGCGCATTGTCTTGCATAAAAGAAGTCTGGCTCTATAAATTATGCATGATATTTAACGGGATTTTCTAATATAATATTGGAATACACCTTTGAGCAGTAATAGATTCCCCTTCTAAAATTATAAAATCTGTATAACCTTGTAAAGGTATGCCTCCACATACCATTACACCACCGTCTCCAAAAGGTAGTCTTTCAGCAGAAGAGACTTATGAATCACTCGCCTAGTCTTCTCCAAACACTTTCACACCCGTCTGGTGAACGCAAATTATATTTTGCTCATCAAAGAACACACATTTTCCCACTCCAATTTACAATTTAGCCTAGCAAAGTTGAATTTTAGATGTCAATAACGTGCCAATAACTCGGACTTGGAGCTGGCCTGCGACTTAAAAGGCCATGTTCCTTTAATCGCCTGTGAACAACATCCAGTTCACCAAATTTCATCCCTTGTGCGATAAGATTTGAAGGATCTCGTAAGACAGTTACGCTCCTAAAACTATCCTCTTTGACTCTAACGTTTAAATTATCAAACTCACACTAAATTAGGAGCAAATTTAAATCATCTTTTACTGTCAAAGATTTCTCCAATGACACTTGAAATAAATTATATTTGTCCTGGATAATAGAAAACAAAATGTATAGCCTTCGTAACGTTAAACACTGAAGGGTCATATTTTTAAAATGCTGTAGAATTGTCAGCGTTTTATTTAAAACTCAATATCTCCTAAAAAGAAGAGATTCGGATGATTAAAAAAAATACAAAATGTTAAAAACGAATGAGCATATAGCGCAATATAATTCTACTCTCCAATATTATACAGGGCAAATTAATACTTGAAACAACATTTTGTTTCTACTAGTACGTAGTTCATGTTCTTTAAAATTTTGATGACGTGATGTGTCAATAAGTCAAAATAATAAAATCCGATTAAAAATGAATATTTTATGCAACTTCAAATAGAATCTAAATTTGTTTGTCCAGTAGGGTCTTATATTATTTATATAAACAACGGCAATAGTTAGAATTTATAATTTTATTTCGTAGTTTTTTCGAAGGACACAATCGATTTTAAAAAGTGTTTCAAATTAGAATAGTAACAAAGACTGAGCTCTTCTTGTGGATCAGTGACAGAAAAACAAGACATATTAATTTTCGAGGGCCTTCTCCATCGAAAAATAACAGAATTTTGCATCCATTTTATCCATTTATAGGATCTTTAGGAAAAATATATACATAACCTTAAGAGTCATTGAATATTTTAGTTATATTATTTATAAATTAATGAAACTAGCACTAATGAAAAAAGGGGATGCCAGACGTAGTCAATTAAGTTATTTAATTATATTTATTTTTAATAATAGAAAAAAATGTAATGCGAAAATTTTAAAGATCTATTAAAATCCGTTTAAAATAACAAATTCGATGCTTATTTTGGCACTTTGTAATTCTGATTTGTTTATTGTTTTAGCAATTCCTGGGGCTCAGATAACTCCTTAAAACTTTTGTATTGATCATTTTTTTTTCTACATTTTAAAATAAAATTCAAAATTTACATCATAAATAAAAATTACCGGTAAAAATTCATCTTTGACCACGTCTGGCACTCCCTTTCTTTTAACAATAACGTCTGGTATAATTTAGTTATTGTTATGTTACCAAGTTTAAAAATCAGACATTTAAAAATGCTCCTTTCATCGTTTTCTTTACAATTTCTCTCCCACGCTTCATTGTTCTTACTCACATTCGACTATTTGTTTAAAGGAAATTGATGAACTACTAGACACGAATTTTGGGTTTAAAAAATATATCAAATCACACCCCTTAATAAATTTTGAATTCGCTTCTCATTTTTATATTCGAATTTACACAATTTTTAACCGAACCAAATCCAATTTAACCTAGACTAATTTAGTCTTACTCTTAATTAGTTATTTTATTTAATTAATTAAGCTGGATTAAGTGAAGCTGGGTTGGGTATATCGAAAAGTTATTGCGTGTAGACAAGGGCGCCTTTGCCCCTTATTAATTAATTTTACAGATTCTTGTAGAAACATGCATTGTGATACGGCAAATAGTAGATAGTGGGTAGTAATGGGTAAAGTAAAAGTTCAAACATTTATCGAAGGAAATGGCATTAATTAATTACGTATATTGATTTTCCATTTGTCAGAATATGATATTTAATTAATATTTAACTAATACACAAGAAGCCGACCAAATGAAAAATAAATAAGCGGTGCCAGTAATATATGCGCATATGAAATATCCTTCTATATTACAGTACCAGGGGGCGTAAATCAAGAAGCTTGCTTACAATATATTTTTACATATATTCCCTGGCACCCCCCTTGTTAAGATACTAGGGAACGTAAATAGTAGATCTCGTATACTTTTTCATAATTTCGTAGTTTCTTTTGTATTACTTTAAAAGTAAATAACATTTGGCTCATCCAAACAATTTTGTACTATGACTTTGATGATGCGCTGTAGTGGCTAACCGTGCTTCTAACCGATACATGTGTAACAATTTCTAAAATAAGCAGACTCTTGTTTTATGATACAAATTTTAATTTGCCCTACAAATTTATTTTGTGAAAATGTGAATTATATGAAACCAAAGATTAAGTATTGACGTGCATAACACAAGAAATGAAATTTAGTAAAAAGTAGACCCACACCAAGATCGAACCAAGAACCTTTATGCCTGAAATCCAAACCTTTAACTACTAGGCTTTGCAGACTTCTATTGGAAATTAAACAAATTCTAATAATAAATTAAACGTATATCCTTGCTTATAATATTAACATAATTATAAATTTAATTTGAAGTAGCTATATCTTTTTTAGAATATTTTTTTTATAAATTTTATTTATCAAAGATGTTATTTAATTTGTTTAAACGTTTTTATAGTTTCCATTGTGACAGAAAATAAATGAAATTTATATTCCATTCACCACCGCACCAACTGAGTCGCTCTACAAATTCGTTAGTGTGTAATATTCACTTTCGCATGAGCTAAATGCAGAACACTCTTAATAAATAAACACAACATACCCACCCACTATGTTTAGTATTTGATACATAGATATCCTAGATGATATGTGATATTAGGAAAATATTCCTAGCCAAAGGAAATTGTTTTTTCGTTAATATACATATGTCATCTTTTCTCTTTCAAAAAGTTTATTTTTTATTTATTGAAAAATTGTATACTTTCCCATATTCTATTACAAAATGTATGTAACTTTTATTTGAATTTTTTTTTTCGAAATATATAAAGTTTTTTTTTATAAAACGACGACGCTTTTATCGAGGTCAAAACCACTATTTGGCTTGTTCGTCAGACTAATGAGATTTTTGTCCGTTTCTAACATCTACCTGTCAGTCATCAATCAGAATCAAGAATTCAAATTCACTCCGATATCTTCTTAAATTGGAATTAATTTAAATATAATGTTTTCTTTTAAAATGCTTGTACTACTTAAAAATGCTTTTCGAACGCCCTGGGAATTTGGCTAGTTTGTTTAAGGCAATCGCACTTTATAATTCAAATATATTAAATATGTACTAAATTTTAATAAACTATTCTTAATAATAGTTTTAGAGTGATATATTATAGCTTTTGCCTTATTTCTGATACATAAAATAAAATAGATACATAAATGACTTTTTAATTAATATATAGAAATAACTCATGTGTGCTACATGGTAAATGTTGACTAATTTTGCCCGGTGTAAATTCCAAGTCACAAACTGTCCATACTCACTGTTATTATTGTTGCAGTCAATTTCAATAAAAATATTTTTATTTCTATAAATTTTTCATTTTAATAATTATTATTTCAAAAACATTTTTAACAAAAATTTTAAATTTAGAAATTTGAAAAGGTGTACTGATTAATTTATACGCAAATATCTTGCAAACGGCCACTCTGAGGGACATTTACAAAGTATACCTTTTTTGCGTAGAAGAAGCGGAAAATACATAATCTTTTACATTAAGGTCAATACACCGTGGCACAAAAAGTTACGTTATTTTAAAGAGATTTAATGCACCGTAAGTTGCGTCCTCTACAAGCAGCATCAGAACTAAGCACAGATTTGAATTTCTCGCTTTAAAAAAACCCCCATTTATCAATTTCATGCCGTTCAGTCACCCTGTTCCTAAATTGTGAAGAAAAAACTAAATTAAAATTACAACTTTGACACCCTGTATCTTGGGTACTGTCAACTTTTAGACTAAGCAAAGTATGGTTAAATCGCAATATTTTTACCCAAAGAATCTGCAATTTTGCTGTGTACCATTAATTATGGGACACACTGTATAGTTAAATATCTTAATAAAATAAACCTTTTAACTTGAAACTTTTTGTATTTTTAAAAAAATGGGAGTAGCAGCTTAGCAAGAATAAAAAAAACAAGAAAAATAAGGAAAAAAATCCACATTAAAAATTTGACCTTTATTTCTTAAAAACTATTTATTTTTAAATTTCGTCAGTTACCTCTATTTTCTTCGACGTTTAGGTGTTATTACAATTCCTAAAAGATAAAAGTCGTAAGTTTATTCATTCCACGCGACTTCAACGTTTTTAAAATTGATTTATCAAAAGTTAAACAACACAAACTCAACAATAAAAATAAACTATTTTGTATCTTTAAACATTTAAGAGTGGGCGTTGCCGGTTAGGTTAGGTTTGGTCTAAATCAATCAAGTTAAATAACTCCATGAAATAAAACTTTTTTACTGTATCTTAAAAAAAATTATTAAAAGCCGATGATACGGTAATATATATTTCAGAGCGACATAAACTTTTTCCTTTAAATTAGGCCAAATATTGGATTCTCGGTAGTAAAGATTGAATGAACTAGGAGGCCACTTTGCAGTAAAACCAATAGTAAAACAAAATAAGACAGAGTTTATTGTACATCTAAAACCCTTGTAAAATGTTCTGACTTTGTACATAATAAAGACAAAAAGTAGTGATTTATAAAATTTTACTAGCCGTGCCCAAGAGTTTTTTTTAATCTTAGTTTTATAGATAGACCCTCTTCACGTCAAAGTACAGAAGAATGAAATATGTGGGTTTCTTTTTTTTTATAAATTTCTCAAAAATACCTAACAAACCCAACATGCATTTTTAAATGAAACGTCCTCTCTACTACATGTTCATCAAATGAGCCGACTCTTGATTATTACAAATATACCAGGTTTGACAGGTTTATCTTCAAAGGCACCCGAGATATTTGACAAGAAACTTTTTATAAGACGCAGTGCGTTAGAGAGAAATGGAAACGTTTTATTATATAATGGAGTAAATGGAAAGGTAATATATTGCTTCTTATGACAGTCCTTTTTTTATTCATCGGGTGTCGTTCAAGATAAAGTATCAAACCTAGTACGTTTAGAATCAGCAAGAAATAAGACATTTGATGGAGATATTAAATACGGGATGTTTCGTTTAAAAATGCATATTATGCATGTGTACATAAATAATAATTTGCTATAAACCATAAACTACGTAATAAACCCTACAACTTATATATTTAACTTTTTTTTATATCTCTTAAAATATAATCAATATTTGGGGTATCAAATTATGAAGGAAGACCCCTTACGAACTTTTTTCTCAATTATCTTGTTTTTAAGTACTTTCATCTGGGGGTGAGTTCGGACAGGGCGTACGACTTCGGACTTAACTAAACTTTTCGTCGGCGACATGATCGCTGTTCAAAATACGAACCGGTATTGCCGAATTTCGCTTCGGTTAAACAGAAATCGCTATAGGAGGAACTCCACCACTTATATCAAATACATTTATTTTTATTCAGCTGACAGGTCCCCGTACAAACAGTTCCTTATTGATATCATTTGCTTGTTAATATCACCTGAGCCTGGATAGCACCAGGTTGCCCTTGATTTTCGGAAACATTCGCCTTGAAGTCGGTCAAGTCGGCAAGGTTGAGCAATGTCAGTACATGTGTAGACTTGCAATACTAATGTAAAATATCAAAACAAAGACACAAAATTTCGATCTCAGTCAATTACTAAATTGTGACATGTGTTTCGCACTACAAGAGCATCATCAGACCTTAACAATTCACTAGAATGCACAGGTGGACAATACCATGGACGATTTCTTCCAAAAGCAGTCTTAATGCTAAGTCACACTCTATTTTTTTCAAATAGAAAATCTCATAAATCTGTTTACTGATATCAATAACGTACAACAATTCAAAAATAGGTAATTATAAAATAAATATTTTCTTGCAGTTAAAATGTCTGATCAGTTTACTACAATTCAAAAATGTTATGCATTAATAATTAATTTGAGACAGCCTTCAAACGAACTCAACGTTTTGGATTATCTGCACAAAATAAAGATACATTGATATTTAGGTTTAATACTGAAAAAAATGTTATCTTTTTAGAATTTTATGAAATACTACAATTTTCTCTGAGTTATCATCTTTTTAAAACTGAAGTGAAAAAGGTCACGCTACGACTAAATACTACTAAAAAAGACAAAAAAATTTTGAAATTACGTAGAAAAATGTATATTGTATATAAAAATTATCGGTAATTAATAGTTAGTTTTTGACATAGTTTTCGTATTTATTTTTTTAACTATTTAAAACGTATATTAGAAATGTATTTCCTTACGGAATTGCTTGAACAACAATGAATAATGTTTTTTAACAAATACCTTTTGTGAAATTACGAAAACTTCGTCTAATAAAGATGGCCTCTCCATTTTCTTTCTTCCAAAGTACACGCGGAGGTGGATGTCCAGAAGCCCTGCACCATAAGGTGGCATTTTCGCCTTCTGAGGCTGAGAGATCACCACTGGTATCTTCGTTCAAAATATCAGGCGGTACTAAAACGCAACGAAAAAAATATCAGTCAAGACAAAAAAAAAGTTTTTTTTAGTAGTTTAGAATATTCTCTTCCGATCTTTAATAATAAATAAATAAATATCAATAAATCTAATTAATGAGATTTCGTTATTATCTGAACTCAACATAAACTCTCATTTTTCTTCTATTTCTATAAATAATATGGTTAAAATTTCTGTTTTTTTCTACCGGAAACGAGTTTTCAAGTCCTACCAGTACTGCACGAACAGAGATACATGCAAGTTGTAGCCGCATAAAACTCTCGTACGCATGACCTAAACAGAGGTACCGCGTATGTATCCATAAGTATTATTCTGGTGAAGACTAAAATATGGAAGTAACAATCTAGTCACTAGTAAAAAGAAGAAGTCGAACGTTGTGGAGGAAGGTCTGAGTTGAAATTAAGTAGGTGAAGAAAGTCGAAAGTTATTTTCTTTTATGCTACCATCAAATCGTTTCATATCTTTATATGTAAATTTAAAAAAAAACTTTCAGTAAAGCGAATATTTTCCATAGCGACTTTCAATGATATTAGTTTCCCGATTATTATACGTTTATTGTTAAGTGAAAATAATTACTACAACTTACTGCAATAACTATAGAACAAATCGTTAAGGGGGAACTGCACGCAGTATTATGGATCATTTGCAAGCCTGCCGCCGCTGCAATATTATGTTAAAACTATAAGAGATATGTATTAGCTTCAATGTGATTTCAATAGGGAAATATGTATAGTTGGGCGCTAAATGCGATTTTTTATGAAAAAATCTAATTTATAATCAAATGCCGTCGCATATAATTTTTTTTCCACAAAATGGCTCTTTACCGCCTTGCATTGATCCTTTGTCAACGTAACTGCAAAATTTGAAATGGTAAATCGTACTCATGTCTTTGTATTTCTGCAGCGCGTGAACCCTTTTGAAACCATTTTTAAACGAAATGTAATTTAAATTGCCTATACATAACACATTTTTTTCAGGTTGGACGTGCAAGAAGTTTTTTCTAATACGTAGGTACCTTTTCATCTTACTTTGAACTTGACTAGACCTTGTCGCTAGTTTTTCACTTTTTGCGTGCAGTTCTCCCTTAACTAATCTACATAAAATGCTGTAATGAAGCAAGTCTAGGTCTCATTAAAATCATAGTATTTGAGCTCAACTGGGTGAACTGGATCTCGTGTAAGTATTTAATGGGAACAATGTTTATCCCTGCCCATATCTCTATTATTTGATTTTATTTACGAAATTCTTAAAATTGAGAAAATGCGATATAATAATTTATGGTTATCACAATCATCCGTTAATAAATGACAAACACATTTCTTTAACTTACCATTTGGATTAGAATTTTAAACTGAAAATTGAATTGGAACTATTATGATAACTGCAAACGTATCTAACGAGACTGTGTTGATGATCTGATTCGCACTCTGTTTGAACCAATTTAAACCATTCTGTTTGCTTTAGAATCGGTCTGGCCTATCAAGTAATAAAGTAATAGCACATTATCGATGACGCCATTTAGTCCAAAATGCAAAATATAGTTTCGTATAGTTTTAATTATTCTTGCTAAACGCTTTTAGCCTACTTAGTGTCAAGTGTTAAGTTGTACCGTATATACTATATGTTCTTTTTAAGCTCTTTTAGACCATCATAAAATGCGCTTGGTATTAAAATTGCTTTTCTTAGAGAATTTTTTATTCTTTGTTCGTATCCCTTTATATTTAAACACTTGTATTAACAAAAGTTGTGAAATGAAACCAACAGTTGCTATTTGTCGCTATTAGTAAGATTTTAAGGTATCCCAGCAAGTAAACGGCAATGACTTATCTGGAAATGTCGAGGAGAAACCTGGGATTTGCAACAGAAATTCTGACTTGACACAGTCTCCTATTCATCTATTTTATTAGAATGGGCTAGTTTATTGCTCCTAGGAAAGGTGCACAAGGGGCTTGAAAAGGTTTATTTATGAAAATATTATAAAACGGATACAATTTATAATTTAACGACACCTTCAACGTCTTCTAATTACTAATATAGTATAAGTGTGTAAGTGACATATTCTTAATTTTATGTAAAATGTACAAAATAAAAACCATTTTTTTACCAACACTTCCACTTCCACTACAAAGTTGGCAATGCTAAGTTATGGCCATTTCGAATTTGAAATCGGTCACGTCACAAAATTGAAACACAAAAATGGTGCGCATGTAACTGGCACTTTTAGTATGTATTGTCACCAACTTGAAAATGTTCAACAGTAAATATGTGTTGTAAAGGTAATGTTTTTTTAAAATATAGTAGGCAAAATAAAAACAATAGTATAAAATCCTCGTTTCATGAGACTTTTAATCTCACTCGTCCTTTAGAAAACTCGTCTTTGGCTTGTTTTCTAACCTAAGGCTCTTGGATTTTAATATACTATTATATAGGATGTTAATTAAGTGCATAGCCAAACTTTCGGGGTTGATTGCTGTGCTTAGTTTAAGAGAAAATATTCAGATAAACATAATGCCAAAATCGCCGTTCTCGAGATACAGGGTGTTAAACGTTTTTAAAATAGAAGGATTTTTATTGATATTTGGGAAAACCCTTAGCCTATTTTATTGAAACTTGATAGGTAATATCAATATATTTAGTACACTAAGCCAGATTTTTCAGCTAGTTCGTGAGAGAGTTGTACTGCACTAATTTACATACAAACAAAACTATGCTTTAGGAAAATTGTTAAAATTTTACGGACAAAGCAAACTTTACCTTAAAAGAGAAAAACAAAGCAATAAAAAAACGAAATATTAATCGAAAAAAAAATCATATTTTTCGATAGGTCAATGCAAATACATAAATTGTAAATATAACATTCGTTAGGACATAACATTGCCGTAAAGCGTTTAATGAATCCGGGTGACCTTAAAAATAAGCAAATAAATAATACATATGCGAGGTGAATAATTTCGATGACATTGAAATGAAAATTACGCGACCTTAAACTCTATTTTGTTATCGTTATACAAGCAAAATAAGTGAAGCTAAACAAAAAGTGTACTGAACTAATACAGTAATTAAAGTACATTTAAAACATAGAAAATGTATAACTTTAATATAATACGTAACAAAAATAATTAATTTTAACTGACTATCAGACAGTTCAGTCTCCTATAAAATGATTTTCAAATTCTGTTAGCAGTTGGTACATGACACCCAAAAAGATTTAAGTAAACAAACAAATAAAAAACTTTTTAATGAGACTTCATAACATTATAAAAATCATTATTGCAGTAAAAAGGTCTTTCAATGAGTTATGCTTTAGCTTTTTTTCGAAAGAGTGCAAACATAGGGATAATTTTTAAATGTTCTGGAAGATGATTGTAAAGTTTTATAGCGTTGTAAATAATTGACTTTTTATTTATTCTAAGGAAGGAATGGGAAGGTATATATCATGACTAGAATTTCTAGTCAAGATATAGGTGTTGTGGCCTTTCCGGGAAAGTGTTTATATGTTTTCTCTCAAACAGGCGGTTTCTAAAATGAAAGAAAGTGTTAATATTTCATGTTTTTAAAATAGTATTGGCAGTGCATCATTTAGACCAAACAAATAGCGAATTATTCTCTTTTGAAGCCTAAAAATACTAAGAAATTGCTCGGTGGTACAGCAGTCCCAAAGGGGAAGGCCTTAGAGGAGATGGGATTCGAATAGAGAGAAATAAGTAAATCTGAAGAAGAGACGCCCAGTTCTTTTGATACTCATCGAATGGCGAAGCAGGCGGTAGAAAGTTTTTTATTTAAGATGTCAATATCCTTAGACCATTTTAGGTTGTTATTTATATTCAAACCCAGAAATTTAACCGACTGAACGTATTTAACATTGCTGTTAAGTAGCTGAAGTGGTTGTAAAGTCCCCTTATAAGATAAGGCAACCGGTTTATCCACATTGAAGCAAAGCAGATTGGAATCGGACCAAGCCTTAATCATAATAAGCTCATTGGAAGTATTAGAATGTAAAGACGTTGTATCAAAATCACTCCATGTTTTGCTTGTGTGGTCAGCAAAGAGAGAAAATTTTCGAATTTTTAGGTTGGTGATATCATTAATGTATAACAAAAAAAGAATAGGTCCCAAGACCGAACCTTAAGGGACTCCACTTGTAATCAGTTTTCAATCAAAATCAGAACTTTTGCCCTTACAAATTCTTGCCTATTCCCGAGATAAGATTTAAACCAATTTGAAGAAATACCGGATTCCATATAAATTTTGTTTGCTTATTCATTTCATTTCATGACTAACACAGTCAAAGGCTTTTGCATAGTCACAAAAAACTGAGGCGGTGGGGTGGTTGTTATTGAGGGTTAAGTAGACGTCGCAGCAGCGGCAGGTTCAGGAATATTTTAACTGATAGGCCATCAGTGTTACACCAAGATTTGCTTGTGAAATTATTCATTTCTTTCAATAGTTCCATCCTGCTAACAAGGCTTAAGAAAAGGCTATCAGCGACATTTTTCAATGGAGGGAGAAACGAAAGTGGGTCCAAAGTTGGTGAGATACCAGAGGTAACATTTTTGCTTACATTAATAAAATAATCATTGGGTCATTTGGGCTTGGTAAGATCTGAGTCACAGAGTTTGATTTGTTTCTGAGGTCCTTGATAATGGACCAGGTTTCCTTTTTCCGTTTTTAGACTTTGTTAGATGTTTTTGATAGTATATTTTTTTGCTGACTTGATTAGTCTAATATAGGTCCTCTTATAAATAGAGATATAGTCGAGAATAAGAATGGAGGCGGTGAATTTTTTTATATATAATAGAGAACGCATATTTTTAGCAGAAATGCGTAGTTCTTTCATGGTCCATGGTTTACGACACTTAGGTTTGATAGTCCTAAGCGGGAAGGCCTTATTTAAAGCACTTAATTTTTTTTTAAGAAAGGTCTAAAATTTGAATTAACATTTTCAAATTCCAAATTCCAGTCCGTGTTTAAGCAAATATTTAGAAATACTGAAAAATTGGCTGCCGAGAAAATTCTGCCCCTATGGCGAGGTCTCTGTAAGGGCCTAAGAAGAATACTAAATTTGGAAAATATTGCTTCGTGATCGGAAGGACCTGTGCTACAAACGTGAGATTGAACCTCTGATGGAGAAAAATCAGACGCCACGTGATCAATGATAGAAAAAGAGTATTTTGCAATTCTAGATGGAGACGATACATGCATTACAAGACCGAAAGAGTCGAATATAGAAATTAAATATTTCTGTGTGGAACAAACAGTAGCATAGTCAATTTTAAGGTTTCCGCATAGGATTTTCCTGCCTTTTACTGGTAGACTATCTAGTAAATTTAGCAGGTATTTAAAGAAAGGTTGTACATCAGAATTTGGTGATCTATAAATACAGATTACATAGATATCAAAGTGTTGATTATATACTATAGTAAATTCAAAAAAGTTATTCGCTAACAAATGGTCATATTTAGTTACCGAGACGAAATCCCCATTTAGAAAAAGAATCACTGTTCCTCCATGAGCTGAGTTATTTCTGTCGTATCTAGCTATTGTGGAATATTTCTCCACATATATTTTTTTAATGATCGTCTGGTTCTGTCTGTGTTGTTTTAATTGCGTATTTTTTCAATAAAACCAATATGTTTTTCTTCAATAACATTTTTAGCGTTATGGTGAATGCGTCCCATATTTTTATAATTCCACTGGAAACTCATCGCGCCATCTAATGAAAAAAGCAGAACAAGGTCTGTGGGGCCAGCTAACAAGTGTTTAAAACGCTACCATTTCCAAGTGAAAGAAAACTGACTGAGCCACACGCGCTAGCATGAGAAGCCAAATTTTAATTTAGTAAATTTATGGTACGCCACTATTTATTTCGAAAACTAATCGCGTTTTCGCATTTAGCAACTAAAAAGTTTTTAAAGTTGTCTTTTGTTTTTTTTTTGGAATAAAGGTCAATTTTAGAGAAAAATAAGACATTCTGAGCTACGTTATCCTATTAAACTTTTTCAAAAAATAAGGATTTTTAATAACATTTGCAACACCTTAAAGTATTTTATTGACATTCGGTATATAAAATAAGTCTTTGAAGTGGCGTGCGCATGGGCAACCATTGCACTTTTTATTTTAGTAAATTTATGGTACACCATTGTAGATTTTAAAATCTGATAGTAACATACTAAAAAAACACAAAATTGTCTTTTGTGTTTTTTGGAAGAATGACCCTTTCGAACAAAAGTAAAGAATAAGTAAATTATTCTGTTTGAAAAAACTAAACCAACCTACGGCTATGAATAAAAACTTAAAAAGGTATATAATATACGTATGTTTCGGTAAACCCAGAAAAACATTGTTTATGAAAGGTTCCAGTTTTTTTAAGGATTTTTCATTAATAAATTTTCATTAATAAAATGCCTTATGTTTTAGATTATTTCTATTATTCTTATTGTGTTTATCTACCATAGCACAAAGCGTTTTGTAGGTTAAATTAAAGTAGAAAGGAAATTTTCAGCTAATAAATAATAAAATAGACGGTAGCGTACCATAAATTTACTTAAATAAAACTGGAATGGCCGCCCATGCGCAAGCCTGTGACTCAGTCGATTTCTTTAATTTAGAAAAGTAATATTTTAGACACTTATTTTACATTCCAAGTTTCCATAAAATGCGTTAAGGGGTTTTCCAAATATAAATAAACAAATCCTTATTTTTTAAAAAAGTTTAATACCCTGTATCTCAAGGACGGAGGTTGTTAGGCCATATATTTATATGAATATTTTTTCTTCGAATGAGTCCAGCAATCGGTCCTGAAGGTTTGGCTATGTAGTTAATTAACACCCTATATATCTATGTCTAATAAAATTATTGTTCGGACATTTTCAGTAATATAAACATTTTGGAATTTTACGGGCCCGCTATAAAACTAAACTAATGTTGTAAAAATATATTTAACGCGGGTGAATGGTTGAGTTCTACCTGATCGTTCAAAGTTGGATTCAAAATATTCGAATGAGTAAGCACCACTCAAAGTTAGCGTGCGTGAGAAGCATTTAGCAGTGGCGTAATGGTGCGAGTGGTGAGGTTGTACCAGGGCTCGAGCCTTTGGGGACCCGGCGGCCCGGTTAAAGTCTACAGAAAAAAACTATCGTATTAGAACTATCGATTTATAAAAGAGCACTTTTAAGTAAGGAATTTACATTTATAAACCTAAGTGACTTTCGATAGGCGACAATTGTTTCGATAGGTAACAAAACCCGCTTTACGTTGATAAAGGTCAATCGTACAAAATTTCCACGGGGAATAGGGAGCGAAGATGCAAAATAATTGCTGAACTGATAGTTTATTTTAAATTATTTGCTATTTGCTTTGGGCAGGGCCGCATTACTCATTAGGTCCGGGCCTAGGGCCATTATATAATTTTCCTTGATTCATTTTGTCAGTTAGTAGGTAATTTTTGTATATTATTATATTAAAGGAAGGGACAAGTGTCTGCTATATGAAAGAGAGGACATTTTTTTTGGTCGTCACTTTTTCCCACAAGCTTGGAGTCCGTAAATACGTTTGGGCGAAGATAATTAACCCGGCACTGGCTGCAATGCTTTTAGGGGATAGGGCCGATAGGGGCCCGTAATCTCAAGCGGGCCTAGGCCCCCAAAAGTTGTAGATGTGGAATGGCTTTGGGTACTAATTTTTTATGTTCTGTGTTGAGCGCTAGACTAAAACAGGTGTATAATTGCAGTGATACTGATTTTGTATTTTCCTTTGTGAGTATTCAATGTTTTAGTTGTCATTAAATGAATTAGAATATCAATCGAGTGCAGCTAAAAGATAAAAAGCTGCGGAAAACGAAGCAAAATTGAAAAAGCATGTAAAAATAGACAATTTTTTTCAAGTTATAGACAAAAGTAACACCAGTCAGTCGTCTAGTCGTATTCATATGGAATATATTATGGTTGATATATAACCTCATTTTATTTTTCTGTGATCTGATTTGCTAGACCTATTCTGAATGTTAAAACAAGATTTCAATATTTTTTGCCATTTATGAAATCTCCTAATTTTTTTTTATTCTTATCTACTTATTATAGAGAGAGGAGGAGGCCTGGTTCTACGATTTGGCACCAGGGCCCCACGTTATCTTGTTACGCCACTGGCATTTAGCTAATATACTAGAAGTTACTCTGTAACTACCTGGTGTAAAAATAAACAGCTTTCTCGATTTAAAATAACGACCATAGACGAAACGTAAGTAGGAACAAGAATAACCTAAAGATATTCCATGTGAATGCTCAAGTATTACTATAACAACACACTGGTGCAGTGTCGAGATTTTAAATTGTTATTGTAAATAATTAAAAATTGGTGTCTTTCTTCTACAGAACGAACCATATACACGGTAGCTCTTACATATATACTAAAGATTCCAGAGTAAAATTTTAAAATAGTTTGCCAAAAGTATGACCAGCCTCAATTAAGTGATTTCCGTAATTGGATTCCGTTTTTCCTTTGATGAAGCTTTTATCGTGTTCATCAACGCCTTTACCAAAAGTTCTTCCTGTTTAAGTTTTTACGTTTTATCACAATTACCACACTTTAGTTGGTTCATACCTGACTGTTTAAGTCCGTAAGATTTGGTTTTTTTATTTTATTTTTATTATTATTTCTTTTTAATAAAATTACTTATAGAATTATTGGTTTCATATCACAAACTAAAATCTAAACCGTTTAGAAATTATAAATTTAGAATATTTTAGACTTAGAATTCTCTACATAGGATATAACTTTGTATGTATTTGTTTTGCTTTGATGTTGGGGTAAATCATACCCATAGCTTTTTTATCTAACTTTTTCTATTTTTTTTATAGATTTTATTAATTAGAATTATTGAATATCCAGTGGTTATTGCTATTTGTTCGTTGATATTTAACTGAAAATTAGTTTTACTAAGGTAGTGAAATTGGTCTATGAAAAATACTATGATACGGCTAGTTTATATTAAATTAGATGACATGAGAAGTTGTGTTTATTGTTTAATCTTTTAACGGTTAAATCTAGAAAATGTATACTACTGTTATTTTCCAGTATATCCAAAAATATTTCGGCAAAGTAAGGGGGCTTAACGTATTATACGTAATTAAATCTTCTGGGCTCATATAAAATGTATTATTAAATTCTAAGTAGTTTTATTCTACACATTCGGTAAGTAAGTTCAATATTTCTGTTTTATCTAGGTTAAGAAAATCTAATGTTCTATTAATATAGCATATTCTATCAAATATATGTGTTGTGAACAGTTAATTTGTTATGTGTTATATCAATGTAAAGGTAACAAGTTGCACTATCTCACCATATATTACAAATTGACAGTTGTTTTGCTATGAGGTAATAACTTGAGGAAAACCATTTGAAATCTATAACTTCCATTAAACCATTAATTCGGGACATGACAAACTGCTCAAGGTACCTAACTCTGAGTATGAATGAAATTACCAGCTAACAACTACTTTCTCAGTTACTATCTGCTATTAATGCCTCCGCAGTTAAAGTGAGTGAAGATCCCCATTTGGATATTGCCAATGAAAATGAAAAAAAAATTAAGTAAAATTGATGGACATTCTCGCAAGATAAATGGTCTACAAGAAAAATGTTCTGAACTTGCCGAAAAACAACTGGAAGAAATCCATT
Organism: Kuschelorhynchus macadamiae; assembly: GCA_030620095.1. Lineage (NCBI taxonomy): Eukaryota > Metazoa > Arthropoda > Insecta > Coleoptera > Curculionidae > Kuschelorhynchus > Kuschelorhynchus macadamiae. The sequence goes on along the minus strand of JAUTXW010004330.1, from coordinate 661,202 downwards.
TTAAATCACGGCAAAGACTAGAAAATTCTCGGAATTTTGTAGCGCAAGTACTGTGTTACCAAGACCGACAAGACCGCAAAATTTTAACAAAACATCTTAAATTAGCCAGATCAAAAAGTTATACAGCAAAAATAATTCAGTACAATAAGTTACTTATAGACGACGAAATTTATACCTTGCAACAACCCGAAAATCGCGAAAATAGCGAGGAAGATTTAATGTAGTCCGTTCAGTCTCACAGTGCGCCATTAACACCTTCCAGAGTGCAGCAATTAGGTAGCGATTTTTCTTTTCTATCAAGTTCTGAGAACTCGAATGAGGCCATCTAAAGTGAAACTTTACAACAAACAGTTACAAATTCAAACAGCGACGTCTCAAAAAGAGAGACAGAGTAAAAGAAAATATTAATCCCTCAACTACTCCGTCAAGAGCTTCAAAAAATCAAAGGGCCGGAAATGCGCCAATAATTACTATATCTCTTGCAAAAAAGTAACTAATTTGTTATATTTCAATTTAAAAAAAAAGGTTATATTTCAACTTTAAAATTTTTAATCATTTGTGCAGTTTGTGTATTCCCATTCAGATTGGTACTTAGCTGGTATGGTGTACTAACCTCTTTATTACTGTAAATTTCTTTTAGTTATAAGTAAATCTTTTTGTATCTATTTTTTTCTCTATCTAAAATTGTTATTTAGTATAGTACTTTATTTTATGGTTACATTTTAAGCAGGAGAACTATTGCCATTGCATGATTTCTTTAATTTGAGTTTAGGCTAAATTATTTTATTAATATTGGTCTTTTATATATTGGCAGAAATCGTATTGTTTGTATTTAACTAATAACTTAATTTGTTGGTGAATTTTTGCATATATCTGAGTACCGTATTCTTTCAGCAATGAAATTTGGCCACTTATATGTTAGGTCCTTCACCGCGGGGTTTAATACATTTAGCAGTTATATTTCATCCGAAAACATTGATGTTTTTGATGTATCTTAAACGTGGCTTAACAACAATATTTTATCTGAGACTGTTTGTATTAACAACTTTAATTTCATTCTCGCAGATAGGGACACCAGGGGCGGTGGAGTGGGAATTTATATAAATAAAAAAAAATAATTCAGAGAACTCTGTAGAAAAACAGAAACGTTCCTTGAACAGATTTGGAACTTTTTAAGTTTAGAGGGCATAAGATATGAGGTGGGAATATTTTGTAGTCCACCTAAGAGTAACACTAAAAGTTGCCTAGAAGCATTAGAAAACTCTATTTCAGACGTAGTTTTAAATTGTGATACTATTTTGTTGGCTGGTGAATTAAATATTAATCTGCTGGTTCCTAGTTCTAGAAATGTTGAACTTTTTTCTGCTATTTTTTAAGTACTTATAACTTAGCTCAAGTTGTAATGGAACCGACCAGAATCAGTAACACTTCCGAGTCCCTGCTGGACGTCATAATTACTTCGGAAGAAACAGTTGTTAACAATTGTTCTGTCATTAATTTGCACTCTACTTTCGATCATTACTTGACCTTTTGCAGAATTAACAAAATCAAAGAAAAAAACTAGTTAAATTTGTAACATACAGATATTTTAAGAATATAAGAGCAAGAATTTTTATTATACCTGGACAGTCTTAATTGGGATAAAATGTATAGCTTTCACTGTATAATTAAAATGGTAGAATTTTTTAATAGTCAAATTATCCATGTATTTGATATATTTGCTCCTTTGTGTACAAAAAGATTTTCTAAACCCAGCTCCCTGGTTAACTGACAGTATTAAAGAAATTATTAAAATCAGAGAGAAGGCATATCAGAGATACGAAAAAAGTAAAGGTTTACTTACGAATTTACTCTTCTGGGGTCATTAAATTAAATTAAAAATAAAAAAATTTCAGGGAAACTTGGAATACCTTAAGATCTCTGTAGGATTTAGATAAAAACAAAAACCCGGAACTTACAGCTAACCTACAAGACCTAGATGAACTAAATCAGTTCTTCTCTACCATCTCAAAAGTCGATAAATCTATCCACCAATTAAATGTTTTAAATAAATACAGAGGGGTATTCCTACAAAATGTAACATTTAATCTTACTGCAGTCATTACTTCTGAAGTAAATGAAGAACTAAATTCGATCAAAAGCACCACCATTGGCTCTGATTCAGTTTCCTTCAATGTTAAGACTTGTTTTTCCTCATTTAATAGAACATATCACGTTTATTATCAATAGGGTGTTATCTTCAGGGGTTTTCCCATGTCTATGGGAAGAAGCCAATGTTATACCTCTGCCAAACCTGCAGAGTCCTGAAAATGTTTCCAAACTGCGTCCTGTAGGCATTCTTTCTACTTTATCCAAAATTATTGAAAGAATTATATATAAGCAAAAGTATAATTATGTTTTCCGTAAAAATATAATACCTGAAACCCAATCTGGCTTCCGTTTTCAACACAGCACAACCAATAGCCAATATAACCGATGACCTCATTCGGCGCCATGATAGTAATAAAGTCTGTTGTTTAGTACTTTTGGATTACAGTAAGGCATTCGATACATTAGATCATCATACGCTCCTTAGTAAACTAGCTTATTACGGGTTATCACCGAATTCGGTTTCGTTACTACGAAGCTACTTAAGTAGCGGTAGGACGCAAAGGGTATTATATGGTGGCCAAAGGTCTAAACAGTGTAAAATAAAATCAGTACGGTAATAGTGAAAAAATTACCCTTCCAGGTTTTTACAGATCTTCACGTTTTAGGGTCCCTAAATGCTAAAAACATGTTTTCTCAATTCAGTTGGTCTGTCTGTACGCGATATAGCTCAAAAATTATTTATACAGTGGTCTTCAAATTTTTCTCTAAAACCAACGATTATAAGGGGATGAAATGTTTACATTTTGGAAAAAATCTAATATGGCTATACAAAATGGCAAAAAACTTCTTTCTAAATTGATTTCAAATTTTGTCAGTCGGTTTACGGTATAGGTAAAAAATTACTTACACGATTGACTTCAAATTTTGGTCAAAAATTAAAGGTCTTAGTGAAATGTTAAAAAATTATCACTGTGGCATAGATAGAAACTGGAAAAATATGGTTATGAATCCAATATAGTGGAGCAAAATGGAACCCAATAAAAATGTTTGATAAGTATAACATAGTACGAAAGCTTTCACGGCTGAAGTCAAGAAATCATTCTTCTCGGTATTAGATCGTGTCAAATTCGAATTTCTTTCCGACATTTCACCTGCGGTTGCACGAGGCATCTTCAGGGATCTTCACTGCACAAGCTCTAAACACTGAATGGGCTCCAATGAGCAGAGCTCAGGTATTTATACCCAACCTGTGCCCATCGACGCGTGACTCACTGTGATTATTGGTTTCCTCGCATGATGTAGCAGGTAGCCTGCTTCTGTATTGAAATTTTTAGGGTTCTTGATAATCTCAATTGAAGAACCTTGATATCTTTTACATGAATCATGTGTCCTATTATATGCTGGTGTTCAGCGACAGCGGATTGAACAATTCGTTTCTTACTTATACATCTTTCATGTTCATTAAGTCTAGTAGATACAGTACCGTTCAGTCTCACCTATATACACTTTACCGCAGGAACAAGGAATTTTATAAACTACTTCTTCCAGAATTGAATTTGTATCATATATTGATAAAGCCCTAAAGACTAATAAACTAAAGACGGATTATTTTTGAGATGATTGAGAGATGATGATGAGAAACTTTAAATATCTATTCGTATGTCTCGGTTTCCTGAAGAGTATGACCTTCGATATAGTTCTGTTTCTTTTGTACTAATGCATCAATTTTCGTAGAGAATTTTATACTAAAATGTTTTATACTACAAACGTCGGAAGTAGATATCAAATACGGGAACTAGTTCACCCCCACCACTACTCCTGACCTTGAGAGCCCAGGTGTGCTGTGTAGTTTGGCCTTGAGGCGATGTGACGTCATATGACCTTGAGCGCGCATCACGCGGCTTCGAGGCCATGTGACGTCACATGACCTTGAGCGTGCACCAAACTTTTCGTTCTTTGATTTGGGAGCCCAGGTGTGCTGTATCGTTTGGCCTTGAGGATTTTTAACATCATATAACCTTGAGCGTGTATAAAACTTTTCGTCGTTGCATATTGTTTGGCCTTGGGGGTGTGCGACGACAGAGGGTCTCGAGTGTTAAAAGCTCTTAAAGCCAGGTATTCTACCCATAAAATTGAAGAGAGGCACTCTGTGCGGTCACAAGGGATTTCATCATTAAGTTAATGTTTGGTATATTCTTTCTCGGGCACTAATACTGACAGATCATTATTTAAATTTGGGTGTTTAGAATAAACAAAATTTGGAAATATTTACTTAAGACATTTTAATAATTATTGTATCAAATAGGGATGTAAAAATTAAATGTACCAAGCAATAGCGGATCAATATTTAAATTTGGGTGTTTAGAATAAACAAAGTTTAGAAATATTTGCTTAATTTGGTATTATTTTCTTCTTTTAAATTTGGGTGTTTTAGAATAATTAAAAGTTAACGTTTGACGTATTCTTTCTCGGGCACTAATACTGGCAGATCATTATTTAAATTTGTGTGTTTAGAATAAACAAAATTTAGAAATATTTACTTAAGACATTTTAATAATTATTGTATCAAATAGGGATGTAAAAAATTAAATGTACCAAGCAATAGCGGATCAATATTTAAATTTGGGTGTTTAGAATAAACAAAGTTTAGAAATATTTGCTTAATTTGGTATTATTTTCTTCTTTTAAATTTGGGTGTTTTAGAATAATTAAAAGTTAACGTTTGACATATTCTTTCTCGGGCACTAATACTGGCAGATCATTATTTAAATTTGGGTGTTTAGAATAAACAAAATTTAGAAATATTTACTTAAGACATTTTAATAATTATTGTATCAAATAGGGATGTAAAAAATTAAATGTACCAAGCAATAGCAGAGCAATATTTAAATTTGTGTGTTTAGAATAAACAAAATTTAGAAATATTTATTTAGAATAAACAAAATTTAAAAATGTTAACTTAAAACATTTTAATAATTATTTTATCAAATAGGGATGTAAAAATTAATTGTAGCAAGCAATAGCGGATCAATATTTAAATTTGGGTGTTTAGAATAAAACAAAGTTTAGAAATATTTGTTTGATTTGGTATTATTGTCTTCTTTTAAATAAAACTCAATATGTCTTCATAAAACAACGCATTATTAATACAAAATACATAATAAGAATAATAATAATAATAATAATAATAATAATAATAATAATAATAATAATAATAATAACTATTCTAAACAATAATAATAATAATAATAATAATAATAATAACTATTCTAAATACCTATTCTAACATGCTTGTATCGTTTAATATTAATATATAACCATCATCTTGCGGTATATAGATGGGTGATGGATTGCCCCCATCATCATTACACCCATTGCCCCCATTAGTCAGATCCCCATTGCCCCCATTAGTCAGATGGCTGTCCAAACCAACTTGTGCATTATCCACATAAACATTGCCCCCATCAACTGGAGGATTGTCCTCCTCTGAATCTGTGTCGGACTCATCGCCCATATGTTCTAATGTCATCATATCATTGATGGTGTGCTAGAACAATATAATAGAAATTACAATCAAATTTAATTATGTCATAATCATCTAATTATCTTATTAATAGATGCGTAGCGTGACACAAAGGGGTAGATTATACTAAAAGTTGTACCATTGCTGTAAAAATACGTTTTATTTGGTGGAACATAAATATTTTTCTTAAATCAAACCAGTTTCACACTATGATAAAAAAGAAAGGTTTTGTAGTAAATTAAAATTTCACAGAAATGTATCACAAAACAATTCGCTACACATTTCCTTTCTACATTTCAATTGTGTGGGGAATGTGGTATCATCCATACATTCTTACACTACTACTACTAAAACAATTGATTTAAAAAATTAGGTCTTGGAGATTTTTCTTCAAAATAAAGCATCAAGCTATGGACTTTTGACATAAACTAACCAGCAAAAAAATGCAATAATAAAAGAAAAACATTTATTATACAGGGTCTTTCCTAATAAGTGTCCGATATTTACAGGATAATTCCTCCAAAAGTTCCCAAAGAAAAAATAAAATCTCATTTTTTCTTCAAAATAAAGCATCAAGCTATGGACTTTTGACAGCAAAAAAAATGCAATAATAAAAGAAAAACATAAGTTGGTTGTGGAATTATAGTTAATTTTGCTTGCGGTCACCTATCCACATAAACAATATAAAAAATTATTTCCTTTCTACGTTTCAATTGTGTGGGGAATGTGGTATCCTCCATACATTCTTACGCTACTACTAAAACAATTGATTTAAAAAATTAGGTCTTGGAGATAATAAGTAAACAAAGTGACATATCAGCTATAATAGAAATTCGTTTATTATACAGGGTCTTTCCTAATAAGGTAGAAATTAAGGTTATGTATTTTTTAGCAAATGTATGTCCTCAGCAAACAGCGTCTTGTGCAGCTGTTGGTTCAGATTATTTTATGAAATTTTAACCACAAGTTAAGAAGACTACCTCCTAACGATATACGGTGCCGAGAAGATTCAAATTTATACATGGTGTCTCAGATCATTGGACATTTTATAAAATTTTCAATTCGCAATATCCAAGTTTTTTAAATGGATCACCCTGTATTTGATATTTTTTTCTGAAAGAGGCTTAAAAATCTTTGTTATTATCAAACTTTTGGACTGGAGTAAGTTTGGTTAAATCACAATATTTTCACCCAAAGAATCTGCAGTTATGCTGTGTACCTTTAATTAGCGAAAACCCTGTATAATAATTAACCTGTCCTATATATTTTTTTTCTGAAGGAGGCTTAAAGTACCTATCCACTGATATATACATGCCCTATATCTAAATCTAATAGTTAACGAAATACATAGAAATATATGAAAATTTACAACTAATTAATGCTGACTATAATGTAAAGCCTTAAATCTATAAAGATAATTAAAAGAACGCTTCAAGGATTTTTAATTTTCCAATATCCAAGTTAATTGGGTCATATATGTATATATACAGGGTGTTCAGCTAAGGGTGGTTTTCGGCCATATCTCCGAAAGTATTTGCCCTAAGTTATTGGGGAAAAAATCGAATAAGTAAATCGCCAAAAATAAAAAAGCTGGAAAATTATTTTCGACGTGCAACAACAACCGTAAAAATAAAAAACACGGTTTTTTTAAATAGTTCCAATTAATCCTTATCGAAATTATTTTTTGTGATCTAATAATTCCGCATTATACAGGGTTTTTCCTAATAAGGTAGAAATTAAAGTTATGTATTTTTTAGCAAATGTATGTCCTCAGCAAACAGCGTCTTGTGCAGCTGTTGGTTCAGATCATTTTATGAAATTTTAACCACATGTTAAGAAGACTACCTCCTAACGATATATGGTGCCGAGAAGATTCAAATTTATACAAGGTGTCTCAGATCATTGGACATTTTATAAAATTTTCAATTCGCAATATCCAAGTTTTTTAAATGGATCACCCGGTATTTGATATTTTTTTCTGAAAGAGGCTTAAAGTACCTATTATCGGGAAAAAATCGAATAAGTAAATCGCCAAAAATAAAAAAGCTGGAAAATTATTTCCGACGCGCAACAACAACCGTAAAATAAAAAACACGGTTTTTTTAAATAGCTCCAATTAATCCATATCGAAAGTATTTTTTGTGATCTAATAATTCCGCAGAATAATAGTCCCAAGTCTGTATAAAGTGAGGTAAAGCAAAATACACTATAATAAGAATTTTCTTATTATGATTAAAAGCTAATATTATTTTTTATCAGTGGGAAAACAGGTTATTTTGAAGTAACTAAAAAATGAAGAGAGATATCAAAACGCGGTTTTCTCCAGAATTTAGGTAATTTTTCCCTCTTTAAACTAACTCTGTTGAAAGCATACTGTTCCGTTTGGTTTTTTCGAGAAAATCTCTAAAAATTGAATTTTGTTTAAACAACGCCCTCTAGTAGGTGTACCAACAACTATCGAGCGTCAAAAATGACAACAATTATAAGAGCATTAAATGCTCTTTCAAACAAATACCCACTTGAATACCATTAAATAAAAGATGTAGGAGGCAGAGCACTTTGAAAATTGATTTATTTATTATCTTCCCCCACCCTTATTATCGGAAATATGACAAATCGCCTTAAACAAAACTGACGCAGATTTGGTTGGAGTTTTTGTTGCTCTTATTAAAATGTTACCTCATATTGGGTATTTTCGAATAAAAAGTTGTTTTTTTATTTTCTATTGCAGGTACGCCGTCTTGTGGTAGTTTTACAAACTTGGAAATATTTTCCAACAATTTCTCTTGGCCACTTTAGTAACGAAAAAAAATTTTTTTGGGAGGCTGTAGCATCCATAGTCTGAGAAAAGCTACCCAGCCACCCTTAGTGGGACACCTTGTATATACATATATGACCAAACTAAAAAAACTTGGATATTGCAAAATTAAAATCCTTGAAGCGTTCTTTTAATTATCTTCATAGATTTAAGGCTTTACATTATAGGCAGCATTAATTAGTTGAAACTTTCCATATAATTCTAGATATTTCGTTAACTATTAGATTTAGGTATAGAACATGTATATATCATTGATAGGTATTTTAAAACTCTTTCAGAAAAAATATCAAATACAGGGTGATCCATTTAAAAAACTTGGATATTGCGAATTGAAAATTTTTGAAAATATGATCTGAGACACCCGGTATAATTTTAAAACTCCTAACCATCATAGATCGTTAGAAGGTAGTCTTCTTAACTTGTGGTTAAAATTTCATTAAATAGTCTGAACTATCAACTGCACAAGACGCTGTTTGCTGAGGACATAAATTTGCTAAAAAATACATAACCTTAATTCCTGTCTAAATGACACAAAATTTGAATAAGAAGTTCTTATAAAAGTTACCTTTATTTCTTTCAGGGAATCTAAAAATGTAAAAATATACAGGGTGTTCCATTTAAAATTCAGGGTTTGAAGTCGGTACAGCACTTTTCGAATACCCTGTATTAATAAAACTTAAAAAATTAAAAAAATTCATTAAAACCAAGAAATATTTTTACCTAAAGTATCTGCAGTTATGCTGTGTGCCAGTAATTAGCGGACACCCTGTATAAATATTTTTTAAGATATTTATTTAAATTTTAAAGAGGAATTTTTGCTTTCTTTTTTGTATTTTACCACATTTATCGCTATTAAATATGTGAGGATAAATATGCATTCCAAAAAAAAAAGCAATACAACTGAGCGATATTATTTAAAATGTTGGAGTGGTTCGGGCTGTTATAAACATTTCAATAATTAAAAAAAAAGCAATACAACTGAGCGATATTATTTAAAATGTTGGAGTGGTTCGGGCTATTATAAACCTTTCAATAATTAAATTGTATGGGGTCCTTAATTTCCTATGTTTTAAATAGAAAGTGTATTATAAAATGTCAACTAAAAGGCATTGGATAAAACGAAGTTAATATGTTTAAAAAATTGTGGTTATTTGTCGGCAAATTGGAATCATGATAGCAATTTCGTGGATATGGAGAAAAAAAATGTTTATATTATGAAGAAAGTTTCTAAATAAAGAAATAATTGTACCTATTTTAAATAACTAAATCCAACTTTAATAATCCAAGACCGTTTAAAACTTACATAAATTTACACATACTGCACACATATTTTTGGAACGAAAATTTCCGAATGTTTAAAAGACGGTTATACAATACTACATGATCACATTGGTTGGCTTTAAAATAAAACCAACGGTTATTTGAAAAATAGGATCGGTCTGCTATATACTTGCGTGGGCAGAGTTGCCGACTTTAGCGCGAAAACTATCGATTTTTCACACTTTTTCCTAATAACCAAAAGTGATAGTATTTGGATAGGGACAACTTTTTTATTTGAAACTTTTTTTTTTCGCATCGTATTTTAATGCAATTAAAATTTTAATTTCAACACTTTTCTATTTTACATGCGAAATATGATAACACTATCTCTGCTGGCTACCGAGAAACCATGTGATTACAAGCATTCTGGAACACTGTGTACATAAAATATGTTTAAAGAAAAAAATCCGCAAATATCTAATATCACAATATTTTTACAAAAAAAATGGCAGTTATGATAGGATCATGTGGATAATTAAAAATTCAATCTCTAAAAATTATTGTTAACAGCCTTAAACATGCATTAAAAATATCATCTGTTTGAGCCTACATAAAATACGGTTAAATAACTCATGTAGATATTTAAAAATTCAATCCCTAATTATTAATAATAGTCCTAATCTCTAATTATTATTAATAGTCCTAAGCACGCATAAAATAACATCCGTTGAACTCACCTCTATATATGGGATATCCTGTGGGGATAGCTCTTTTACGATGATCTGACACATTTTTGACTAATATATATCTAAATCTATTTATCAATTTTTCGTGTGCTGGGTTTGAAGTTAAAACTAAAAATACCCGCATATATATATATATATATATATATATATATATATATATATATATATATATATATATATATAGACATGATTTTAAGCCTTTAAAATCTAACGGCACTACTTTTAATGGTTTTGGTCATTTTAAAGAAGTTTTTTTGCCTATTGAGATTTATGTGACAGCTATTTATTTATGGTAGGTCTATAAAACGGTCAGCCCTTTGGCGTTGCACAAACGAATACAAATATGAGTGCTTCTTGGAAGTCAAATACCAAATGTATTTTTAGTTGAAAAAATAAAAGCAGGATACAACAATTATTATACATACACTAATAATATGCATCCTTCGTTAAATGTTAATGTGTGATAGATGTCCCAATATGAATTTTAATATTTCTAGATGTTGTAACAATATATAATACATAATATTTTTCTTTATCTTGAATAACCAAAATACCAAATTTAATTAGTCGAAAGAAATACATCCAGTAAAATATAATCTCATTAAAATTTTTTCGAGTTTGTAAATTAAAACAAAAAAAACATGTTTGAACTAAATATCGTATTTCCGTGTGTTAAAATCTCTAATGTCTATGTTTAAAATAATGAAATGTTTATTGTGGGGAAATGCAATCTAATATTTTGTTTTATTACCTAACTAAAATTATTTATATTATGTATAGTAAATAAGTTTTTTTTTCGGTTTTGTGATACTTAACTATTATATGCAAAAATCGGGCTATCTTGGTTCTACATAATGTAAAAAATTATGAATTGTATCACGAGCTTATAAATATGAATGTTTTTTTTCCTCTGCATACCATACACGTAAAAAAAGGAAATACGAAGGTTTGAATAATTTCACTGAAACGAAAAAAGTTTTCTTTGAAGAAGGTTTTTTTCACACGACAATTTTTACGATTTTTTAATAAAATACATTATATATGTAAATATACCGTCAGAGATCAATTAGAAACTTGAATCGCTTTTAGGAAAATCTACAAACATTTTTCCCCAATATTTGGGAAATAACCTAAACAATTATTGAAAGTTTTATAATGTGTTTATTTATCACCATAAATAACCGATTTTCATACGACAATTTTTACGATTTTTAATAAATGGATATGTAAATATACCGTCAGAGATCAATTAGAAACTTGAATCGCTTTTAGGAAAATTATTATTTTTAGAAACAGAAGGGATATTTTTTAAATATTTTACAGCTTTTTATCTAGGAAACTGTTTAGCACTATGGTTTTCGGGGATGATTAACAAGAATATGCCACTATTATTGTATTTTTTTTTTGATGAGTTCTTTTTTCATACGACAATTTTTACGATTTTTAATAAAATACATTGGATATGTAAATATACCGTCAGAGATCAATTAGAAACTTGAATCGCTTTTAGGCTAGGAAACTGTTCAACGGAGCATCCTAAAATTTGACGCACTATGGTTTTCGGGGATGATTAACAAGAATATGTCACTATTATTGTATTTTTTTTTTGATGAGTTCTTTTTTCATACGACAATTTTTACGATTTTTAATAAAATACATTGGATATGTAAATATACCGTCAGAGATCAATTAGAAACTTGAATCGCTTTTAGGAAAATTGCCTTACCTGCATATGAACGAGAGACGTCGCTTATACTTTTCCAGCCAAACCTCCCAGTCGCTAGCCTCTCTCGTAGACCGCGCGGCCTCTTCCCTACACCGCTCCAGCTGAGCCTCAAAGTCGCTAGCCTCTCTCGCAGACCGCGCGGCCTCTTCCCTACACCACACAGCCTCTCTCCTACACCGATCTATTTTGTCACACAATGTCGTCTTCAAATTGTCGACTCGAACCATTTCCTCAACGTCTTCAGCTTGGGAAAATGGTCCCAGATTAATTGGAAATACATCTTCGGGTTGGTCGTCGTCGGTAACAATTTTTTTTGGTGTCATCAATTTCCGTTTCTTTATAATCTTTCTTCTTTGTTGGATTATAGGTGACACCGGCTCCCCCAACCCAGATGTTGATGGTTGTGGTTGACTGCTTTCCACCTTATGTTTTTTACCTTGTGCCGCCCTCGAACCATTCATAAGGGCGTCCCTCAGTATTGAAGGTTTTGATGCCTCCTTTATTATGATATCGATAATTATATTCACTGCGGGCTTCGGTTTTTCTTGTCGGTCTAATGGAAAGCAGCCACCGATGGTCTCGTCCATTTTTTTGTTGTTGGCATCACCATACTCTGCTTCGAATGCGTCAGGTGTTAGAAGGCTTAAGTTTACAATATCGAAATTATTCTCGGCGAGTGAGTCAATACAGTCACCAAGAACCAAACTATTGACTGAACCACCAAATTCACTGAATGAACTAATTTTTTTATATGTCACGAAGTATTTTAAACTGACCTTTCAAACTGAACGATTGTTAGAGACTGATTGAATGTTTTAGATGGATATTATGCTGTACACAAAATTTTGGGTTAAAACCATAAACCATAAAGTTGTAATTGGTTTTTACCTCTAGGCTATTTGCTGACCAGTTCCAATGCTGTAAAATTATACCCATCTAAAATAATATCTTTTATTACTCGGTTATTTATGGCGATAAATAAACACATTATAAAACTTTTAATTTTAGGATGCCCCGTTGAACAGTTTCCTAGATAAAAAGCTGTAAAATATTTAAAAAATATCCCTTCTGTTTCTAAAAATAATAATTTTCCTAAAAGCGATTCAAGTTTCTAATTGATCTCTGACGGTATATTTACATATCCAATGTATTTTATTAAAAATCGTAAAAATTGTCGTATGAAAATCGGTTATTTATGGTGATAAATAAACACATTATAAAACTTTCAATAATTGTTTAGGTTATTTCCCAAATATTGGGGAAAAATGTTTGTAGATTTTCCTAAAAGCGATTCAAGTTTCTAATTGATCTCTGACGGTATATTTACATATATAATGTATTTTATTAAAAAATCGTAAAAATTGTCGTGTGAAAAAAACCTTATTCAAAGAAAACTCTTTTCGTTTCAGTGAAATTATTCAAACCTTCGTATTTCCTTTTTTTACGTGTATGGTATGCAGAGGAAAAAAAACATTCATATTTATAAGCTCGTGATACAATTCATAATTTTTTACATTATGTAGAACCAAGATAGCCCGATTTTTGCATATAATAGTTAAGTATCACAAAACCGAAAAAAAACTTATTTACTATACATAATATAAATAATTTTAGTTAGGTAATAAAACAAAATATTAGATTGCATTTCCCCACAATAAAAATTTCATTATTTTAAACATAGACATTAGAGATTTTAACACACGGAAATACGATATTTAGTTCAAACATGTTTTTTTTGTTTTAATTTACAAACTCGAAAAAATTTTAATGAGATTATATTTTACTGGATGTATTTCTTTCGACTAATTAAATTTAGTATTTTGGTTATTCAAGATAAAGAAAAATATTATGTATTATATATTGTTACAACATCTAGAAATATTAAAATTCATATTGGGACATCTATCACACATTAACATTTAACGAAGGATGCATATTATTAGTGTATGTATAATAATTGTTGTATCCTGCTTTTATTTTTTCAACTAAAAATACATTTGGTATTTGACTTCCAAGAAGCACTCATATTTGTATTCGTTTGTGCAACGCCAAAGGGCTGACCGTTTTATAGACCTACCATAAATAAATAGCTGTCACATAAATCTCAATAGGCAAAAAAAATTCTTTAAAATGACCAAAACCATTAAAAGTAGTTCCGTTAGATTTTAAAGGCTTAAAATCATGTCTATATATATATATATATATATATATATATATATATATATATATATATATATGCGGGTATTTTTAGTTTTAACTTCAAACCCAGCACACGAAAAATTGATAAATAGATTTAGATATATATTAGTCAAAAATGTGTCAGATCATCGTAAAAGAGCTATCCCCACAGGATATCCCATATATAGAGGTGAGTTCAACGGATGTTATTTTATGCGTGCTTAGGACTATTAATAATAATTAGAGATTAGGACTATTATTAATAATTAGGGATTGAATTTTTAAATATCTACATGAGTTATTTAACCGTATTTTATGTAGGCTCAAACAGATGATATTTTAAATGCATGTTTAAGGCTGTTAACAATAATTTTTAGAGATTGAATTTTTAATTATCCACATGATCCTATCATAACTGCCATTTTTTTTGTAAAAATATTGTGATATTAGATATTTGCGGATTTTTTTCTTTAAACATATTTTATGTACACAGTGTTCCAGAATGCTTGTAATCACATGGTTTCTCGGTAGCCAGCAGAGATAGTGTTATCATATTTCGCATGTAAAATAGAAAAGTGTTGAAATTAAAATTTTAATTGCATTAAAATACGATGCGAAAAAAAAAAGTTTCAAATAAAAAAGTTGTCCCTATCCAAATACTATCACTTTTGGTTATTAGGAAAAAGTGTGAAAAATCGATAGTTTTCGCGCTAAAGTCGGCAACTCTGCCCACGCAAGTATATAGCAGACCGATCCTATTTTTCAAATAACCGTTGGTTTTATTTTAAAGCCAACCAATGTGATCATGTAGTATTGTATAACCGTCTTTTAAACATTCGGAAATTTTCGTTCCAAAAATATGTGTGCAGTATGTGTAAATTTATGTAAGTTTTAAACGGTCTTGGATTATTAAAGTTGGATTTAGTTATTTAAAATAGGTACAATTATTTCTTTATTTAGAAACTTTCTTCATAATATAAACATTTTTTTTCTCCATATCCACGAAATTGCTATCATGATTCCAATTTGCCGACAAATAACCACAATTTTTTAAACATATTAACTTCGTTTTATCCAATGCCTTTTAGTTGACATTTTATAATACACTTTCTATTTAAAACATATGAAATTAAGGACCCCATACAATTTAATTATTGAAAGGTTTATAATAGCCCGAACCACTCCAACATTTTAAATAATATCGCTCAGTTGTATTGCTTTTTTTTAATTATTGAAATGTTTATAACAGCCCGAACCACTCCAACATTTTAAATAATATCGCTCAGTTGTATTTCTTTTTTTTTGGAATGCATATTTATCCTCACATATTTAATAGCGATAAATGTGGTAAAATACAAAAAAGAAACCAAAATTCCTCTTTAAAATTTAAATAAATATCTTAAAAAATATTTATACAGGGTGTCCGCTAATTACTGGCACACAGCATAACTGCAGATACTTTAGGTAAAAATATTTCTTGGTTTTAATGAATTTTTTTAATTTTTTAAGTTTTATTAATACAGGGTATTCGAAAAGTGCTGTACCGACTTCAAACCCTGAATTTTAAATGGAACACCCTGTATATTTTTACATTTTTAGATTCCCTGAAAGAAATAAAGGTAACTTTTATAAGAACTTCTTATTCAAATTTTGTGTCATTTAGACAGGAATTAAGGTTATGTATTTTTTAGCAAATTTATGTCCTCAGCAAACAGCGTCTTGTGCAGTTGATAGTTCAGACTATTTAATGAAATTTTAACCACAAGTTAAGAAGACTACCTTCTAACGATCTATGATGGTTAGGAGTTTTAAAATTATACCGGGTGTCTCAGATCATATTTTCAAAAATTTTCAATTCGCAATATCCAAGTTTTTTAAATGGATCACCCTGTATTTGATATTTTTTCTGAAAGAGTTTTAAAATACCTATCAATGATATATACATGTTCTATACCTAAATCTAATAGTTAACGAAATATCTAGAATTATATGGAAAGTTTCAACTAATTAATGCTGCCTATAATGTAAAGCCTTAAATCTATGAAGATAATTAAAAGAACGCTTCAAGGATTTTAATTTTGCAATATCCAAGTTTTTTTAGTTTGGTCATATATGTATATACAGGGTGTCCGACTAAGGGTGGCTGGGTAGCTTTTCTCAGACTATGGATGCTACAGCTTCCCAAAAAATTTTTTTTTCGTTACTAAAGTGGCCAAGAGAAATTATTGGAAAATATTTCCAAGTTTGTAAAACTACCACAAGACGGCGTACCTGCAATAGAAAATAAAAAAACAACTTTTTATTCGAAAATACCCAATATGAGGTAACATTTTAATAAGAGCAACAAAAACTCCAACCAAATCTGCGTCAGTTTTGTTTAAGGCGATTTGTCATATTTCCGATAATAAGGGTGGGGGAAGATAATAAATAAATCAATTTTCAAAGTGCTCTGCCTCCTACATCTTTTATTTAATGGTATTCAAGTGGGTATTTGTTTGAAAGAGCATTTAATGCTCTTATAATTGTTGTCATTTTTGACGCTCGATAGTTGTTGGTACACCTACTAGAGGGCGTTGTTTAAACAAAATTCAATTTTTAGAGATTTTCTCGAAAAAACCAAACGGAACAGTATGCTTTCAACAGAGTTAGTTTAAAGAGGGAAAAATTACCTAAATTCTGGAGAAAACCGCGTTTTGATATCTCTCTTCATTTTTTAGTTACTTCAAAATAACCTGTTTTCCCACTGATAAAAAATAATATTAGCTTTTAATCATAATAAGAAAATTCTTATTATAGTATATTTTGCTTTACCTCACTTTATACAGACTTGGGACTATTATTCTGCGGAATTATTAGATCACAAAAAATACTTTCGATATGGATTAATTGGAGCTATTTAAAAAAACCGTGTTTTTTATTTTACGGTTGTTGTTGCGCGTCGAAAATAATTTTCCAGCTTTTTTATTTTTGGCGATTTACTTATTCGATTTTTTCCCGATAATAGGTACTTTAAGCCTCTTTCAGAAAAAAATATCAAATACCGGGTGATCCATTTAAAAAACTTGGATATTGCGAATTGAAAATTTTATAAAATGTCCAATGATCTGAGACACCTTGTATAAATTTGAATCTTCTCGGCACCATATATCGTTAGGAGGTAGTCTTCTTAACATGTGGTTAAAATTTCATAAAATGATCTGAACCAACAGCTGCACAAGACGCTGTTTGCTGAGGACATACATTTGCTAAAAAATACATAACTTTAATTTCTACCTTATTAGGAAAAACCCTGTATAATGCGGAATTATTAGGTCACAAAAAATAATTTCGATAAGGATTAATTGGAACTATTTAAAAAAACCGTGTTTTTTATTTTTACGGTTGTTGTTGCGCGTCGAAAATAATTTTCCAGCTTTTTTATTTTTGGCGATTTACTTATTCGATTTTTTCCCCAATAACTTAGGGCAAATACTTTCGGAGATATGGCCGAAAACCACCCTTAGCTGAACACCCTGTATATATACATATATGACCCAATTAACTTGGATATTGGAAAATTAAAAATCCTTGAAGCGTTCTTTTAATTATCTTTATAGATTTAAGGCTTTACATTATAGTCAGCATTAATTAGTTGTAAATTTTCATATATTTCTATGTATTTCGTTAACTATTAGATTTAGATATAGGGCATGTATATATCAGTGGATAGGTACTTTAAGCCTCCTTCAGAAAAAAAATATATAGGACAGGTTAATTATTATACAGGGTTTTCGCTAATTAAAGGTACACAGCATAACTGCAGATTCTTTGGGTGAAAATATTGTGATTTAACCAAACTTACTCCAGTCCAAAAGTTTGATAATAACAAAGATTTTTAAGCCTCTTTCAGAAAAAAATATCAAATACAGGGTGATCCATTTAAAAAACTTGGATATTGCGAATTGAAAATTTTATAAAAAGTCCAATGATCTGAGACACCATGTATAAATTTGAATCTTCTCGGCACCGTATATCGTTAGGAGGTAGTCTTCTTAACTTGTGGTTAAAATTTCATAAAATAATCTGAACCAACAGCTGCACAAGACGCTGTTTGCTGAGGACATACATTTGCTAAAAAATACATAACCTTAATTTCTACCTTATTAGGAAAGACCCTGTATAATAAACGAATTTCTATTATAGCTGATATGTCACTTTGTTTACTTATTATCTCCAAGACCTAATTTTTTAAATCAATTGTTTTAGTAGTAGCGTAAGAATGTATGGAGGATACCACATTCCCCACACAATTGAAACGTAGAAAGGAAATAATTTTTTGTATTGTTTATGTGGATAGGTGACCGCAAGCAAAATTAACTATAATTCCACAACCAACTTATGTTTTTCTTTTATTATTGCATATTTTTTGCTGTCAAAAGTCCATAGCTTGATGCTTTATTTTGAAGAAAAAATGAGATTTTATTTTTTCTTTGGGAACTTTTGGAGGAATTATCATGTAAATATCGGACACTTATTAGGAAAGACCCTGTATAATAAATGTTTTTCTTTTATTATTGCATTTTTTTGCTTGTTAGTTTATGTCAAAAGTCCATAGCTTGATGCTTTATTTTGAAGAAAAATCTCCAAGACCTAATTTTTTAAATCAATTGTTTTAGTAGTAGTAGTGTAAGAATGTATGGATGATACCACATTCCCCACACAATTGAAATGTAGAAAGGAAATGTGTAGCGAATTGTTTTGTGATACATTTCTGTGAAATTTTAATTTACTACAAAACCTTTCTTTTTTATCATAGTGTGAAACTGGTTTGATTTAAGAAAAATATTTATGTTCCACCAAATAAAACGTATTTTTACAGCAATGGTACAACTTTTAGTATAATCTACCCCTTTGTGTCACGCTACGCATCTATTAATAAGATAATTAGATGATTATGACATAATTAAATTTGATTGTAATTTCTATTATATTGTTCTAGCACACCATCAATGATATGATGACATTAGAACATATGGGCGATGAGTCCGACACAGATTCAGAGGAGGACAATCCTCCAGTTGATGGGGGCAATGTTTATGTGGATAATGCACAAGTTGGTTTGGACAGCCATCTGACTAATGGGGGCAATGGGGATCTGACTAATGGGGGCAATGGGTGTAATGATGATGGGGGCAATCCATCACCCATCTATATACCGCAAGATGATGGTTATATATTAATATTAAACGATACAAGCATGTTAGAATAGGTATTTAGAATAGTTATTATTATTATTATTATTATTATTATTCTTATTATGTATTTTGTATTAATAATGCGTTGTTTTATGAAGACATATTGAGTTTTATTTAAAAGAAGACAATAATACCAAATCAAACAAATATTTCTAAACTTTGTTTTATTCTAAACACCCAAATTTAAATATTGATCCGCTATTGCTTGCTACAATTAATTTTTACATCCCTATTTGATAAAATAATTATTAAAATGTTTTAAGTAAACATTTCTAAATTTTGTTTATTCTAAATAAATATTTCTAAATTTTGTTTATTCTAAACACACAAATTTAAATATTGCTCTGCTATTGCTTGGTACATTTAATTTTTTACATCCCTATTTGATACAATAATTATTAAAATGTCTTAAGTAAATATTTCTAAATTTTGTTTATTCTAAACACCCAAATTTAAATAATGATCTGCCAGTATTAGTGCCCGAGAAAGAATATGTCAAACGTTAACTTTTAATTATTCTAAAACACCCAAATTTAAAAGAAGAAAATAATACCAAATTAAGCAAATATTTCTAAACTTTGTTTATTCTAAACACCCAAATTTAAATATTGATCCGCTATTGCTTGGTACATTTAATTTTTTACATCCCTATTTGATACAATAATTATTAAAATGTCTTAAGTAAATATTTCTAAATTTTGTTTATTCTAAACACACAAATTTAAATAATGATCTGCCAGTATTAGTGCCCGAGAAAGAATACGTCAAACGTTAACTTTTAATTATTCTAAAACACCCAAATTTAAAAGAAGAAAATAATACCAAATTAAGCAAATATTTCTAAACTTTGTTTATTCTAAACACCCAAATTTAAATATTGATCCGCTATTGCTTGGTACATTTAATTTTTACATCCCTATTTGATACAATAATTATTAAAATGTCTTAAGTAAATATTTCCAAATTTTGTTTATTCTAAACACCCAAATTTAAATAATGATCTGCCAGTATTAGTGCCCGAGAAAGAATATACCAAACATTAACTTAATGATGAAATCCCTTGTGACCGCACAGAGTGCCTCTCTTCAATTTTATGGGTAGAATACCTGGCTTTAATAGCTTTTAACACTCGAGACCCTCTGTCGTCGCACACCCCCAAGGCCAAACAATATGCAACGACGAAAAGTTTTATACACGCTCAAGGTTATATGATGTTAAAAATCCTCAAGGCCAAACGATACAGCACACCTGGGCTCCCAAATCAAAGAACGAAAAGTTTGGTGCACGCTCAAGGTCATGTGACGTCACATGGCCTCGAAGCCGCGTGATGCGCGCTCAAGGTCATAAGACGTCACATCGCCTCAAGGCCAAACTACACAGCACACCTGGGCTCTCAAGGTCAGGAGTAGTGGTGGGGGGTGAACTAGTTCCCGTATTTGATATCTACTGTCGGAAACTAATTCTAATTTGACACGGTCTAACCCAAGTACCATGATTTCTTGTTTGAAAAATATATGAATATGTGTTACTGAATGACTATGTGCGGAACTAAATTATGTCACATTTCACTACTCCTGATAAAAGGAAATATTCATAACGAGGAAGGTTCCGGGAAAAGGAAATTTATCGATTTTTTCAGCCTTTGTAAAAAAAGTTTCGAGAGCAGATGGCGACTCTTAAAAGCAGTTTAAAATTATAAATATTTATTTTCCTATCTATGTCTAATACAATAATTATTGTTCGGTATTTTCAGTAATATAAAAAATTGGCAATTATACTATAGCTATAAAAATAAAATATTCTTTTAAAATATATTTAACAGAGGTCTTATTTGATCTTTTGAATTACCTTGAGAGGTATAGGTTAATAGGTATTAACACAACAGGAACAAATCTATCAAATTCTATAAGGAAGCAGAAATTATAGCCCTCGACATATTCATATGATATGCTCCTTAAAAAGCATCCGCTTATCGTCTTTCTACAAAATTTTGCGGTTGTATTGCTAGTTTCCTTTCCAACTGAAATATTATCGTAATAGTTGATGGTCATTCGTCTAGCCTTTACAAAATCAACCCAGGCGCTCCACAAAGATTAGTCTTGACGAATATCCTTTTTCTCCTGCACAGCAACGACAGCTCAAGTAATCTTCTGAGCAGTTATACTGGCGATAGTATGCTCCACATGAGGAGTAAAATCCTTGTCCATCCAAAGCCAATATTTTATTCACTCTTTCATAAATATTCCCCTATACCCACTTCATTTGAATGAATAATCAAATCGCATTAATTGTCACAGCAGTTCCTAAGAAACTGAATTTCCTTTTCTGAGCCGGGATTTTTTTTTCTTATGCTAACTTTTCTACATCCGGACATTTTTCACATCAGAAATCAGATCCACCAATGCCTTAAGCGTTGTTTTTATATATGTGAAACTGACTATGACATGATCCCAAAATCCCAGGAAACGTTGCCTCACTTCTGCATGTCGAATTGTGGACGATCTATCTCTCTTTTGCAGATACTATCATGGGTCCTGATCTTCCGAATATAATGTAGTCAGCCCACCTACTCATAGTTTGTTGATTCGTCTATTCGTTTATTCTGCATAGTGTGGAGGATCCGATTCATCCGTTCGATTTGTTGCGTGGTGGTTTCGTGTTTTGGGCGAATAATCAAATAGGATTTGACCTCGGCGAACCATTCGTCCGAATTATTTTTTTAATTCTGATTTAAAATTGATGAATAACGTCGATAAAATATTCGTCAATTCATTGAATCGCCTATTCGTTCATTCATACGAAATGATTAATCGCATAAACAAATCGAACCGAATAGTAAGTAGCGGGTTATATAGCTATTCCTATCAGAGAAAAACAAGTAAGGGCTCGCACGCATCCCTCTACTTGTCTCCCGGTTATTTTCTCTTCCCTTAAGGCAATCCTGGTACCTAGTACTTCGTGGTCTGCCAAGAATAAAAGATTATATAAAATCATCCGTTTTGTAACTTTTTTTAAGCCTACCCTAATTTGCATCTACAGACCCAAAAATATGTTTATATCAATTGTATTTGCACATAAAATATCAGCTCTATAGTTCATTTTTAAAAAAATATTGTTATTGACAAACTATACAACAAACAAAATATGTCGCAACATTAAGACCTTAATTATCCATATAGAAATTTTTTTCAACATAATAAAGTAAATATCATAAAATTCGACATTACTCTATTATATATATATATATATATATATATATATATATATATATATATATATATATCTATTTATATATATCTTCGTCAGCATATTCAGAAGTAGATGGTAAAGCTTCATCTTTGTTTATGGCTGTAATATTATATTATGATTTGAGTAGATATTTTTTACCATTTTTCTATAAACTGGCCCACAATGAGCCATCAGAAGCTATTGTCATTATAAGGAGTGGCACGCTGACTGACAATAGCTTTGTTGTCAGTTTTTAGACTTAAATCAAGATACTTTGTAAACAAACTGCCTAAAATGTAGATGTTCATAGACTTAACCAAATGTTTTATTTTTATTTGGCTTTCAAAACGATGAAAATAAAATTACAGAAAAAGAAAATCTAATAAAATGCCCTCTGTCCAATATGCCAACGAAAAAATTGTAATTACATCTCAACAAATCTTCCAAGAGTAAAAATCAAAAAAAAAAGTACAAGAATGCCTAGAATATTTTATTTATACTAAAATCTGAAATTATTGCATACTAGAAGATGACGAACGAAAATAATGTCTAGAGAAAAACTAATATATTAATATTACGAAAAGTAAAAAATGCTTCTTGAACAAAGCTACACCTGCCAATTTTAATAAATTTAGAATCATATTTATTTAAGCATAGAATCGTCTCTTTTCGCGTCTCAATTTCGCTACATACTATCTTTTCTCGGTTATGAAACAAATCTTCAATTCATATTTTGCAGTCTGTGCTTGCAAAATATATATCTCTGTGTTGTAATACAAGTTCCAGTTTTATTTAGAATCCGAGAATTTTTCCGAGAGAGTATGTTGGAAAAAAGAAAAAATCTAGAAACTTTATATAGGAGTTTCGGAGGTATTAAGGCTTTTAATATTAAAACCTCTACATATTTGTAAGAGGAAATAAAGTGCTTTAACGTGTATTTTAATTTTCTTTTTAAATGGAAGTTCTCTTTTAACTATTTTTATATAGCTATAGAATAACGATTTTCTAGTAAAGAGCCGTTGTAATATAAAGACTCTTTGTAAGTAAGAAGTAGTTATTAGTATTAGCACAATTATTCTCTAAAACAAAGTATTCATAAAAAATTAAAATACCCGGAACTTCCCTGGTTATGAATAATTCATTTTATTAGGAATAGTGAAGTGTGATATAATTTAGTTCTGTACTTAGTCATTTAGTAACACATATACACTAGATTTTCAAACATATTTATTGGGCGCCATTTTGTTCCATCATATTGGATTCGTACCAATATTTTACCAGTTTTTACCTATGCTACACTTGATTTTTAGGAATAATGGGCACCGCCATTTTGTTACGTCATGTTAAATTCCTATCACATTTAATTTTTCTTCTTCAAAAATTTAGTCAATTGAATAGGATTCTTTTTACGTTGGTTGTTTAAAAAATTATTTGGTCGCCATCTTGTCCTGCCATCTTTAATTCTTACTGCAACTTTACCAGTTTATCTCTATGTCACACTTAATGCTTGCACAAAATTTGAAATTAATCTAATAAGTAGTTTTTTTCAGGCGAATTTTTTAAATATTTTATTGGGTCACTATTTTGTTTTGCTGTTAGATTCAGTCAAAATATTACCAGTTCATTCCTATGTAACACTTGATTTTTGTGCAAAATTTAAGGAAATTGGATAAATAGATTTTTTAGTAATAATTTTCCTTACCGTTTCACTAGGCCGCCATCTTGTTCCGGCATATTGAATTTTTATCAAAATATTCCCAGGTCATCCCTTTATGACCTTTAATTTTTGACTTAAATTTTTAAGCCATACCGCGAACGATTAGACAGACACACAAACCGACAGACGGACCGACGGAATTGATAAAACATATTTTTTGGCATCTAGGGACGGTAAAACTTGAAAATATGTAAAACCTGAGAGGGTGATTTTTTTCACCATTACGAATATTTTATATAACCGCCATTTTGACTTAGTACCACAGTTTTACTAGTTCATATGTACCACAATTAGTTATGGCACACAATTTGAAATCAGTTCCTTTTTCACGCAGGATTTTTAAATATTTTATTAAACCGCCATTTTGTTCCGCCATCTTGGATTTGTACCAAAATTGTATTAGTAAGTTGATTCTTACATAACACTTAATTTTTTTGCAAAATTTGAGATAAATTTGATAAGCGGTTTTTTTAGCAATCATTTTGTAACATTGCACTAGGCCGCCATTTTGTTTGCCTTGTGACTGTTGGATTTGCACTCTCATTTAAACGTCGCACTCCCTTCACAAAATAGTGTATCACTCTTAGCTCAAAATGATAAACATTCACTGGAAAATTTAATTTCAAATTTTTGGAAAATGGAAGAAATTCCTCAAAAATCGCCACTTTCTCTCGAAGATGAACAGGCTAAAACCTTATTCAGGGAGACAACTAAAATTTTGGAAAATGGTAGATTCCAAGTAAACTTGCCCCTAAAATGTTCCGAGGAAAATTTAAAACTCGGTGACTCATTCTCTACAGCCAAGAAAAGGTTTTCCAATTTAGAAAAGAAATTCCAAAAAGACACTAACTATAATCAGGAATATAAAAAATTTGTTGATGAATATGTTTCTCTTGGACATGGTAAATTTGTGCCACTTACTCTCACTAATGAACTTGGTTACTCAAAATATTTTTTACCCCATCATGCTGTCATACGACAAGACAGTGTGACCACTAAAACCCGTGTGGTTTTTGATGGTTCTTGTGCCAGCTGTACAGGGTATTCACTAAACTCTAAACTACTTAAGGGTTTTCAAATTCAACCAGATTTGTATGATATTCTCTGTAGATTTCGATCCTTTAAATTTGTTTTGACTTGTGACATCGAGAAAATGTTTAGGCAAATAAGGCTCAACCCTGAACAAAGCATTTTGGTTAACATTTTGTGGCGAAATAACTCTAACGACGATCTACAATGCATAGAATTGTCTACAGTCACTTATGGCACTAACTGTACCCCCTTTCAAGCCACAAGGGTTATAAAACAAATTGCCTTGGACAATGACTCTGAAAACCCACTGGCTTCAAACGCTTTACTCTTTCAAACTGATTGTGATGATGTCCTCGGAGTAGTAGATGACATTGAAAGTCTACAAATTCTGTACGATCAATTAAATGATCTTTTAATTAAATTTGGTTTTCCGTTGCACAAGTGGTGTTGCAACTCCTCACAAATCTTGGATAAAATATCACAAGAAAAAACTCTGGAATACGGTTTTAAATTTGATGATTGTCCTAATAAAGTACTAGGCCTTAAAAGGAACTCTCTCATTGATTTTTTTTGTATTTCAATACCCGGTAATACATTTACGTCACCTATAACAAAAAGGAAAATACTTTCTTGCATAGCTCAGTGCTATGACCCACTTTGATTTTTGTCACCTGTTATTATTACTGGAAAGTTAATAATGCAGAAGCTTTGGGCTTTAAAATTTGATTGGGACACTCCTATCAATTATGACTCACTTTTACACCTTGGAAAATTTTCATTGACAGTTTACCCATGCTTAAATCACTGAAAATCCCACGCTACCTATTCCTAAATAAGGAAATAAGGAGGAAGAAATCCAATTTCAAGGATTTGCAGCCTCAAGTGAAAAGGCCTACTCCGCTTGTGTCTTTGCACGCACCTTATATACTGATAGTACAATCTCTTGTACGTTAATATCTTCAAAGTCCAGAGTAGCACCCATCAAAACTGTAACACTCCCCAGGCTGGAATTATGTGCCATGTTATTACTTTCACAACTGGTCACTAAACTTATAAACATTTTTGAAAATCGGTTTAACATTGACTTTATTCATCTTTGGTCAGATTCCCAGATAGCCCTATGCTGAATTCACTCTCATTCGTCACGCTGGCACACATTTGTCGCCAACCGATTAGCTCGAATACAAGAGCTTACCTCTAACTTTGCATGGCATCATGTAAGATCAGCTGATAACCCTGCAGACATCCCATCACGAGGTATGCCTATACAAGACCTTTTGAACTGTGAGTTTTGGTGGCAAGGGCCAAAATTTCTACAAAACACTAAATTAGAAATTTCAAAATTTTCTAATAACTTTAATATCTCAGATCTTCCTGAAGAGAAAAAAATCACTTTAATAAATCTAGATAAATCCATACCAAAGGAATTTTGGTCATCACTTCTTAACAAATTTTCTAATTTTTTTCAGTTACAACGCACAGTAGCTTATCTACTTAGATTTACACATAATTTCAAAACCAAAAATAATAAAATTTTTGACGCTCTCAGCGCTTCAGAATTAAAATCTGCTTTAAAGTTAATACTACAAACACTTCAACCAGAATATTTCCCTAAAGAAATTTTTGAACTAAAAAATAAAGAACCACTAACAGACAAAACTTTAAAGAGTCTTCACCCATTCTTGGACACTGACAGCTTTCTACGTGTAGGTGGAAGGCAGGAAAACGCTGAATTTCCCTGATCAGAAACATCCCATTTTGTTACCCTTAAAAAATTATGTCGTCTCTTTAATGTTGAAGCAAGAGCATCAACGTTTAGGACATGCAGGAATGCAAACTGTCCTCTCTAACTTTAGACTAAGATATTGGCCACTGAACGCCCTTAGGGAGATAAAGAAAATAATTCATAACTGCTTAATCTGTTTTCGCTTTAGAGCTCAACCCATCGAGCAACTCATGGCTTCCTTGCCTAAAGATAGAGTTCACGTCTCTAGATGTTTCAGTAAAGTAGGTATGGATTATGCAGGACCCTTTTTCCTAAAGTCATCTAATCTACGCAAAGCTCCAAAAATTAAATGTTACATGGCTATCTTTGTCTGCATGGTCATAAAGGCTGTTCACATTGAACTGGTAACAAGCCTCACAACTGAAGACTTCCTATTAGCCCTTAAAAGATTCATTGCACGACGTGGCAATCCGTCAGTCATTTATGGCGACAATGCTACAAATTTCCTTGGTGCAAAAAACCAGCTATACGAATTTTTTGAAAAATTCTGACAATAGTGATTCTATAAAAGGACTTCTGTCCCAATCTGAAATTGAATTCGAATTTATTCCGCCTAGAAGTTCACACTGGGGTGATCTTTGGGAGGCAGCTGTAAAAAGCGCCAAATATCACATTAATCGCTTGATTGGAGAAACTTCTTTCACTTTTGAAGAATTTTACACGATCTTGGTCCAAATAGAGGCCATCTTGAACTCACGCCCACTTTGTCCTATCTCTAACGATCCTAATGACTCAAGTATTGACTCTTGGTCACTTTTTGGTGGGAACAAGTCTCACTCCACACCCTGAAAAGGATCTGACTGAGATACCCGAAAATAGACTTTCTCGTTGGAAAAGGATTTGTCAGATCCAACAAATCTTCTGGAAACAATGGACAAAAGATTATCTCAACAGATTACAAAATCGTCCCAAATACTACCAGAGCACCCCCAATTTAGTCCCTGATACTCTAATCCTTCTTAAAGAAGATGACACTCCACCGCTTCAATGGCCTTTGGCAAGAGTTTTGGAGGTGATTCCTGGAAAGGATGAAATAGTACGAGTTGTAAAGCTCAAGACGCAGGATGATATATTTACTAGAAATATTACCAGAATCTGCCCCCTACCTCAACAAGATATCCCTGATTATAACTTAACCCCAAATTTGTGAATTCTTCGCATTTCTTGCACTCCTTTACTCATTTGACATCACTCAAGCTCTAATTTTTGCTTTGAAGTTCAGAAAACTCATTCATTATTAAAATTTGGACTCGTTTATTCCCGACAGTGACTTTACTATATCTTAAGTGAATTTTCACCTATCCAATTTCCGTCATTCTGAAATTGACTTTTAAGCAGTGTCGTGTTAATAAAAGTGAATTTAATTAATACTTAAAAACTCTAATTTAGTTACTTAACTTTTAACGTCACACAAATTTATTACTCTCCTTTTTAAACTGTAAAATTCTCTAACATAGATTTAAGTACACTTGGACACTCAGATAGGTTAAGTATTTAATTTGAATTTGATTTGATGCCTGTATATATTGAATTTGATGTAAATTGTTTTGGATTTGCAAGGTTCAGCATACATTTGCATTTTATTTCTTGCGTGTTTAATTTGTGAATCGTATATTGCCTTGTGAGTCTTGGATTTGCATCGTGTTTGATATATATACCCATATTTTTGTATTTCATGGTAAATTTTGACTTTATGTAGATTTGATTTTCTGTATTTTGTCTATTTTATAGCACATATTTTTACATTTTGTATCAATATATTTTTGATTTACATTTTACCCAATTTTCTTTCATTTCAAGACTCGCAAGTAACAAAACTTTACAGGCTTAAATTAGAAGCTAATCTAGCTAAAAGCAACAATCCAAACCCCTCGTCCTATCGGAGCGTTATACCTCTCTGTAAAAGACAAGAAGCTATCTCTGGTTGCGGGTAGTTTTTATTGAACAAATAAATATTAGCTCGCCCGTAAACAAGCACATTTTGTTCAATTTTATATGATTATCGCATAATAGGTGCCTACTCATGACAAACAGGCAGCCCAGGATAGGTGAATGAACTGAATTTCTCCGTAGTTATATTACTACACTAAGCCCGTAAGTAGGTCAGATATTTAAGCAAGGGTGAAAACATATTAAACTAGGGACTATTTTACGAAACAAATACTTTTTAAATATAGATAATTGTATAAAGCTGTTTTTACTTTAGTGAGTACATTAAGGTGTTTTATAAAAACGGCGTTTAATCAAATATTGTGCCAAAAATTATTATTAGCTGTTAATAACGGAAGAATAAAGTATTTTAAAGCTACTTCAATTAATAAAGCATTTGGTAACAAGTGGCTACTATTATAGTTAGTTCTATGAAAACTTTATTATACTTGTCGTTTTACTCGTAGTCTGAAAACTTTACAAGGAAATATGGTTCTAGCTGGTTAATAATATAAGAGAGGTATATATACACTGGGAGCCGAAAATTGCTTAGTTAAGAGGGTAACCTATACATAAATCAGAATGTTTTAGCTGAGTAAAATAACTATATTTAGCCCTAACAGGGATAAGGTGATGATATGTTTGAGTAATATATACTGTAGTTAATAGTCTCATAAATGTCCATAAGTTTTATGTGTATTTCAGATATATTTTTGATTTTCTAATAATATTACTATTTTTAATTTCGCCGATTTTACTATCTACGAAAAATCTGGCAGTCTGATATAACTCACCCTGTAACCTGTAACTAAATTTGAAGGAGGATTATTTGTTTGGCAAAAAAATATTTCTTTATCCCACATTTAACATAATGGTATCAATATTTCGTTTCAAATGTCACTGAAATAGAATTAACAAAACATTTCTAAATCATCAAAATTTGAAAAATTACTAGTCAAACTTAACTTAACTGATATAAATTATAACACTGTTCGAATTAAGGCAAATTTAATTACATTATGTGCAAAAATATAATTTTTATTATAAAATAGCCCTTTACCTATTGTTTTGCACTTTTTGATCACAGAGCAATACGATAAGTGTCAGACTTGACTTTGTTGAGAAAGTTATTTATTTAAGAATTTCAACTTTTAACTTTCCTGTTCTTGTTTGAATTCAATAATAGTTCAATAATTTTATCTTACTAATACAGCTGTTAACATATAGAAAGAAAAGAAATGTAATGTTATCTGCAAACCGAGAGCCGTTATCAAAGGTTATTATTCTATACTGTCTCTTAAAAACCAATATTGCTTCAAAATTTTCATCTGTTTTCTTAAATCGAAAATTTGCGTTCACTTTTTACGACTTCAATTTTGGATATGCTAAACATTCACTCTCTAAATATCTGCTGCTGATATTACAGAACGGTATTATTGGTTTATAACATA
Source organism: Kuschelorhynchus macadamiae (assembly GCA_030620095.1). Classification (NCBI taxonomy): domain Eukaryota; kingdom Metazoa; phylum Arthropoda; class Insecta; order Coleoptera; family Curculionidae; genus Kuschelorhynchus; species Kuschelorhynchus macadamiae. The sequence continues at coordinate 630,483 of JAUTXW010004330.1, read as the reverse complement.
TGAATTAGTATAAGCCATATCTCTAGTCGTTTTTGCAATTTTAAAGCTATCTGGATTTTCAAGGCCTACTTGATGATAAAATTTGATTTGGTTTACCTTTTCGTTTTCAACTAATTAATTTTTCTTTTCTTTCTGTTTGACATGTACTTTTAGTTTAAAGGTGAATGGCATTTCTTTAATTTACCTTTATCAGATAGCCGGTGCCGTGCAAGCCATAAAGAGTATACAGGGTGTTTCACTTAAAACTCCAATATCAAATTAATACAAATAATAAAAAATATTTTAAAAGTATACGTATTTTCAGAATATTTTTATGTTCTGGCAAATTGTTTTTTTTTATTCTTGGCGTCAATATCCCCATTAACTTCCGACGAAACTTCGTTTGAAATTTCAAATGAACCTACCTGCATAAATATTGTGTTGCTATTAAAGCATATAATAAATATTTTTGTATTAATATGTATGACTTGCTGTAAAAATCATTGTCGTGCTCAACTTGGCTTATTTTGAACTTTGTTACAATAACAGAATGTAATGACAACTTTTCGTTGTTTAGAATACAATAATATGTTATAAATTCTAAACACGAAATAAAAATCGAGGATCATCATTTTTAATAAGAGCTACAGGTTTAAGCCAAAGACATTTTTTTTTCATGGCGGCTTATATATTAAACACTGGTTACTTCAGTTTTGTTAATTCCGGTTGTTAAGGAATGGAGGGTGTCTGATGAGCCATCTCTATTGGATCACAGACACATCCTGTTTAAGCTAGACCTTGAGCATGACATGGAGCTCAGTAATTTTCGAAACCGAGGACAACCAACTGGGCTGACTATGTGAAGTCGCTTAAGGTGCGATCAGATATGCCATTAATACCATGCTGTAGAGTAAGAGAAGGTGGAAAACCTGGTAAATTCAATACAGGGAGCCATAATTGACTCCTATGAGGAAAATTGTGCATTGTGGGCTTATCGAGGTACCAAGAAAACACCTTGGCGGAACGTGGACCTTAAAAAAGCTCGTAAGGGTATACGCAGGCTCTTTAACAGGGTCAGGCCATCCAAATTACGTGCTGACTGGGGACAACAAGAATTCTTAACGCAGGTACAAAGAATCGATATGCAGTTCAAAAAGAGGATATGGGAGGACCTACCGCGAAAACTTGAAAGGTCTTCCGGAATATATTGATGGCGCAGGGTTCGGGTAACGTTTATTGCTAAACCGGGTCGTAATTGCTACGAAACGGCAAAGGACTTGAAGCACATCAGTCTATCCTATTTTCTTTTGAATACCATGGAGAAGATCGTGGATGCTAATAAAAGAGATGGTGCTCTGGAAAGAAATCCTATGCATCCATTCCAGCGCGCTTAAAGGAAGGCCATGTCAACGAACACGGCTCTTCACAGTCTAGCCGGTAGACTGGAGGTGGGAGTCTACTCCAAGGAGATGGCTCCGGGTTTGTTTTGAGATATCGAGGGGGTGTTTAACAACACCTCCTTTGTCTCTATTCATGAGGCCGCTGAGAGTTTTGGCGTAGACAGCGCTGTAATTAGGGGGGTTCGCGTCATGTTTGAAAGCAGAATCATAATATCTTCTCTTGGGTGCGTGACAGTGTGCTCGTCCGTGATCAGAGGATGTCCGCAATGTATATGCAAGTTGGTTCATTGGAAACTTCAAACGGCGTTTTGTTTGTGGTGTGGATGAGCTGTTTTATATTCTCAATGAGAACGGAGTATATGCTCAAGGCATTGAGCAAGTTTCCAAACACCATTTTAAGGCTAATGCAGAGAGCTTTGGCAATGGTGGAAACGTGGTACCAACAAGAGGAGAGTGGGCCATGAGAGGCCTACGTCAGTGATAAGGCCAATGATTACTTATGATGCTTTTTTGTGGTGACCCACCACTCGCAGGACAATATTCAGAAGAAAGCTTGAACAAACTCCAGAGACTTGCCTGGGCATAACTGGAGCCATAAGAACCACATCGGCCCGAGCTATGGAGGCCATTCTGGGACTAAGTCCCAAAATGGCTCAGAACGCTTCTGTTCGTTTAAACGACTGATATCGTTGGATACCCAGAGACTAGAATTTTGGGCATACGCGAGTCCGGACGACTCAACTGATCAAATCAGACGCTTTCATAGCTAGGAGAGATGTCATTATTCCAGTATCAATAGTCTCCAAGAGGTTTCGTGTAATTATTCCTGATAGAAAACGATGGAGGGATCCCTCCCCGTCCTTCCTCAAACCGGAGGGCCTTGTTTAGCTTACAAATAGCTCCATCCTGTATTTTTAAAAATATTTGAATTTATCAAAAATTGAACTAGCTATACCGGGTGTCAACGAAGCTATTAGACAAGCTATAATTTCTAGATTATTAGATGTGTCAAAATGAAATTTTCTATAGGAAAATAGTATAAAAAGAGGAGGGTTTTTGCATATTTTTCGCTTTCCAGCTACTTCCGGTCTCAATGGAAAATGGTCCCGTTTCAAAATTTTAAATTGAACCTGCTGTATATTTTTGCAATTTGTGGAATTCCTGAGACAATTCTGGATCAAAATGTGAGATTTTTGTTGTTGTTGAGTTGTTACGTCCACTTGATTTTTATAGAGCCACTTTTAATATTGCATCTAATTGACCAGCTACAAAATAATCTAAGGACCTCAGATGATGTCAGAAAAACACAATCACGCAGTTTTAGTGATTAGTATAATAGATCGGAATAAGAAAAATTGGCAAAATCACATTTTTGTGACCAACTAAAGTTTTTCAAATGGAGACCTCTTTTAGACAAGCACATTTTAAAGAGAGGGTTTGTTAGTGAATCTAATAATTTGGAATTGGTTTAACAAAAACTTATAAATTAAATATTTCTAGGCAACGAAAGATTGCCCAAACCTACTTACACTGGATGTACTTATTTCATATCACGTATTTTGAGCAAAGAAGTGAGTTTAGGTTATTGAAATAAATTAACTATAACTTTAATAACGCACTACAGTATTTTTAAATTGTACAATATCCGAATTCATTGAAAATTTGTCATCATGTTCACGACACATTTCAACTTCATCAATCGTTTCTCTCAACACATTGTGTAACATTTGAAGTGATATACTTTTAAATACCCGCAGAATTATATCTTTTAAGATTTTTTATATACCCTTTCTTCAACATATCCCCAAATAAAGAAATCGAGCAAAGTGAGGCAGACCATAGTCCGTTAGACTATTTGTTGCAATAATTTTATTTAAAAAATGTTTTGTAATCAGGAACGTCTCTGTTATTGTGAGGCAGTGCTCCATCTTGTTAAAAGTAAAGTCGCTGTAAAACTGCTAAACAGATCTGCTGTAAAACGATCGTGGATTTCATTTTGTAGAAAGCTTAATACCTATCCCCTGTTAAGTGATATTAAAACAATACTGTCTCAGTTATTCTGTTTCCAACGATACCAACCCAGACATTCACACCAAACCTTTATAGAAAATTACCTTCTTTTATTTGGTGTTGATTGTGTTGGGCCCAATACCGAGTATTTTGTTTGTTAAATATACCATTATTTGATTTACCGGAGAATATTATAAGGTTGATTAAAATTTGATTCGAATGTATGATATTGGAGCACCCAATAATAGAACACTGCCCGTCTGTTGCCGTCGTCAGCATACCAATGTTGGTGTAACTGATATGTAAAAGATCAGTATCCGTACTTTTTGTGTATTTTTCTAACTGATTTATGACTTATCTGTAGTCCAATTTTTCTTTAAAAAAAAACAGTTTTGTCAACCTCAGCCGTAGAAAGAACGTTAATCTCCGTCTCTTCATTTATAATAAACGTCTCATCCGCCTCTCGATTTCCTTCTTACCTCAAGAGATTCTCAAGATACGGAAAATACTGACTGGATGTCGCCGATTGGGATATCTCCGAGCATACCACTCAACTGCATTCTCGACTTTGTATGGCATTTCCCAAATATTAATACCATATTCAATTTTTCAATTTGTGTATACATATTTTAATTTTAATTTTAACTAAAAATTGTATACTGAAATTTAGTGAAAATTAAAAAGTTTTATTTCGGCTTATAAAGTCTATGTCACTGTCACTACTATGACTGTTATGTTTTTCAAAGAAAACTTGATAAGCAAAACACATTGCATAATAATAGCACAATTTTTATTCTTAACCATCCCCACAAGTCCCGTCGCTTGCCGAGTCTTTTGTTAACAATCCTTGTTTTAATTTAGATACACTTTTTATATAGATACGCTTTTTTTACATCATCGTAAAAAAACGAAGCTAACCAGCGCTAACCTAAACGCAATCATCATTCTAAAACACATTTTTTTGTTCCAACAACAAAAAAAATATTTCAACCAACATTCGGTAAGCGTCGGGACACGTGCGGATGGTTAACTACACTTGGCGAAAGTAATAAATAATAAAAACGTTAATATTATTAGATTCGCCAAAAAATCCTATTTGCTTGTGGTTGTTTAGTCATACTAACCACTAAAACTTATTTTTTATGAAATCATCAGACTATTTTACGAGCGATCACGGCTACCTAGACACCTACTTAAAGTACACCATACAGATCCTAAACATCGACGAAAGAGGGAGGTATGTCAAAAGCAGCCCGTTTCTATGGATATACAGAGTTGTAACCAACCGCGAATGATCATTGCACCGTCTCCATAGTTATTCAGATTCTTATCGTAGACTCAGATTGGTGTGCCAAACTTTAGATGCAATATTAAAAGTAGCTCTAAAAAAATCAAATCGAAAACAATCAGTTTTTTAAATAATCCAAAATTGTGTCGAGAATCCAAAAATGTAAAAATATAAAGGAGGTTCCATTTAAAATTTTAAAACCGGGGGGAGTAGCTGGAAAGTGAAAAATATGCAGAATCTCCTGAATTTTTATATGTGATGGACTATGATCCCCTTAACATGTTCTGCCAGAAAATAGTGGGGTCGATCACACAGTTTTCGAGCCACGGCGGAATAAAGAAGCAATTTCCAGGTATCGAGAAATAATGCAAATATAGGTAAATGAGTTGTTTAACTGTAAACGAACTAAATAAAATTCTAATTTCTAAATAATAAGTTCGACCTGTAGAGAGTTTAGATAAAATTATTTTACAATTTTAAGTTCCTATACAGAGTTTTGATTTTTTGTGGACTTATATTTTGCCTTGTGCCACAAATTACCGTCGATTTATTATTTGGCTTTCCTCACATTTCATTATTGCAACAAAATAATAACCATTAATGCCCCCAATATCTTTTATGTTAAGTAAACAATAACATAATTACTAATTTGTACGACACATCTAATACTCTAGAAATGATGGCTTGTCTTATAGATTCGTTGACACCCCGCATATATGCTTGGAAAAAACACATTGTAGGTATATAATTAAAAACACTTTTTTACTTTGACTTTTAAAGAAAACGTCAAAAATTAAATCTAAGAAAAGTTTTTGAGAATTGATTAAACATTTAGGAAATCACATGGACTTGAAATTTGCCTTTAGCTTTCTTGATTTACACGTACTGTAGTACTGAGGACATGCTTTATTGTGTACTGTAAGAGAAAATGTGAAAGTTTTCTCTATTGAAAGCATTTCTCCTTTGAAATGGAAAACAACATTTATACCAAAGATACATTAAAATTGGAAAAACCGATAGCTCAGTTGGAAGTTGATAACTAAACTACTGACCAGCGGCGGCTCCTCCATTAGGTTATATGGTCAATGACCCCCCAATAAATATTTCACAACAGAAAAAAATAAATATTTATATTTTTTTAATTTCTTTTAAATCTGGAAATTCCTTCTATTCTTCTAAGCGTGTAAACTCGTTGAATGTTCATGTTGATTCCAAGGCTGTCGCACTATCGATGCCTCGCACAGCGATCTCCGAAGATTTCATTTCGTTGGACCACGAGGCAGGCGGCCCGCGATGACCTCAAGGTTATAAACGGAGGCGAGTTTTTTCCGAGTGTTCCAGATTGAATTCGCATAGGGGCGCATAGGTAATAGGCCTACGTTGGCAAATTTTGGCTCAACAGCCATGCCGAGGAAACTTAAACATATTTGTCAGTTGATGCGTTTAATGTGAATCGTGTGATAGGTTGTGGTTACGATTGCGTATTTTAATAGAAGTTATTTTATTTTCAAACCTTGTTTGTTGATTTTGTGGTTTAAATTACTTGAAAAAATTAACGTTTTAAATAATCGTAGCCCCAGTGGTTTAGGATCTTAAGACTTCAAAAACCGCCAGTGAGCTGAACTTTGAGAAATGTCTCGAATTTAGGGCCAGATGTCGAAACTTAAAATTCGACAAGTAAAGACAAAAACAAAAATGTAAATCGTTATTTTAGAAAAAATATGTACGATTTATGTGACTAGATATGTGATTGCGAAGGGATAAGGGCATTTTATTGTTTCATGTCTTTGATTTTTTCAGGTGACTCTGTGGTGTAAAATATAATACTTAAGAAATTAGGTGTATGTATGTATGTATGTACGTATATATATATATATATATATATATATATATATATATATATATATATATATATGACACCCAAACAAAATACCTCGAAAGTAGCATATACAAGAGGATGCACTCTAATTATTTAATAGGATTCACGATAATCCTAACATTTTTAAAATTAAAATTCTGTAAGGAAATAATTTTAGCCTTTTGTATCTTAAATAATTACTATAAACAGTTTAAAAATAACGAGGAAGGCGTTTGGGATCTAAAACAAAATAAAATCTTGCTAATTTTAAAATATATGTTTTAAATTAATTTCATTGTTAGTAGGTTGCTTTATAAGCAGAAACGTGAAATTGTTTTGATTGGCCTAGGTTATGTCATAAGTCACCAAAATTATTGTTGTGGCTAATACTTACTAAAAGTATATTTTAAACTACTCGTTAAACATGATAAACAAAAAATCTATTTGTATGGTAAAGACATTTGCATATAGTTGAATACATGTGGGTTAGCTTGATTGCTTGAAATTTAATTAATAGATATGAAAAGTGCCTAAAAAAAACATCAAACAAAACCTATTCCATGGATATAAGGTGTCAAATAGTATATAGGGTACGGCAAGGCGAGTTGAGCATAGTGGCAAGTTGGGCCACGTTAATGATTAAGAAATAAAAAATATTTTTGACTATGCCGTTTGTTCACTTAACGACTTTATAGTCTATATCTAACCCTGACCTGTTTAGTTGCCAAAGTCCATGTAAAACCAACCATCGTGCAGCATTTTGTTAAGGCGAATAAAAACATATACCCCAATTCAATTAATGAGAAACATGTCATATTCCTCGTTATTTTGCAAATTAAGTTACTCAGAGTGATATTTAGGTTACAAAGTTGATATCGAAAGAAAACGTGGTCGGGGGTAACTGGGACATGTGGCACAATTTGCTCTTTTCTGATAATAAATTATGTAAAAAATTACATAAAACACTGTTCTATTTAATGGAATAGTAGCACCATCGACCTTATATAAGCATTCGATGTCAATGGTGATACAAGCTGCATCTACCAAGAGACCAGGCACTAAATTTTTATATATGATGATGGACTATGATCCCCATAACTTATTTTTGTCAAGTGGGGTCGATCGGACAGTTTTCGAGCCATGGCGAAACTAAGGGCTAATTTTGGGGTATCGAGATATAATGCAAACATAAATTAGGTGTTTTCCTGTAAACGCAATGTATAGAAATGTACTTTCTAAATAATAAAACTCGATCTGTAGAGTGTCTAGATACAATTATTTTGCAATTTTAAGTTTTTATACAGAGTTTTGATTTTTTGTGGACTTATTTTTTGCCTTTTGCCACAAATTACTGTGTATTTATTAATTTGCTTTCCTCTCATTTGTCTTATATCTTAGATAATCAATAATATAATTACTAATTTGTATGAAATATTTTGAATTTGATAATCACTAGATCTAATAGGGATCTTAAAATCGTTTGAAGTTCCAGGGTCTTAAAAATATATTTTTTTCTATTTGTAACACCCTGTATCTTTAAAACCAATGATTTGCTAACATTTGCTAATATAACTTTCTTTTGTTGTTTTCTTGTTTTCACGAAAGAAATCTTCTTCAGCAGTGAGCGAGAATGTGCCTAATGAATGACATATTGTGGACTTTTGCTCAGTAATCAAATGAGAGGAAAGCATCAGGGCCAAAAATAAGCTCACAAAACATACTGCTGTATATGTACTTAAAACCTTCATAATTATTTTATTAGGACACTCTACAGATTGAATTTTACTTGGAAGAAATTAATTTTTGTACAGTGTGTTTAAAGCAATCTATTCATATCTCTAATATTTTCTGGTAGCCCAAATGTTCGCCATAGCTTCAAAACTGCCCGATCGACCCCCTGTTTTTTGCAAAAATAAGTTAAGGGGTATAGTCTATGATATATAATAATTTAATATCCTATTTTGCAGTTTCGAGAAATGTAAATTATCTACTCATTCACAATAAATAAAGTTCAGTTTTTTATTATTACCATCATTGTTATTATAAAATTATATTTTTGAATTTTTATATCGATTACTTGTTTTACAATATTAGTTTTCGTCATTTTCTATGGTAACGTAGGCAAGTTTGTTAATTGTCTATCTAGTGTCTAGTAGAGTAGTGTGAAGAAAAGTCAGTCTAATTTGATTTTAAAACAAACCCCGTTTTCATGTTTTTGAGTAAATTACATTATATATTTAGGGTTTTTTATTTAGTTTGCTTGTTTTGGAAAATTTCGGTAATAAGGACCTTAAAACAAGCATATAGATAACTTTCTCTGAGAATTGTTTTTACAATATCTAAAAACAAAGAACAGAAGTATTTTGGGGCCAGGTTCGAGAATTAAACTTAAGGCCCCCACATCGGTATGTAAAGTTGTATAAAAAAACACACATACAAAATTCAATTCATCGGTATGTATTAATTAAAAATAAAACTTTACGCAGGAATGTTTTAAAAATGTCTTTTGTCTGATTTACACTTTGCTGCACTTGTACATTATTCAAATTCAAATTGGTTATCCATTAAATACAGACATATAGCTTTTTCGCAAGTTACAAATATGTAAGTAGTAAATAATAATAGATAATGATAAAAGAATTACATCAAACTAAAATAACTAGTTTTCAAAATTATATAAACTTTTGTACATAACACTGACATTAAAATACTCGTCACGTGACTCGTGTTACCTGTAAAATTGACATTTCTTTATGAAAAACGACTTATTTGCAAACATATGAAAACTTTTATTAAGAAAACTTGCTTGTTTTTTAGTTCTAAATGCGTATAACGTTTGATCAGAAATTTCAATAATTAAATTTAGAACTGTTTCGTATTTTTCGAAAATTCTAAAAAAATACTTCTCTAAGTTGAAAAAAAATTATTTGAGTAACCCTACCAGTTTATTAATTTCTTATCCTAAATATTCTATAAAGACTGACTTTTTCCGAGAAAAATAAAAATCACTAATTTAATGTAAAGTTAAATTTAGAAATTTTAGATATAGATGACTTAAATTAAATTTTTTTGATTGTAAATACATATCATATTCAAAAATAAATATAAATAAAACAAACTGATCTAGGAGCGTAATCGAGATTTTAGATTGTTTGAAATTTTTATTAATTTGATTTTTGAAAAAGTTTTAAAAATAAAAATTATAATTGCTGAACAAAATTCGGCATACGTAACTAAAAATAAAAAATAAGCAACTTTTCTTAACAACACTTTCTTATATTGAAGCAAATAAACCCTTTTTTGCTAAAATTTAATTATGAACCTGGATTTTTTATTTGGCTATTCGATAACTTTTATAACCTTAAATTAAATAATGACAAAAAGTCATAATGCCATTTGAAGAATTACAAAAAAACGCCATTTAGTGATCACAAAACACCAAGTTTAATGTAATCGGTTCATCCAAAACAGAGATTGTTTGAACGTTTGAAAGAAAAAAATGTTAACTTTCCCCCACCACTTTATTATTGAAAATAGAAAAAAATATATAAATAGCAAAAAGTTGCATAATTGCCTGGAGAATAGAATGCTTATATTTTCGACAAACCTTAATTAGCAGGCAGGCAGTTTTTAAGTTTCTGTTACGCCCCCTAGCCGCCATTTTTCGAACTTAAAAATAATTTCTAGTTATTTCTCTTGGCTGATTTATCTATAAATATTTTTCCCCTATAATTGTGCGATTAACGGTTACCGAGTTATGGCCAGAGACCATTCTTAATGGATCACCCTATATCCCAAGAAATTTGGCATATTTAGTATTTTTAATTAGTGGCCTTAGAGAAAAATTTAATGTTTGTATTAGTAATTATTCGAGACAATCCACTTTTGTACGATTTTCGAAGTGTCGCTTTCGCGTATCATATGTTTTTGACCCTCATGCACCAAAGTTTCATACTCTCATGACGCTCTAAACCACTAGAACGCTTGCCATAGGCGTGAATAGTGAGATATTAAACGAAACTTCAACTACCCTACAAATATAAAATTATATCATGTTTATGAATAACCATCTAATTCATCTAAAAGTAATCATTGTAATAGAGAATGGAAATGGTACACGATCTTATGCTTTGTGGAAAGTTCGTTATTAACTGACTATAGATAACATCGAAAGGAAGAACAACCACTTTTGTCTCATGTTTTGCCTTTCGGCAGTTACCACATTAACTGGTATTGTTAAAAAATAATATATAAACAATAACGACTTCCAAAAATTGTTTATGGTAAAATAGTTGCATATAATTAAAAGTTGATCAAATCCATTATACTATTTATATCTTTTTAAAATAACTTTGAAACTATGACGAAATTCAATCTATACTCTAGAAACGCGGTATTTGGTTTGATCCATTCGAGATAGTTTCAATGCTACAAAGTCTTCCGGGCCTTTTGGGACGCATGCAATGGTTCTACGGATCCAATGGAAAGCCTTTGGGTACACCACTCGATATAGCTGCACAGAGTTCCATTTGACCCTTAGTATTGCCAAGCTGACCTCTTTATAATAAAAGGAATAGTATTACAAAAGAATTACAGTTTAATAATGTAACAATCATAATACACAACAAAAATCAATTTTTAGCAATTAACCTGGCGTTTGATTGTTTTTTTTTATTTGTATTTACATCATTAAGGTTAGTGCTTTATTCAAGCTGAAACTAAATCAACTCCTTTGCTTTACCTATTGCTTGTTTTTTTCCTCTTTGTTCTGACCGACTTAAAAGCAATAAAAACACATCGATAGAAAGTAACATAAAATAAAATGCTTGTAGTCGAGAAAAAAATTACCCTTCCAGGTTTTACATATCTTCACATTTTAGATTAGATTCCAAAAAACAAGTTGTCTCAATTCCGTCGTCTCTCGGTATGTCTATATGTCTATCAGCTCAATGACATAGTTTAAAAAATACTTATCTGATTAAGTCAACAATTTCAAAGAGTTTACCTTAAATTTTACACAAAATTAAGAGGTATATAGAACTGAACTGGTAACATTTTGGTACGAATCCGAGATAACAATACAAAATGGCGACCTAATGAACTATTTAAAAAATCTGCCTGAAGAAAGTACTTAGTAGCAGTACCGCATCTACAACTTTTGGGACCCTAGGCCCGCTTGACATTACGGCCCTATCGGCCTTATCCCCTTCAAGCATTGCAGCCCGTGCCGGATTAATTATTTTCGTCCAAACGTATTTACGGGCCGCAAGCTCGTCGGAAAAAGACCAACAAAAGTCCTCTCTTTCATATAGCAGAAACTTATCCCCTCCTTCAGTACGATAATATATAAAAATTACCTACTTCAATGATAAAATGAGACAAGGGAAATTATATAAACGAGTTTTGTTGCAGCGATGCGACGGTGGGCCCTCTTTTCTATGGACCCTAGGCCCGAGCCTCATGGGCCTAATCGGTAATGCGGCCCTGCTTATTGGATTGATTTCAAATGTTGTGCAAGCGTTAAGTGCGATACAGAGATAAACTGGTAAGATTGTGGTACGAATTCAAGATGGTAGAACAAAATGTGGGTCAAATAAAATGCTTAAACGTAAAAAATATTTTCTCTTTCAGTAGATTTAAGATTTTCCACAAAAATCAAATGTGATAGAGTAATAAACTGATACGAAATTAACATGGCGGTCTTAAAAAAAAACCAGTGTAGAAATTAATTCTCAATTTTTTTTTAAATATGCACAAAAGTCAAGTGAGGCATAGGTAGAAACTACTTAGTACGGATCCATTATGGTGGAACAAAATGGCGCATAGTAAAAATGTTTGAAAAGTCAGTACATAACTGTTAACAAATAACTATGTGCGGAACTAAATTGAGCTACACTTCGCTACTCCTAATAAAAGATTTATAAGGATAATAATATAATATACTATTAAATAAGTCATATCTCGGGAACGAAGAGCTGCATGAAAGTTTACAGAATTAAATATTCTGTAAACTTTGGCTGCATGTGGCTGCATCACCTATATATTTTACAAGCATATGTTTCTAATCATTTTTAAGCTACAGTCCTAATATGATAACCAGATTCAGGGAATAACGGTGTAAAATAGTTTTATATTGACAAATTCATATTGTGGGAAAAAAAAGCTTCATCACCTATGTATTTTACATACATATATTACTAGTCATTTTCAAGTTACAGTCTTAATATTATAAAAATATTTAGGAGATAACGGAGCAAAATAGTAATTTATATTATTAAAAAATGGATTTCCCGAGAACCAAGAGCTGCATCACCTACGGATTTTATAAGCATATGTTACTAGTCATGTTGAAGCTACAATCCTAATATGATAAACGTATTTAGGAGCTAACAATGTAAAATAGTAATTTATTTTATTTAAAAATTCATATCTCGGGATCAAAAAGCTGCATCATCTTCGGAATTTACAAGCATATATTATTAGTTATATTTAAGCTACAGCCCCAATATGATAACCTGATTCAGAGGACAACGGGGTAAAATATTACTTTATAATATTAAAAAAACTCATATTTCGGGAACGAAAAGCTGCACCACCTACGGATTTTAGAAGCATCTTACTAGTCATGTTTAGGTTACAGTCATAATATGATTACCAGATTTTACGGGTTAACGGTGCAAAATAGTACATTATATTATTTAAAAAAATCTTATCTAAAGTCCTAGTTTGATACAGGGATACGTTACTAGTCATGTTTAAGTTACACTACTATTATGATAGTTGGATCCAAGGGATAACGGTGTTAAATAGTACTTTACAATATTTAAAAATGCATAGCCCTAAAACGAAGAGCTGCATCACCTACGGATTTTACGAGCATATATTACTACTAGTCATGTTAAGATACAGTTCAATCATGATAACCAGATTCAGGGGTATCAGTGTAAAATAGTACATATAATATTAAAAAAAACATATCTCTGGACCGACGATCTGCATCACCTATGGTTTTTACAAGCATAGGTTACCAATCATGTTTAAGTTACCGCCAGGAGAAAACGAAGTAATATTGTACTTTATATTATTAAAAAATTCATATCTCGAGAACGAAGAGCTCAATCTGATTATTATATTAGAACTGCTGCTTAAACATGACTAGTAACAAATGCTTGTAAAATCCGTAGGTGATGCAGCTCTTCCTTCTCGAGATATGATTTTCTTAATACTATAAAGCACTGTTTTACTCCGTTATCTCCTCAATCTGGTTATGATATTAGGACTGTCGCTTAAAAATTACTAGTTGCTTGTAAAATCCGTAAGTGATGCAGCTTTTGGTGCCCGAAAAATGAATTTTTATTATTATAAAGTACTATTTTACCCCATAATTCCTTGAATATGGTTAGCATTTTATGACTGTAGCTTAAATATGACTAGAAATATATACTTGTAAAATCCGTAGGTGATACAGCTTTTCACTCTCATATTATTTTTTTAAGATATTATTTCGCTCCGTTATCATTCTTAAACAAAGAGAATTCGTTGCCCAGCCAAGAAAACGTTGCTAATTTCACACCTATAAATAGTTTATCTACGGTTGTAAAGTTAGTATTTATGGTTCCGCTACAGTTGATTACAGGAGCTTTAGGATTTGATCCTAGCCACGCCTATCTTGGATCAAGAATTAATTGAAAACTGAAATTCAAAGCAAATAGATATTATTTAGATATTTTTTACAAAACTTTTTTGTTATGTATATAGTATCACTACTTTTATTTGAATTTGGTTGTAAGTTATTGTGATTTTGTAACTTTTTATTTTATATATTGTATATTAGTATACATAAACATTATACAAAAAAGTAACACTAACAGTGACAGTAAAAAAATTATAATAAACATCTTGAAACAAAGCTCTTTTGTAGACCGAATATTGCCTGTAAAAAATGGGAGCCATCGAACTCAATCTGTACCCTGAAAAAAAGTAGCCAGTCATAATAAATTGTTTTATAATGGTTCTTTAATATAACTTAAGAAAATTTAGAACAAGGATTTAGAACTGGAAGTTATGTGCTAAAAGTAAATATTTCAAATGCTTTAAACATTCAATATATTTTTACTAAAAAACTTATGTATTAAATAATTAAACTATTTGCAATTACAGAACGTCAGATTTGTATTTAATCTACCCAGAAGTACCTAATATCCATTTACATGATTATAACACCACTGTAAAACATTATCTACGTCGAGATCATTGATATTAAATGCTAAACTTTTGTTTGCTTGTTCGCTTCCAAATAACATAAAGTTGGAAATGGCGAAAAGTTCTACATATTTAAAGCTCCCTAGATTAATCTCTACTTCGCCTTTGGTTTTAGCTTCGTTTATATAATTTTCTGGATAAAAGGATGAAAGCTAAATTCACTCAGAGAGGCTTGTTTTAATATTAAACTTCGATATAGCAGTTATTAAACTGCGAGCAAGATTAATCCTGGAACACTGAGTTTTAGCTATATAATTAGTTGTAGAATATTTTCCAAAACAACACTAACATCAGTAATTCATTGCAGTAATAAGAGAAATATTACTTTTATTAAATGGAAAATAGAAGTGGAAGGGACTGAAATATACAGGGTGTCCCATGTAAGTAACTCACTCAAAAACTGCACTTGTAGACTCGTTTTATTGGGCTATCCAAATATCGAATTGAAAAAACATTTAAAATTAAAGAAACAATTCTCAAAATTTTGACTCCTTAAATGTTACTCCAACTCCAACTATATTTATAATATACGAAATACCTTCGCCTCTGTAAATGATATAAAAATTATTTTATTGTTTGAAATTAAGCAAATAAACTGTTTTCCTACACTTTTCTAATGTTTAAAGCAAATTTTAAAATGGTACCTAAACGTCATATTGGTCCTGAATTTCTAGTAAATCCTACAGGCATGTAGAATTTAATTATATTTTGATATCTAATCTCTATATTGATATCAAATTATTTATTCTCAAGGTGGGAGTATTTTAGTTTTTCTATTATAAATTGTGTGGCCTGTTTCTGGGAGGCCCACGCAGCTTTCTGATACTAAACGGTGCATTCGATATGCATTATGCAACTTTGTATGCAGAATATCTAAAAATGGGAGTTTGTTATTTTCCGCTAAATCTATAGTAAGTTGTATGCTGGGATGGACTGAATTTATGTGAGTTAGAACATTGTTGAGTTCCGTACGAACATGTTGCCATATAATAAATATATCATTTGCATGACGAATGCATACTTTGAGCTTGAACTTTGCTTTCTCAAGAAGTTCTTTTTCGTAATATATCATAAGTAGGATAGCCACTATTGGTGAAAGTGGGACCCCATTGTTTGTACATTTGTCTGTTAAATAAAAGATAAATATTTTTTAGGCAGTGCTCTGAGACTTACATTATATTGTTGGGAAATCCTCGTTCATAGCAATCTTGTCCAAAGACTTGACGATGAAAATGATGGGATACACCGATTTGATATAGAGGCTTGCTGTGACATGCAAAAAACTGTCAGACTAACCGGATCGGAACCAACGATAATCAAAGTTTAATTTCCAGCGGCTGTTATGTATTCTGCAGGGGATTACTCTTTTGAAAAATACCTTATAAATTTTCTAAAAAATATACCAATTAAAATATTTACATAAACTAGTCGTACGTTGATATATTTTAGGACGCACTATTTTGAGATATTCTTCTTGAACATTTTTAAAGCATTTCATTATATGCATATTCTGCTATGATACACATATCATCAGCGGAGTATAGTACATTTCAAATTAATGTGGGCTCACCTCTAAAAGGTAAACGTTTTATTAAACTACCTGACATAGTGTTTAAAAACCTATACAGGGGCGGATTAGGTAAAATTTTGAATATACAAAATTTTACTAAACGTATATGTTTTTTATTTAAATGAACTGAATTAAATTTTGCGGGAACTATTTATTTTGAGGATTACACCAAATTTTATGGTATGAAGAGTTTTCAACATGTAAAAAGGACTTATTTGATAAGGTAATAGTACGCCGATTAAAAATAAAATAGTTGCAAAACTTTAAAAATCTCGGATTTTAAAAATACGCCATTTAGAAGCCATTTTTATTACAGGTTTCAAATTGATTATGGTTTACTGACTGATATATGCAGGGTGATTCAATTAAATTCCAAACGTCAATTCCTCGCAAACTAACAGGGATTTCAGAATATCATAACAAAATTACTTTTTAATTGAGTAAGTTTTAATTACTAAGAGCGAGCTTAAAGAATAGTCGCGACGCCAAGAATAGAACAATCCAATTTAAATAACTTTAAAGTTCTAAATCTACGTGGGTTTCTAACGCTTTTATATGTATATATATTTATATATATTTATATATATATATATATATATATATATATATATATATATATATATATATATATATATATATATATATATATTGTTATTCTTGGACCCTTCTTTTTTCAATAGTTTTCTTGGCTTAAGGACACTTGTTGAGAATTAATGCCTGCGTTTAATCGTGTATTAAATTTGTTGATAACGTTTCAGCCCTAGTTTTGGCCTTTCTCAAATCGAAAAGTTTTTTTAAGCACACTTTATTATACAATATAAAATATATAGATTATAAAACTTACCATAGAACGTAAACAGTATCAATGAAAATATTCACATAATTAAGTTGTAATTACTAAGAGCTTAAATGATCATATATATTTTATATATTATTATATTATTATATATATATATATATATATATATATATATATATATATATATATATATATATATATATATATATATATATATATATATATATATATATATATATATATATATATATATATATATATATATATATATATATATATATATATATATATATATATATATATATATATATATATATATATATATATATATATATATATATATATATATATATATATATATATATATATATATATATATATATATATATATATATATATATATATATATATATATATATATATATATATATATATATATATATATATATATATATATATATATATATATATATATATATATATATATATATATATATATATATATATATATATATATATATATATATATATATATATATATATATATATATATATATATATATATATATATATATATATATATATATATATATATATATCAATATATATCAATATATGTATATATATATATATATATACCTATATATATATATATATATATATATATATATATATATATATATTAAGGTCTTCATTGGTACAGTCAACTAGTTGAAAGACGAGTACAACTAGCGCCAAAATGAATACACAAAACAATAACGAAAATTTCGGATGTTCTCTTGGTAATCACAAATGTCGGTTTAGCTCCTGTTGGTGACTTTGGTATTGTTTTGTGTATTCATTTTGGCGCTAGTTGTATTCTTCTTTCAACTTTTTGACTTTACTGATGAAGACCTTAAGTCAGAAACACGTGTCTATGGTTAGCCAAATTCCATTGCTTTAGCGGTTATCCCAAAGAAGCAATTTCCTACTATATATATATATATATATATATATATATATATATATATATATATATATATATATATATGAGTTTTCTTGGGTTTAGCTTTGTATAAAATTAAATTTTCTATTTTACCTTTCGCCTAACATAGTAAATTTTTTAACAAATATATAATTTTAATAAATGAGTGCTTGCGATAAGATTTTTGTATCTGAAAAATTAAATTAATGTGTTTCACTCTTTTCGTGCTTACCTACAGAGGTTGAAGCGTTTTTGTTATATTAATGTCCATTCAGTCTATTAGCCAAATACTGGGTGGTCACACCTATGTATTTCTTTGGGCAGTTTATGCAGGGTTTTTGAAGGATTAAACAGATAGAATAAACGATTTTGGCATTTATGGCAAATACTAATATCCTGCTTTGCTAAAATATACTTAAGCTTTTCAGATAATCCACTTGTGTAAGTACGACATTGCAATATACGTTTTGTTATGATTATGTGTCTTTAGTTTTCGTTTCTTTTTTTATTGTACAGTCTAAACACTCGTTATTTGATGATTGTATTACTTCTTGCAATTCGATGAGTTGTTGCTTTGGCAGAGTTTGACCAAATCTGGTTTCAACAAGAGGTTTGTCCTATACACAGGACGACATTTTTGTATGAACATTTTGGAGACCGTATATTTTCCAACGGTAGCTCACGAGATTGGCATCTAGGTCGCCGGACCTTACGCAGATGGATTTTTATTTATAGGGCTTTTTGAAGAATGAATCTACGAGTTTGAACCTCCAATGGTGCTTCGGATGGCATATGTTCCATCCGCAGCAAACAAAGATTGGGTGTGGCTACACTTCTTCACTGAAGATGATGATGTAATTTTCTGCAAGAAGTAAAGAAGTCAACAATGACTTATTTTACCAGTGGTTGTTGAGACAGGCTTGTTGAAGAAGAATATATACCTGTACCTATCACCTATTTTTACGTGTCATCTGATTACCTGTACCTATCACCTGTATTTTTATGTGTCATCTGATTACCTGATTTTACCTGTCATCTGTTTACCCTAGCACCTGTCATCCTTTTACATATTACCTATTTCCTGTTACTTGTGTCAACTGTTGTTACCTATCCCGCTGACGTCACTTTTTTGAACGGACCAGCTGTGGATTCGAACCTAGCGTTTTGTGAGGTTATGTTAACCGATCTTCCAGAGGAGATACTTTGGGGACCCAATATTTTGTTGTGGGGGCTCCGCCGAACTTTGGTGCCCAATATTTTGTTGTGGGGGCTCCGCTGGACAAAGTGGAAGTAATGGGACCCCATTCATCAACAAAGAAAGGTAGGTAACCTCACTTTAAAATCTTTTTAAAGGATAAATTAACGTATTTTCTTTGAAATCAAAAATGCCTTGTGTGCTTTACACACGCTACGAATAGATTTACTTAGCCCTTATTAATAATAAAATACATCATTTTCATGTACATTGTTTTATTTATTTATCTTTAAACAAAAAACAGTATTTATAATTATACAACAAAGGGTTTTTATAGCACCAGCATCTCTTAGTTTTTCATTGCTTTTTTCCTATTTTTTCTACAAGTTGTTAGTCTAACAACATATTTATCTTTTTGTTCTTGCAAAAACTCTTCTCGTTCAAGGCAAGCATTTAGATTGGCAAAAATTTTGTTATAGGCTTGCGTTTGTTTTTGTAAATCAGTTTTACATTGATTTAAGTGATTGTCCATACTGTATAATTCATGTATCAAATCTGTGACATTGTTTTGCAAATTTGATATTTCTTCTTTATTATCATTTACCAATGCATAACAAATTTGATTTTTTTCCACGAGTGTTTCAACTTTTTTCTTGAATAACAGCATACTAGATTCCAAAGCAATGTTATTTTTTAACAGGTTTACTTGATTTGCATAATTTGAGGAAAGCGTTAGATTTGTTGTGGTATTTTCACATTTTTCAAGTTGATCCATTAACAAAACATTAACTTGCTGCTCGTTATCATATAATTCAATATAACCATCAAGACTGGAAGTGCATTCTCTATATAAATATAGACTTGTGTTATACAAGACATCATAGTCATCCTTTAAATAATTATAATTATCATTACACTGTCCACGAAAAGTACTGTTTGAACTGGTGGAAGTCATTAGCATACCATCCGCAAATAAAAGATAAGAAAACATTAATAAGAGCTTAATACTCATATTTACGCGTTTTAAATGTTTTTTAGTTTCAACGTGCATTTTAAACTGATAATTTTTCTTTTAATTTCAGATCCTTTTATAGGGAGTTTTAAAGAGGGGAGGGGATTTTCTGGAATTATAACTGGAAAATATTCTTTTATATATTTTTTTATTACAAAAATAAAATATTTTAAATACATTTAAAAAATTATTTAGAAACAAAATTTATTTTATTCATTCTAATATCATAGACATTATACTATTCTTAGTGTAAATATGATTTATTAAACAACTGTTGCAATATTTTAGAATTCGAACTTGTTGCGACAGGTTTTTGTTTTCAAATTTTGTTACTTTACTTTGACAAATGGAACATGAAAAAGTATGTTGAATATAATTTTCACATTTTTTAATTTCCTTGCCGATTGGCCCTTTCGTTTCCTTTGTTTTCATTTCCATTAAAATAACGAGACGGTATATGTTTTGCTTTGTCTTGTTCCTTAAAATATTTTTGCACATCACAAGGTACACACTTTGATTGATATATATCTGATTCTCTTTTACATTTAGGACACTTAGATGTTGATGGTACATTACAGTAATTTTTAACTATTTCTTAGTTTTATAGGTAAATAAAAGATAACATTTTTTTTAATTAGGTTTATTTATATACCAATTATATAATAGTAGTACATTTTCTCTAGAACATCTCTTTGCATCAAATAAATGCGCATTACAATGAAAATTAAAATGATTTTTATATATTCTTTTTAGTCTATTTAAATTAGGACAACCTATAAAAAGAAATTCTTCTACATTATTTGATATAAGTTTTTTTAACCAAACTTTTTTATCAAATCCTTTAACATAAATTGTTTCATTTTTTACAATATCTGAAATATATTTGGAAATAGTTTCATAAGAAATATACTTAAAATTATTTTCATCCCATTCAAGTCCATGGATGTTATCAGTCAACCATCTCATACGTTGCTGGATGTTATCATTGAACCAATTGAGTCCATATGGATAATTCACTAAGGTATGATGTATTGTTGCATCCTTCAAGTTGATTATTGATATTTCTTTACAAATAAAGTCACTGTCTTTATATTGAAATCCTTGCACATCTAAGATGAACATTTTACGATACCGATTTCACTAAGTTTGTTAATGGATTATATTTCACCAAGCGGTCGTGGATTAATAGACACAAAGCTGTAGTATTTGCAGGAATATTTTTTGTACTTTCAAATTCCAGTCTAATATCAATTGCTCCAGTTTTAAGTGTCTCGTTCTGGTGCGAGCAGTCAACTACAACGAAAGGACAAACTCCATGGAATTTAAGTGGTTCGTAGCATGGTTCACCTTGACGTCGATAGTAGTAATTTTTTTGAAACTGTGCATACATTTCATAGAGCACCGCCCATTGTTTGGTATTAAAATTAAGATTAAGATTATCGTATGGATAAACATCTGAATTTAAATAGAGTTTGAAATTTGATAAGCTTCCATGGTCAAAAACACTCATATTTTTATCTACTTTATTTTTTCTATCTGTTGATAGAGCAAATATTAGAAAACGTGGTCTTGTAATTAAAGCAGTACTCTTGACAGCCCATGTATGACTTGTAGTTTCTTGTAGAACAGGATATTCATGCAATTCCCAACTTCTAAATGCAATATTTAAATTTCGATTACTTTCAAGAGTTTTTAATAGTCGCAATTTTTCCACATCAGATACTGACACATGAGGTATTTTCCATAAGATTTTTAATAAAACTACTTTATACAGCCTGTGGATTTCCGGTTTTTATAATAGCATTTGCATCTGTATGACTTCGAATTAGAACCAATTCCTGATTAACATTCATAATTATTTTTTGAAAATCCTCAGCAAATCCTAATAGAGTGCGTAGTGGTAAACATATATTAAAATTACCATTATTATCAAGTAAGCTAGGATTTTCATTAATGCACCAACCGGCGTTTTCTAACCGCTTAATTTCGTTGGTGGTATAGGAGACATAGCCTTTGATAGTTGAAGTTATACCTGGATTTCTATTTCGATCCACTACTATACCTCCAAGTTCGTAACGAATCTCATCGAAAAGGTATGCAATTCCATTATTTACAAAACTGACATGCGCACTGTATACATCCTTAGTTGTTAAAACTTTTCCTTCAATATATAAATAGCTTTGTCCAGGTAAAGTATACAAATCTTGAGTTTGTATGGGGATTCTTATTTCATCGTTATTGTTAAATGTTGTTGCTGCATAGGGTTGATGAGTATGGTACTGGTAATTGCTAATTGATGTGTCAGAGAAGACACCCTCCGTAACATTTAAAATATTAAAACTCATTTTTTTTCTTTTGATAAAAAGTTACAATTGCACTTTATAAATACTAGAATTTTTTGAAATTTTACTCTAATATTTAATTTAAAATTGTACCAGAGTCTTTTAAATTTCCTAATTTTTTTTCTTAAGTTCAAATCCTAGAGAGATTAGAAAGTCTTTATTTGAGCGTGTTAACTGTTTCAGCTTGTTGGTTTTACTGATCCTGATTCGATGAGGTACCCCTTGATTAAAAGACCATTTTTCTTTAATCAATCTATTAAATATAGGTTGCTTATTAATATTATATAAAAATACCATTTTTTTTTAATATGCTTTCTTCAGGTGCAATCTTGCTGTGACCACTTCTTGTCTGAAATTAACCAAGTTTCCATATTGACCTATTATTTTAAGTATAATTTCATCAATATACCTAGTGTTAATTGGTAGATAGATAACGTTTGATGGTTTTTCAATTATCTTTTCACCAGGTAAACATGATGGGTAAAACATGTGTATTATGTGAACTGGTTTACCATTATTAAAAGAATTTGTTACTAAATTACATTCCACACAAATACTATTAACTTTAAAAATATCTATAGGATGATCCGATACGTTTTTCTTGTTTGTATCAAGTTTTCTTTTATCAGATCCCAACAATGACCCTATAGAATTTTTTACGGAAAAATCAATATCTAGGTTACTTTTTATTTCACACTTTAAAGTATTGTAGTTAGCCTTAATTGAAAGGAAAGGTTTTTCATTCTCGGTTCCCTCGTTTTCCTTGAGCTCATTTTCCACTTGTTCCCCAAGATAATTATTGATGTCTTTGACATCGTATGAACCTTCAGGAATGGTAATACTCAACGTATCATTAAAATGAAATTTATTATTTGAACTATCAATGTTAGGTATGGAATTATAACTTTCAAAATTAATTAAACCTAATACGTATTCTTCGTTTTCGTTCAATATAATTGGTGGATAAATTTTAGCAGATAGAAGTGCATTTCTATCAGATAAAGTAAAGGTATAAGACATGTTAGCTATTTAACAACCAAACACTGAATAATATTTTTACGTAATTTTATTAGTTTATATACAGGAAAGCTAAACATAAATGTCCACAATTTACAGAATCATAAGACTGATAACAATTGTGATTATAGAAGATCTTACAAGTACCATTAGAATGAAAATATTTAACTAATTGAACTGGAGGTGCAAGGTTACCAAAACTGTCAAAATAGTTAACGTTACAGCCATATTTTTTATATGCAGTCCAATGAGTTCCTGGACCGTTGCTATTGTCCATATTAACAATACCACATTCATAAACATGTATTTTTCTTGGTAATGCATCTTTCATGAAAATTCCTCGAAAATTTTTAATTTTTAATTTTTTTACATATTGTTCTAAATCAACATTGGTTAGTGGTCGAGATGGGAGTTTTAATGGTAGTTTTCTCGAGGCTTTGGAGGTCGTAAAAAAAGACCCAATCCTTTTTTGTGAGCTTTTAAACACATTCCTTTGCCTAGAGCTATTGCTTCCATTGACTGATTGTGACGTTGGGCTTCTTTCAATTGTTCGCTAGCAGTCTTAGCATCGTTTACAGCTTTTGCTATAGCCCCAGCGCCCCCAGATAAGGCTCCAAGAGCACTGAGCCCAGCAAAGATGGGTATTAGCGGTAAAAAACCACCTTGTTTTGGTACATTTATAATTCTAGGTGATCCTATTTTATTTTTGAACTGGTTTGCTTTTTTTATTGCAATTTTTAAGGCACTAGTAAAATCTTTTGGTTTTTCGTTTACTATGCTTTTTTTTATTTGCTTAGTTGCTTCCTTAAAACTAACTTTTCTAAAATTTCTTTTCTTTTTAATACCATTACGATGACGACGACGACGACGATGGCGAGGTTTACTACTACTCCGTTGATGTTTACCTGACTCTGTTTTTCTGCGTGATGCCATTGTAATAATAATAATAATTTAGAACCAATCTCTTGAAAGGTCTCTCTTAAACTAATTAAAAACTTATTAATATGCTCTATATATAATTGTTTAAGTAAATAATTTTTGTTTCTTAAGTACTAAGGAAGCTTCTGTTGAATCCTCAGGTAATTCCAATGCTCTTTTTATACCTCGCGTTTGTTTATTTTCGTTATTATCATAATTATCATCGTTGTAAATTGAGATATTAAATTTTTTTCTTAAACTGCTATCCTCATCAGATTCACTACCTTGTCGTTGTCGTTTTCTTTTCAACATGACTAAATTCTCTGCAGATTCATTACTTGTATCTTTTTTTTCAAAAATGTTTAACTTTTGTTTACGAGATTTGATTGCTTTTAATTTTTTACGCTCATCAATTTTTTTCTGAATTTCTTTTTCAGTAGCATTTAGAAATCTATCTTTTTGTGGTTGTTGTATTGTAGACTTAGTAATGTTTCTTTTTTTATTTTTTTGTGCATCTTTAACAGCAGCCTCTAAACCAGTTTCCATTATTATAAGAGCATTTTTTAACATATGTGTACCCCTTTTCAATGTTGTAGTACATTTTCTAATTCTATTAGCAGTCCTTTGATCTTTATTACCATCAAGACCCATTCCTAGTTTGACTTTTGTTTTCATTGCGCCAGCAACCCCTAATGCAGCCATTTTTTCACCAAACGTAGCATTTTTAGCCCTAAACCTTTCCATGGCCTTCTCTGATAATTTTTTATCTGCTTTATGTCTAAAATTAAGATCCTTATATGTTGCATAAGCAATGTCATGTTCTTTACATGCTTCATCCAACTCATTAATGCCTCGATCGCCTCTAGCTAGGCGGTTTTCCAGCTTCGTTCCCGGGCCACAATAGTTATACCCTCTTGTGTGTAATTCTACAGGTAATTTATTAATAGCCGTATTTAGGAGACCTTCTCCTTCGATGGGACTACTACTGGCATCAGTATAAAATTTCATCTTTACCCTAAGAAGGTTAAAAACAAACAAACTATGTAAACTTGGTGACTACTGCTTATAAACTAATAAATTACTATGAACTGTGTAGTAATAAATAGTTTTATTTTGTCTTTAACAGTAAACACACTTAGAAAGGGATATGAAAATAGTTCAGCAACGTACTACTCTAACTGTTAATAATCACTATGTGGAAAAAAATTCTCTTCGAAAACATAGCTTACTTTTACCTTCATCAATTAGATGTATTATTGTTGGACCATCAAATTGTGGAAAAACAAACCTAATGCTTACCCTAATAGAGCATCCTAATGGATTAAAATTTAAAAATGTTTATTTATACTCGAAATCTTTGTACCAACCGAAATACTTGTATTTAGAAAAATTATTAAAACCCATTAAAGAAATTGGTTATTTTGTGTTTAACAATAGTGAACAAATTTTACCACCCGCACAAGCAAAACAACATTCGATTTTTATTTTTGATGACGTAGCTTGCGATAAACAAGATGTGATTCGAGAATATTTTAATATGGGACGTCATAGTCATGTTGATTGTTTTTATTTGTCTCAGACGTATGCAAAAATTCCAAAGCATTTAATAAGGGATAATGCAAACGCACTAATTCTGTTTAAACAGGATGATATGAATTTAAAGCACGTTTTTAATGATCATGTAGGTACCGATATGATATTCGAAAAATTTAAAGCTCTATGTGGTATTTGTTGGCAAAAACCAAATTTTTAAAGATAATAAGATAGATGAAGGACGATATCGCTGTTGTTTTGATAAATACATATATTTGTGAGAAGTAAAAAATGTGTTAGTCCTACTTTCAAGTTCTAGTATAAAAGACACAAAATAGTGACAACAAGAAATATGGATGCTAGTGAAAAAGAGATCAAGAGAAAACTAATAGAAAAACGAAAGATCGTTAAACAGAAACTTAATATATTGAAACAGGGTGAATTGGCACATGAAGATATTTTTTCACCAATAACAAAACATTTAAAAACTATTGAAAACAAACTAATCACCACCCTGTCTCAGGAGAAAATACATCAAAATTGTTAAAAAATGATGCAACACCCCAAGAAGAAGAAGAAGAAGACAAAATGCAAATTTATGATCCTGACAATGTTCGTTATAATGAAAAAAACGTTAATGTAAAAACACCATTGTTATCGTATAGTAGAGGAGGACTTAAACGACGGTTACAATTTCAATCAATACCAAAAGTTTCATGATGATGATGACGATGAATCTAGTGTCATTAAACAATCGATAATCAATGAAGCTGGTAATCAAGAAAATTAATTGGAAACAACTTTGCAGAGAAATTTTGAGCGAACAAGAAATTAAGACATTGATGAAATGGCTTTTTACGATTATCTAGATCAATATGATGCTTTACCCAGAAAGTATATTCATGATATGATTACAGACACAAATAAAGAATTTGATCACAGGTATGGAGTGGTTTTTAATGAAGTAACTAATAAATTTTATATTGGAGATTCTCAAATGAAAATAATAGATTCAGATGTTATAGTTCAAGGAAAACGATATAAGGGCACACCTGGTTTGTATGAGTTATTGTTTAAAAAACAACCCAAAAATTTTACACCTCAAGGAACAGAACAAATACAAGGTAGTAATTTAAATAAGTATAAAACAATCATTGCACCATCAACAAGACTCATATCAGGTAGTTGCGTTAAGAAATACACACCGAAAAACAAATTTATGCAATATTCCAAAAAGCCAATCGAATACGTGCATTGGGACGACCCGAACGAACTCGTTCAAAGATTGAAGCTCCTGTTAGCATCACAAAGTGCTGGAAATAATAACCATAATAACGAAATTACTTCAATCATTGAAGAACTTCAAGAAGCAAACATTATTAAGAAGAAAACGGTACATTTTTAGTTATAACACCCCAGCAGCGTAAAAAACCTATTAGTGTAATTAAAGAACAAATTGTGAATGAAATACATAGACCTGCAAGAATTAACTTTAAAAGACGTCGTGTTATAATAAAGAGCTATCGTGAATTGTATCAAGCAGATCTTTGTGAATTAAGACCCTATGTAAAAGATAACAATGGTTTTAAATATATTTTAGTCGTTATTGATTGTTTTTCCAAATACGTTTAGGCATATCCGTTAAAAACAAAAACTGGTCAGGAAGTAGCAGGAGCCCTGGAAAAGGTTTTTAAGGAGCATTCACCTAAACTTTTACAAACAGATCAAGGAACAGAATTTTTATCGAAACCTTGTCAAACATTGTATAAAAAATATAATGTTATACATTACTATACTTATAGTGAAAAAAAGGCTTCAATAGTTGAACGTGTAAAACGAACACTAAAAAGTATGATATGGAAACAAATAAATTTGAATGGAACTTTTAAATGGTATAACCTATTGCCACACGTTGTATATACTTATAATAATAAAAAACATAGAACAATTGGTATGAAACCGTCTGAAGTAAGTGAAAAAAATGGAAAACATTTGCTTAATACAGTTTGCAGTCACATAAAATTGGCGTCGACACCTAAATTTCAAGTTGGAGATCATGTAAGAATATCTAAAACTCGTGGTGTTTTTGATAAGAAATATATGGCGAATTGGTCTACTGAAATTTTTGATGTAAAAAAGGTACAACTCACAAATCCTACTACCTACATATTAGAAGATTTTAACAAGCAGGAAATTAAAGGAGGCTTTTATGAGCAACAATTACAAAAAGTTAAATTTCCAGATGCCTATTTAGTTGAGAAAATTTTAAAACGTAATAAAAATAAAGTACTTGTTCGCTGGTTAGGTTTTAGTGACAAACATAATAGTTGGATAGATAAAAATAATGTTTTGTAATACTCTAAGTATTAAATAAAAAACTTATGAAACTAAACGTTTTTTTTTGTTTTACTATAAGATATTATACATCTTTAAATCCATTTTTATAATATTGGATACCGATAAGTTTTTTACAACTTACCGGTATCTCTAATTTTTTTATATTACTTTTATTTCCTATACAATAACTTATAATATTAGCACTAAGTTCAGACAATCTTGGTGGTGTCCATACTCCATTACCCATATGTTCTGGCGTCACACAAGCTTGCCTGTTGTTCATTATCTGAAATATAACATTTTAGGATTTAAAAAGTTAATAAAATGATTAAATATATTTTTTTTATTTTATTACCAGAACTTTACAAAAATACACTTAAAACCTACAATAATATACCATTAAAACTCAATGCTTTTTACCTACGAAACAATGATGATGTTAAAGTGAATGTAGTGTTATCATTATTTTCATAATTACAAATTCTTGTTCGGTAACCAAATAATTCTGATTTTAAATAAACTAAAAGCCTAACACATTGACACAAATTACACGTTAGTAAAATATTATTCGTTGGTACTTGGGTTTCTTTCCTAATATTTGAGTACACAGTATTACACATATTACAAAGAAAAAAATCCTTATAATATGTCGTTATAAATTTATTTTTTACCATTATAACTAATAATATACCTTAAAACTGTGTATCAAATCTTTGGCTTTCTTCACCCTCTTCCTCCGATAGGGTTAGTATGTCTGGCCATTCTACCTCCTGACTTACTTTTGCTGCTGCTGGTGCTGCTGTTGGTGGTGGTGGTGGTAAGGAACTGGAACTAGAACCCGCTGCTGCTGTTGAATGAGACTTCAGCTCCTTCACACTGGAGGAAGAGGAGGAAATCTTCAGCTTTTTGGGTGGAGACCCTGAATTCTCAATCGCCGCTAAACCATCCTCTTCATCCTTTAGATTGAAATGGTATCGTTTAAGGTCTTTTTCGAACATTTGCAGGTCCGAATTGTCCTCCATTTTAGTTCGAATGTAATGCAACGGAAGGTTACCAAATTTTCTAAGTAGGGTTTCATGCTTCGGAGTGTAGGACAGCATAATAAATATTTTCTCTCCTTTAACCTCAATTTTTTTAACTCCAAAGCTAGAAATAAAATTAAATCAGTACATAAACTTTTTTCTAAAACTATAATTTTGTTAACAAAAATTCTTTCAAACTGAAATATTTTAAAAAACATTAAAAATTTACATACCTCGCATAAGAAAAAAAATATAACTTACCTGAATAGTTCCCTCATCACCACCAAAGCTATTTTTATAGCAAAGTTTAATTTGTCGGTTGACTTAATTATTATTGTTGATGGAACGTTAGACATCTTTTCTTTTTAACTTTAACTTCTTCGACTTGTAATAACTAATAATAATAAAGATGAAGAAAGTCACGTTTAACGGCAACTAGTGCAAAATATTTAATATTTTAAATAATTTTATAGCGAAATAAATGCAAACCCATGTATAATATGCATCGTAATATTTTAAACAACATTCCCCTACAAGAAACATATGCAACCGCACAATCTATAAAAAATTCATTAGAAGGAGCCATGATGTCTGTAAAAAATATTAAAGGTTAGAGGTAAAATAAACCAAAATGTAGATTAAATTTCAAAAATGCTTTATCTCATAAAAATTACTTTTATCATCGCTGTTTATTAAACAAGTTGATATCACTATTAGAGCGTTATGGTTAATAACAAATTTGTTATATATAATAAAACCATAAGAAAATATTATTATATTACTGAATATCCCTAATTTATTTATTGTTTTCTTTTTAAATAAATCACCAATTAGTGAATTTACTTATTTGGTTTTTAAGACGTTTGTCTTCATTCGTTCAAAAGTATTTCTTGTGCAAAAGCAAAAGTCTTTATAAAAGCTATTTTAATATTTCAAACTAAAAATGAGTTTTCCTAAAAAAATTAAAACTGAAGTCCCATCGACTTCTCAAATTACCTCTCAAAATGACAACAGCAATGGTCAGCAAGATCCTGTACCAGCCTCTTCGAGCCACAATAGAAATTATGATGTAAGTAGAAGCAACAACAATAGCATGAAATTTATTTCATGAATCTTTAAATATTTTGTTACGGGCTAATTGCTTTTTTAATTTCAGATAAATTAGTACCTGTAGTAACATTAGAAGAATAGATTAAAACTTTAAAAAAACATCCTAACTGTAAATTTAATTTTTTGAGTTGGAAATGTGACATACATATAAATAATTTATTACCTAGAGATATTTCGAAATATAGAATAATCGCTTTTTATTTTTAGTTTTCAGAGACAAAAAATTGCAACCATGAACACTTAGATAAATTAGTAGGTGTAGTAATTAAAAAATTTGAAAAAGCTATTAGAATAATTAAAACGATAGAAGAATATAATAGGTATGTAAAATTTTGAAAAAAACATTTTTATTGTAAAGAAAAGCATAAAAACTAAAGCAGATTGTATTAAAAAATTTTCTCGAATAGAAGCAAGTTTAGCACTTTTAAAACATTATCAATGTACCTTAAAAAATTGTAAAAAATCTAAATTTGGTAAATCTAAGCAATGTAGAAATAGCTCAAACAATGTTATATGGCAGGATGTTGAATCTTGCTTTAATAAGAGAATTAGGACTGGTGTTATAACTAATATTAATATTAAGGACCCAAAAGAATTTTTTTCAAAGGCATTTAAAAGTTTTTCCATTAAAATTAAGAAGGAATTAAAACATTCTTTAATTAAAGTCAATGGCATTTTTTCTGCAAACTTTGTAAAGCCACACACTGCTGAAACAGATATTAAAACATTTTCTATAAAAAATGAAATTATTGATAATACAACTAATTTAAAAAATTGGTATAATGAAAATATTAAAAATAAAATTTTAGCAAAATTAGAATGTTTTGAAGAAAGGGACAGTGGGTGGGCTTTATATGAAATTATTCATTTAAAAATTAACATTAATAAGTATAACCCCATTAGTGTAGGCTGGTCGACTTATGTAGATTTACCGAAATTTATTAAAAAAACTAAAGCAGTTATTATATTAAAAATAATGATAAATATTGCTATCTATGGTCAATAGTGCACCCCATAAAAATTCTAGTTTAACTAGTTCATATCCACATTTTAAACAGATACAAAAAACTACATTATGAAGGTCTTAGTTTTTCAATTAGTTTAAAAGATGTTTCAAAATTCGAAACTATGAATTCACTTTCTATTAATATTTACACTTTTGAAAAGAAAGAAATTTTTCCTGTAAGTTTACGTAAAACAAACTTCGAAACAAAAATTCATTTACTTATTTTTCCCTGCTTTAATGGTGATGATTGTAATAACTCCGACAGTGATGAATTTAATTTAAATCAAAATATGAACATTTTAAATACTAGATTTTTTCATTTTGCATACATAAAAAATTTATCTAGGTTAGTTAATTCTCAAATTGGTAACATACATAACAAATCCTGGATATGTGAACGTTGTTTAAATCACTTTGTGTCTGAACAAAATTTATTAAAACATTCTATAGACTATAAAAAATTAAATACAACCAAAATAACAATGCCTAAAGAACATGAAAAAATTTTAAAATTTAAAAATTTTAAGAACAAAGAACAGGTTCCTTTCACAATTTATGCTGATCTTGAATGTATTCTTACTAAATGTGAAAGTGATGTAAATATTACGCAATTAAGAACAAAAAAAATTCAGAAACATGTTCCATGCAGCATAGCTTATTATCTAAAATGTTCATATAATAGTCAATTAACGAGATTTAATTGTTATACTGGTCCCGATTGTATTACTTGGTTTATAAATCAACTTAAAAAATTAGCTGATGAAATTTCAGAGATATTTGCAAATCCTCTACCCATGAAAAAACTAACTATTGAAGAATTAGAGTATTTTCAGAGCGCACCAAATTGTCATGTGTGTGAAAAACCATTTTTAAAAGGAGAAAAGCGTGTTAAAGACCATAATCACTTGACATCTATTTTCAGAGGTCCCAGTCACCAGCACTGTAACGTTATGTATACTGATTATCATCATATACCTATTGTTTTCCATAATTTATCCGGATACGATAGTCATTTCTTTATTAAAGCCCTTAGCACCGATATAAAGGGAAAAATTACTTTACTACCTGTAAACAAAGAACGATACATTTCTTTCACCAAATACATAGAAGACACAAATGTTTCTTTTAGATTTATCGATTTGTTTCGCCTTATGTCATCAAGTATTGAAAAATTAGCTTCCTATTTAACAGACGACTGTAAAAAAATAACTAGAACTTTTTATTCAAATGATAATGAATTCAATTTGTTAACTCGAAAAGGTGTATTTCCGTACGAATATTTAAATAACTGGGACAAATTAAAAGAGGATCATTTACCTGCAAT
The DNA here is from genome assembly GCA_030620095.1 of Kuschelorhynchus macadamiae. Classification (NCBI taxonomy): domain Eukaryota; kingdom Metazoa; phylum Arthropoda; class Insecta; order Coleoptera; family Curculionidae; genus Kuschelorhynchus; species Kuschelorhynchus macadamiae. Next base: position 597,537 of record JAUTXW010004330.1, on the reverse strand, counting down.
ATAAGAATTTTATAGTTCTTTAAATAATCAAAATATATGAAAATTTTCATGCTACTTGTATGACAATTTACAATCTTGACTGTTTACATTATGTTACTACTCCTTCATTAGCACTTGATGCCTTTTTAAAAATGACAAAAACCGAACTGGAATTAATTACAGACTCTAACATGTTTATGTTTATTGAGAGGGGTATACGAGGAGGAATTTCTCAATGTTCGAACAGGTATGCTAAAGCAAATAATAAATTTATAGGTAAACAATATAATAGTAATGAAGCAACTTCATATATTATGTATTATGATGTCAATAATCTATATGGTGCTGCAATGAGTGTACCTTTACCTCAAGCAGAATTTCAATGGGTAAACGATTTTTATCAGGAAAACATTGATATTTTAAATATTCCTGATGATGATGATTGGGGATATATATTTGAATTAGATCTTTTATACCCCAGAGAACTATATGAATTACACAAAGATTTACCTATCTGTCCCGAACATTGTATTCCACCTATTTCCAAATCTAAAGTTCCAAAATTACTTACAACGTTATACAATAAAAAGAACTATATTATTCATTATAGAAATCTAAAACAAGCCCTTCAACTAGGTTTAAAAATTATTAAAATTCATAGAGTTCTTAAATTTAAACAATCAGCCTACTATAAAAAATTCATTGACTTAAATACGGAACTAAGAAAACAAAGTAAAAACGATCATGATAAAAACTTTTATAAATTAATCAATAACGCTAATTTCGGAAAAGCTATGGAAAACGTGAGGAAATATAAAGATGTAAATTAGTTACACAATGGTCAGGTAGATATGGAGCAAACTATTATATTTCGAAACCAAATTTTCACAGTTTAACAATATTTGATAATAATATGGTTTTAATTGAAATGTCCAAATTAAATGTAACTTTCAATAAACCAATCTATTCAGGTTTTTCAATTTTAGATATTTCGAAAACAATAGTGTATGATTTCCATTATAACTATATTAAAAAAAAGTTTGGCGACTCTGCAAAATTACTATATACAGACACCGATTCATTGATTTATCACTTTTCTGTTGACAACATATATAATCATATTAAAGAAGATATAGATAAATTTGATACTGCAGATTATCATGAAAACAATGTTTTTGGTATACCTCTAAAAAATAAAAAAGTAATTGGTTTAATGAAAGATGAAAACCATGGACAGATCATGACTGAATTTATTGGCTTACGCTCCAAGATGTATTCTTATAAAGTTAGTACTGATTCCAACACAAATTTAAATGAAAAAGAACATAAAAAGGCAAAAGGAATAAAATCAAGCTCTTTGAAAACAATAACATTTGAAGATTATTATCAATGTCTTTTTAATCACCAAATTACTGAGTGTTCTCAAAAATTAATTAAATCTTTTAAGCACGATGTTTACACTATTGATCAGAGAAAAGTAGCACTAAATCCATTAGACGATAAACGAATTCTAAATTATTTATATACTGATACCAACCCTTGGGGATATACTAAAATATAATTGTTTTTTGCATTTCAGAGTCACCGATCTTATTTAAGAGGTACATTGAGTTGTAATACTTGTTCAAAATATTTTTGTTTTTGTAGTAAGTCGATTGCTAGACATAATTTTATTGATTTATTGTATGCACCATTATCAAGCACTGCAACTAATTTATATTGTAAAGAAAAAATGCCTGAAAGCTAGAATGTGTTTATGGGTAATATATGTTAATTACTAATAGTGAATTGTAATTAATAATAAATATGTTGAAAATATTTTTATTATAACTGTAAAGAAATAAAATGTTTCATTCAGGAATATTTCAACAAAAATATTTTGTAATTTTTTAATAAATATATTTAATAAATACTACTTGTTATATTGCTGTTGTGTGTTTTTTTTTTCACCTATCAGTCATTATTTAACCATTATTCCCTCTTTGAATATACCAATTAGTTTGGTTTTATCTATAATAGGTCAAGACGAGTTGAACTTTGTTTTGATAAGGCTCTCCAATGAAATAGTAATTTAGAAAAAAGTGGTGGAATTTTATTTATAAAAGAAAGTAGATTAAACTAGGTAGCAGTAGTGTCTCGTAACTTCGATTATGGCAGGAGAAAATTCAGTTTTGTCTTGATATCCAAGGATTTAATTGTGTTTCTGGCTTTATTCCAAAAGAACTAGCTGTGTATGATGGAACACGTTGTTCAAATTTTCTTTTCAAACCACCATATAATAAAAACATGTTAAAAGATCAGGATTTAAAAACGATATCTTATCTTGAAAACTCATATCATGGTCTAATATGGGAGTCTGGTGTAATAGACTTGAATGAAATAGCAAATGTCTTAGAACATGTTATGAACAGATATGATGTCCCAAAAGTATACGTTAAAGGAGATGAAAAGGCAAATTTTTTAAAAAAAATTTATAAGTGCAGAAAGAATTTTTAAAATACCGTTGGAGAGTGAACCAAAGCTAAGCAAGTTTAAGAAAGTTCTTGAATGTCACTTCCACAAGGATTCATATGGTGCTACTTGGCATTCTGCACTATCAAACGCTAAGTTATTATATAATTATAAATACTGTTTTTTGTTTAAAGATAAATAATTTATTATTAATAAGGGCTAAGTAAATCTATTCGTAGCGTGTGTAAAGCACACAAGGCATTTTTGAGTTCAAAGAAAATACGTTAATTTATCCTTTAAAAAGATTTTAAAGTGAGGTTACCTACCTTTCTTTGTTGATGAATGGGGTCCCATTACTTCAACTTTGTCCAGCGGAGCCCCCACAACAAAATATTGGGCCCCAAAGTTCGGCGGAGCCCCCACAACAAAATATTGGGTCCCCAAAGTATCTCCTCTGGAAGATCGGTTAACATAACCTCACAAAACGCTAGGTTCGAATCCACAGCTGGTCCGTTCAAAAAAGTGACGTCAGCGGGATAGGTAACAACAGTTGACACAAGTAACAGGAAATAGGTAATATGTAAAAGGATGACAGGTGCTAGGGTAAACAGATGACAGGTAAAATCAGGTAATCAGATGATACATAAAAAAACAGGTGACAGGTACAGGTAATCAGATGACACGTAAAAACAGGTGATAGGTACAGGTATATATTCTTCTTCAACAAGCCTGTCTCAACAACCACTGGTAAAATAAGTCATTGTTGACTTCTTTACTTCTTGCAGAAAATTACGTCACTTCTTCAGTGAAGAAGTGTAGCCACACCCAATCTTTGGTTGCTGCGGATGGAACATATGCCATCCGAAGCACCATTGGGCCTAGAACCCCGTCAGATATACTACTTCGGTCATTTTAAAAACATGTCACATCGTTAGATCATTTCTTAATACACAATAGTTGTTTTTTTTTCCTTTTTCTTTTTTTTTTCGTACTGGCTTGGTATAATCCCGTCAGCATAAAATACAACCACAGAAATACTGTGAAAAACAAGGTAGGGAAAATAATAATAATAATAATACCTCAGGGGTATAGAGAAATGCTTTTCTATCTCTCTATGCATAAGCACGTGCTCCCGAGGAGCCAGCTCTCCGCTGTCTTTTACCCTCTTGCTTCCTCACCGTCCACAAAAACCCATTTTTGTACTTATCTTATGTTATATTTTCTATCACTCCCCAAGGAGCAAACCTCGTTCGCATATTATAAAAATCCCTAGTAGTAGGTAAAATACACCACTTTTATGAAATATACAATTTACGAAGTAAACGTGTGAATCAACATTGTACCACCATAACCTCTCGTCGCGCTTAGGATTTAGGTAGGGGATCCTGTGTGTTAAGTGAATTGTTGTTGTTGTTTCTAGATTGTTGACGCGGATACTAGTCCAATTGCCAGATTGCTCCCCGTCCGGGGCTTACTCGCTTTATCCGGCGACCCTCGGAGCGAGATACACCTTATTCCGGTTTGGGGACGTTATCGGTGGAATGTCCGGATGGCGAGCTCTGAGCTCCCGGTCACCCCATGTATTTCAATATCGTTGAATTTGTCTTTCTTTAAAACTTTTCTAGTGCATCTTGGCTTCCACTAGATGCCCCTTGAGAGTACTACTGATATCACGAGATGACCCTTTCTTTCAGGCTATCCCCTTACCCCTCCCACTCCCGCCACGTAGCGGCCGTTACGCTAATATTCTATGTAGAACTGCGGCAGACGAACGGGATAGAATGCAGGAACAACTAGGCCTTACACTTCACAGCGTCTGCTCCCTTTCTAACGGGGTCGTTAGTTTCCACACTGAGCGGTTGAGTCTCTCGTTTCCCCCCGAAATAAAGCAGCAAAACCGAACACGTGGCACCACTTATGTTAACAACACAGAAGTCTGCATTCGACGAGACGAACCGGAAGACTAGTTAAGTGAGTTACAGTCTCCCACGACTAGCGACGGAAGCAGCGTGATGTCAAATATTTCTACTGCAACAACTCCCCCCCCTTGTGGCACCAACTACCAACGCCTCGCGCCCAGCTCCCGCTGTTTCTGAGGAGACGAATGTCGCCAATCCTCAGACCACGAAGGCTGGAAAGCCAAGGAAGCGTTTGAAATGGACACCAGAAATTAATTGTTTCATAATGCTCTCCTATTATAAGAACACCCGATTTGAGACAGACTTAGCCACCTATCGGACCGGCCTTCATCGTGCTTGCCTTCAGAAATACCCGGATCTTCAGAACATCACGGAACAACGCATTGCTGACCAACGGCGAGTAATTGTCTGGAATAAACTTTTAGCTGAACCAATCCTGAAACAACTTAAAGGAGAAGTGCAACTTGAACTTGAGAACGAACAACCGAGGAACCCTAGGAGGAAATACGACTTCAAGAAAACAGGCGTAGACGAATCTACAGGACAAGACTTCATTGACACAGCCAACAACGCCCAGGACAATGGAAAAATATCAGTATACAATAAACTCCAAAAAGCTGTTGCTGAGTTTAACGGCCTGGATCCAACTCAAAGACCTAAGCTCCCGAAACTTAGAACTAGTCGGGAAACACACAGCATCCTCAAGATTTTTAACACCATACTAGCAGAGGTTAGTTTGGAGTATGACACCCTTGAGAAGCTTCACATACTCATCTACTGCTCTGCCGTGGCGGTCCTTATATGTCATAAACAACAAGTGCATTCTCAGAAGAAAACAGGCAAAGCTACACTCCAACAAAACCCATATGACAGAAAAGACTTGGGAAGAAAATTGACGATCTGAGATAGAAACTAGGAAGAATCACAGAATTTCGAAAAAAAAAGAAACACCCCTCGAGCAGACGCGCATTAAAAAGAGATTTAAGAAGATAGGTACAAAACATACCGTTCTCAACCATCAAAAAAACCTAGGTGAGTATCAAGATACACTAAAGCAAAAACTAACAGCTAAAGCGAAACGTCTGTATTTCATGTCATTACTATATCAGATTCTGCAATCACATTACGGTATCAAATACTGTCAGTCATGTTCGATATACCAGCCGCAAATCAGCACACGGTACTAGTCCATTTGCCAAATCTCTCTCCGTCCGGGGCCAGTCAGAGTTGGGGCCACCCTCTAATATGATTTACACCTTATTACCCTGTGTACTTAATCTAAGACCATTTATTCTTCTTTTCAAATCTTTCTAAGGTATCTTGGATTCCACTAGATGTCCCTGGTATACTCCCGCTACATATCGGCCATTGCGCTAATAATCTATATAGAACAAGATAGAATGCAGGAACAACTAGGCCTCACACGTTCATAGCGTCTGCTCCCTTTTAAGCTGGCTCGTTAGATTCCACACTGAGCAGATCTCCCGCCTCCGCCCGAAACGAAGCAGTTAAACCGAACACGTGGAACCACTTATGTTAAAAACACAGAGGTCTGCAAGGCGATTCGATAAACTGATTTTTTTCTTTTGCTAAATAAGAAACAGGTAAAATAGTGTTAGAAAACTTGATAGATGTCAACCTAGAAATTGACTAACTGAATCTTCCTTTTAACGTAATCTGCTGTGACTATACGAACGTCTTGGTGGCTCATTTTTTTGTGTTAATGACAACAAGGGTTTACAGTAAAATGGGTCACGGAGAGCCCTTGCTCTTATTGGCTAAGACTATTATCTAATTAGTTCAAGGGTGGTAAAGATGGCATAAATCTCAGAGAGCAGATTGGCACAAATTCTGGGAGTCTATCTGAAAAACTGAAGCCGGGACCCCATAGTCCAATTCCCACTGTTCGGTCATCTCTTTTAGATGCATTTGTGAAGACAAAGGCTTCAACTGGAAATCTTGCCCTGGATTCACATAAAAAAGAAACTAAATTATCGGCATTCTTTTCAAGTGTAAGGCCAACCCTAAGGCGTCCCTTCGCCCCCAGTGTAGGAACCGCCGAAAACCGAGACTAAAAACCAAGGTTGGCCTTATAGTTAACGTGCAAATAATTTATGTAGTCAACAACGGGAAGTTTTGAATGGAGTAAGCTCTAATCAGAAATCTGGTAGACAAAGGGCTAGCGGTATTTCACCGGCCTTTGATAAAATTACATACGTAGGAGTGGATTTCATCAATCCCAGAGCAATTCTCATAGCTTGGTACTAAACTCTGTCCAGTTTAAAAAGGAGAGTTTTTGCGCATTTAATTAGTAAGATTCAAATTGAAATTGAAATTTAAATTCAAATTCAAAATACTTTTTTTTATCAGCAAAAGAAACTACATGCTTTTCCTAAAAATAATTAAAAAAAATATTTCGTTTATCTCGCCAATAAGGACTACATCACGATTATAGCAACCGTTAACATCTTGCATGCACATTACGTACAGGTGTGATGCAGCCCTAAAACTAAAACTATCCAGTCCAATATAGTATTAAGCACTAAATAGTAACATCTGAGAAATGCTTAGACTAGTGGACAGAAACGGCAGTGATACGGGGCAAGTGAACTAATGGCAAGTAAAGTGCGAGACGGAAAAATAGAAAGCGTGACAGACGATGATATAAATGTTGTTAATTGTTTTTGTATATTTGGAAACATTTTTAGGTTAGGTTAGATATTTTAACTTCGTTATTTAAAGTGTTCCATTGACTGACACCCATATAAAAGAATGACTTTTGGAAGTTAGTGTTTCTATGCGAAGGTATTTTAAATATTTGGTTACGGGTGTTATGTTGATGTAGTAAAGGAACGAATTGTTTTTTTTTTAAATAAGCTGGTTGACCCGTTTTTATTTTGAATATGGGGCAAGAATGTCAATGAGCTGTCCAAAATAACGCTTAAGTTTTTGACTTCTTTGACTATAGAAATCAAACTACCTTCTACTCCGGCATAAAAGTATTAGTTTCTCTACCCGAGTTAAAAACTTAGATACATTAAGTTTAAATATTCGTGTGCAAATTTGTAAATGTTCCTTAGGTCAGATATCAAACGTTCTTTAGATAGAGATAGAGTATCTATTGTAAAGGCCAGGAACAACTGGGAATCATCTGAGTACTGATGTAGTGTAGAGTAAGTTGCGCAATTATTCATGTCCGCCGCATAGATAGAAAATACAAGAGGAAAAAGTATTGAGATTTTTCGGCTCAAGACTTATTACCGACTGCCACACAAGAAAATCTGTCGTTTAGATAACTTTTGAACAAACACACTGCAAAATCTGAAATATTTTAGCTCGAAAGTAGCACGTCATGATCCACAGTGTCGAATGTTTTGCTGTCGGATGCTTTCAAAGTCTAACTCAGGCCACACAAAAACCCTATAAAACATTAAAATTGTTTTTAGGTGGGAACCCCAATGGTTACATAAAAGCTCAGGTTGTTCAATAATTTAATAGCTTTGTCACAAATGCTGTTTTTTTATGGTTTCCATGTTAAATGGTGATCAAAAAATATCCCAAAATGTCTGATGTGTACCACCCAGGGAATGTACTCACCATTCAATTGCAATTTCAGTGGATAGTTCCAAGGCAGAGTCCCCGAAATTATCATCAGACAAGATTTGCTAAGAGAAAGTTTAAAAGCTTGAGCCCATTATTGAAGACCGTCTAAAGCTCTGTCTATTATATCCAGAATATTATTAGCAAGGCTTAGCGTGTTGAAGAAACAAAGTATTATCTGGAAGATATTGTTTGATAGAATATACATAAATGTTAAACAAAATTAGTGAAAGATAAAAGCCCTCAGCCCCCCTTTATTAGCCTTCCTCAGACCCAAACAAGGATAATAACTTTCGAACAAAAAAAAAACAAAAAATCTTAAAGGCAGTTATATTTTTTTGTTGAAATAACGAGTTTACTTTTTGAAAATCAGGGGTACGTTCCCCTATCCCACTACGTCTTTAGTAGTAAAAATGTATGAATGAACACACTACAGTGACTTTTTCTCGTATAAAGTCACTATAGAACACACTACAGTAACTTTATCTCGAATAAAGTCACTGTAGAACTCACTATAGTAACTTTCCTGTACAAAGTCACTATAGAACACACTTGGTGAACTCGTCATCTACTAGTGATGTTCAGTACTAACTCAGCGTTGAACGTCTAGGACGGTTGCTCCAGTTCTGACTAAGCCGCGGACGGAGAGCAATCTGGTAAGTTGTTGCAACCTGCAGTGCCAAAAACACATATTGGAATTTAATAATTTAGATGCGTGTTTTGCGTTCTATTTTTTTACTTCCCTCGTAAAAGAAAAGTATTGTAATCGTGAAAAAAATCACCATCCACCATTTTTTAGAGATTTTTTTTAGATCTTTATGTTTCAGGGTCTCTAGATGATGACAAACATGTTTTCTAAATTCCATCGTTTTGTCTGTCTGTTGGCCTGTCTGTCCGCGGCATGGCTAAAAAAACTACTTAACCGAATAATTAAAAAAAAAGGATCGTTAAATGTGGAACACAATCGAATTATGTCCAACGTTTACGTCATTCGTTATTTTTCTTTGTGTGTTTTTCCGTATTTTGTTAGATACTCTTTTAAACTATAAATAATAAAATATAAATATAAACGGTTATATTTAGTTCCGGCGTTAAAATTATCACCCATATTTGTATCATACATGTAAAGTTCTTTTATAAGACACGTGTTTGTTGGTTAGTTTTTAGTAGTTAGTATCGGTGCCGAATTTTTCATTTTCGGGCAGTTGAATTGTGTGGATTTATATTTCCGAAAAGCCCTTGAAACTGTCAAGTGTCAAGTCAAGTCAAATATTCAAAATGTCAAACTCGAGAGGAAGGATGCGTTTTGTTTGTTTATGTAAAAGTTTTTTGAAGTATTAATTTCTAATTTAAATTATAAACACATTAAAATGAATCTGTTATCATTTAGATATAACGCAGATAACATACATCAAAATGAATAAGTTACAGAACAGTAAGTGCTTGTTTTACATATACTTTTTATTACATATGACTTGACTTTTTACTTGTTTTTATTTTTTATTTCTTTATAAATGATTATACAGAGACAGTTCCAACATATATTAATTAAATGTTAAATATTTTTCTTCTATAAACTAAATATTGAAACTAAAGTATTAACCAATAAAACTTACATATATTAAGATATGGACATACATATTTATATGTGCTATATAAATAGTGACCAGACATCCCCGATGGCCAATTTCCATAGGTTGTCCCCGAATAGGGCGTCTGATCTCTTTTTGTTTATGTTTTCAGAAAATATATTATAGAGACCATTTAACAAGCAAGAAGGCTCCCTCTACCACTTCATTCCTTTAATTCATACATGAATTCACCAGTTGTGACCTACCTCTTTGATATTGTTTTCAATACACAGTCGTTTTTAGCCTTTTAGCAGTGTATTTTTATTTGTTTATTTATTACAAGGTTAGAGTCTAATCATTCAAGATTAAAATTACAAATGTGAGTGAATTAAAAAATAAGTAAATAAAATATGTAATTATACCTATATGTTATGAAAACAGCCAAAAATATATACATACGAATCATATGTTTTCATTAATGAGTTTTCAATGAGTTCATTAATCATCACCCCAGTAGTGAATTCCTCCAATATTTAATATTGAAGAGCCAAAATATTATATTACAGGCAAAAATGCCCAATATAAAATTACAAGTCTACAGAATGCATAAAGATATTGCAAATTTATAATAAAATATAACAAAATAACATAACACAAAATCAACGGCATTAAAAAACACTAGATAACAGATGACACTAATTGTTGTAAAAATAAATCATGAGTTATAAAAAAGTCTAAGCCCTGTGAATATTTATTAAGAAATCTGGATGTATGAGGAATGAAGTTGCATAGTTTGTTCTAGAGCTTGAGAAATGGAAGGGTTGTATCAGTCTGGTTTGCCATGATTGAAAATGTCAACAAAAGATCAGGGTCAGACACATTTCTGTTGATTATATTAAAAAAAAAGTTTTAGGTGATTTTTATAAGATGTGAATATAGTGTTTTTATATTTAAAAGAAATTCAAAACCCCTAGAGTCGAGATTCGCCATCTGGTTAAACCAGAATGTAATATATTGAAGAAATTGGTGCTGAATTTGTTGAATCCTTTATTTATGATCTTCATATAAGGGCAACCAGACTCTTGAACATATACTAAAAGTATAATAGTTTTATTGAAGTTAATGTCATGGACTTCACTTGAGGATCCCTTTATAAATCTCACCATTTGCAATGATTTATTGATTATATATATTTGATATGATAATATGATCTCTGTAACTAAATGCTCTATCGAATGTTATTCCCAAGTTGCTTACCCCTGATAAGGTTTGAGCAGCACATCTATTAATATGATATGTAAAATCAATCAAGTCCATACTAGATTAAATATCATAGTGTGACACTTGGCTGGGTTCAAATCCATTTCATTATTTTCACCCTAGAGCACAAGCATATCTAGATCATTCTAATCAATTCTAAAATGCACCTCTGATCAACATAGTTATTTTTAAACTGTTTTATAAAAATGTATGGCATGACAACTTGAGATTTTGTTGGACCTTTGCAGCTGCAATATTCTGGCACTAAAATTTGCCTAAACCTTGTGTCATAAACATCTTGGTATCCATTATGGGAGTCATTTTTCTTTTTAACATTGAGGAGCTTCTTCAATATGTAAAGAGATGGGATAGTATTTCCAAATCGCTACAAGTCTGCTTACAGTCAGATCTGCTGGTGTGACCCCAAACCAGGATAGCATAAGAAACATGACTATGGACACTCAGATAAATGTCTAAGAAGAAAGATGTTAGAGTGCAGCCTTGGAATTTTATGGACTATATGTTTTTTTTTTTACTCCCCAAAAACCTCACACTGTTTTGATTTTGAGTTCGCTTCTCCAAATGTATCAGTCCCATCAACACAGAATACCATATAAATAAAACATACCTAGAAGTCTTTTTAAACTCATTAATGGCATTATTAACTGTCCTAATTTATTAAAACAGATACCATTTCAGTCAGGTACAGTTGTTTTTTGAAGCAGCCTACAGAACCAATTATGGTCAAAGAGCTTTTATTGACCAAATGATATCTGTTTTACTTTTCAGGTTGTGACATCTTTAGTTGTAACTTGCCAACTTTGGACAGACTATTGCAATTTAAGTTAATTGCAGCAGTAATTTGGTGGAATTTAAGTTTTTTTTACTGTTGCTTGTTGACTATATTTGTCTAACTGAAATGAAATGAAATATATATTGCCAGTCAGATTAAAGTTAAAGTTACATGTAGCCAGAACAATAACCTGCCAAACAGGTCAATTATTTTGTTTCAATGCTCAGACATACAATTTGAAATATTACATTTCCATAGTGTATATTTATATAATGGTAATACATAAATAATAATCCCTTTGCAGCATTGTGGCTCCCAATATGTCTTGTTGCAGTCTGGTCCTAGCTTGGCACTTACACAAATAAGCCAAAGTCAAAATCACTTTAATCAGAAAATTACATAATACAATAAATGCAAGACATAATTGAATGATGTGGCGTCAATAATAAAATAGTTGTTTAAAAAAAGAAAACACACTAACTATATAAAATAAACATTAATACATAAATTAAATGCAGATTACACAACACAGTTTTTTATTTTTATATATAGGTACCTATCCTAAAAATGCATTTATTGCATAAGGCTCTATTTTCCAGAATCAGTTTTTAAATGATCTTAAATTGGTTTGAGTCTTAATGTGGTTTGGTAACCTATTAAAAAATTTGATGCACGCATATGCAGTGCCCCTTTTATTCACACTGAGTGTGAATGCGGAAGTTGAGACCGGTATTCCTAGTATTGAATTGATGTTGTATTTCAAGATCAGAAAATGTATGCCTGTTTTTTTATGAAAGAAGATCAGGCATATATATATATATATATATATATATATATATATATATATATATATATATATATATATATATATATATATATATATATAGTCCTGACACTGTTAGTATATTAAGCGCCCAGATTTCTCCTCCAGGTAGCCGTGTTGTGAATCACTTAGTAGTTTTTCAGTGTAAAAATAGCATAATAGTCTACTGCACATATAGGATCGATAATTTTCAAGAGCTGTAGAATCACCCTTTTTATGAAGGGGTTTAACTAAAGCCAACTTAAGGTTGTCTGGAAAAATACCATATTTAAAAGAATTATTAATAATATGGCACAAGGAGACTCTTCGGCATACTGTTTGATGATATTAGAGGAAAGCTCATCATAACTCTTATGTGTTGTTTGTTTATACAGACCACCTTCGTCAAATGTGAAATATTTTGTTGCAACCCTTTACGAGCTTCTCGAGTAAGTGTAATGAAAATGAATTTTATATTGTATGTGGTGACTTTAATGTTAATTTTGAGAGATCAGTTAATGATAGTTATGCTAATCAGATTGTTAACAATTTTAATTCTTTTGGTTTGTCATCTAGCATAGATGAATACTCCAGGGTACACAACAGGGCAAAATCTGTTATAGATAATGTTTTTACTTCCTTTGATTGTAAACTTGTAAATGCGGTGAACATTCATAGCCATTTGTCCGATCATTGCATGCAACTTGTGACTTTACCTATTTTTAAACCTAAACAAGAAATTTCTTTTCACTTCAAGTATATTAGACAGTTTGGCAAAGAAGCCAATATAATTGCACTAAAGAGATTGTTAAGCAACGAATCTTGTCTCACGCTATACAATAATCACACTAGTGCTGACCTTAAGTTTCAGTTATTTCTGGAGACTTTTGTAAAGTTGGTTGAAATTGTATTTCCACTTGAGCTTGTCAAAATAAATAATAATAAACCAAGGTTGTGTAATTGGCTTACAAATGAAATTGTTGACCAGGGGAGAATTTAAGACTTATGCATTGGATCTGTCAACAGTCTGATGATGAAAACATTCAACAGATATATAAAGTTAGGCTAAAGGAACATAGACAACTTATTAGTGATTCAAAAAAAAGAATTTACTCTGAACTGTATAACAATTCACACAATAAGTCAAAGACTTCTTGGTTAATAATAAAAAATGAAACTGCCACTGATAAAAATTACCCTAAGACCTTCAAGGATGCAGAAGGTAATGTAATTCCTGATTTGAGTTCGGCTGATGTAGAATTCAATAAGTTTTTTGTTGATTCACCTCACCATTCATTTAATAATAATAGTAATTGTAGATTTGGACCTTTTGTACAACACCAGTCTATGTTTCTTGATGCAGTAACAGATATAGAGGTCTATGATTTGTTGTGTCGTGTATCGTGTAAGAAGTCAAGTGGTGTGGATGGTATACTCTGCTCCCTACTAGGACAAGTATCAGAGTATATTGCTCCTATCCTGGCATTTTTGATAAATGAGTCATTTTCTGAAGGAATATTTCCGAACAGTTTAAAAACATCCATAATATGTCCTATACATAAGAAGGGAAGTACTGATAAAATTGATAACTACCAGGCGATCTCTCTCTTACATGCATTTTCTAAGATTTATGAAAAGGCCTTTTACTGAAGACTTTTAAATTTTCTAGAACTTAAGAAAATTCTACCTAATAATCAATATGGTTTCAGAGGAGGTTTTTCAACTCAAGATGCCATACTGAGTGTTGTAAATAACATTGTCCATCAACTCGACACTAAATGCCCCACTTTGGGATTGTTTTTTGATTATACCCGAGCGTTCGATCTTATTGATCATAACATCTTATTAGCTAAACTTTTAAACTATGGTGTCAGGAGCATTCCAAATAATTGGGTAGAATCCTATTTGCCAATAGGAAACAAAAAGTAATACTGCGTTCAGAGAGCAGGGAGTACCATTCAAACTTATTGGACTTAGTAAGAGGTGTACCCCAGGGAAGTGTACTGGGACCTCTCCTATTTATTGTATTTATTGCTGACGTTACAAACTTCGTCACTGTTGGTAGTTCAATATTGTATGCAGATGACATGACTTCCCTTTTATTAGCGGAAAGTGAAAAAATCTTCAAGCAATGGCGCACAATTGTGTAGGACAGACTTTTCACTATTGTTCCAGTAATAATCTTATTTTAAACTTATCAAAAACCATTATGATGTTGTTTAATATGCACACTCAAGATTACTCCCTGTTGATAAGAACAAAAAACCATACAGTACAGCAGGTTCAAGTAATTAAGTTTTTGGGTTTATATTGACACCCGTTTGAGTTGGTCCTCTCATATTGACCATATTCTTAAGAAACTAGCTGTAAGCTCATTTGTAATTTGGAGGCTTAGGTCAATTGTTGATAGAAAAATAATTTTATCTTATTATTATGCTTACAAATACTTTCCTATGCTATAGTTCCATGGGGAAATTGCAAGAGAATGCATGAGGTGCTAATAGCTCAAAAAAGAATTGTTCAAACTATTCTATTTCAAAATTCCATACAGTCATGTCGTCCACTCTTTAAAAATTTAGGTGTATTGATGGTGACCTCAATTTACATACTTGAATGTTCATTATACATACAGAAACATATCACTGAATTTACCTCAACCAGGGATATGCCTAACACCTATGATGTTAGAGACACTACTGACAGTCTAAGATTGCCCGCTCACAGACTAAGTATGACTGCTAGTAAATCTTATATCTTGCCTTTAAAAGTTTATCATCTTCCACTTAACATAAGAAGAATTCAACGCCCTAAGTAGTTTAAGATGGCAGTTGTTGCATTGCTGTTGGGACATTCTATTTATGACATAAATGAATTCTTCTGGCTTGAGCTGTAACTTGCTGTATTGTTATCTGTTATCTTTTATTTGTCCTAAATTTAACATTAACCTTGTATCTTATACCTACTGTTTAGTTTTATACTTTTTTATGTACTGGTGACGAAACGGATGTCATTTTATGATCCACATTGTGAATTTTATAATAAATAAATAAATAACCTGCAGACATCTTGTCCTTAAGTTTTGTGATTATGTTCAGAGTTGGATTTTACTTAGTAGTTCTGAGCCTTCAGTTTATCACGTTCAAAGTAAATGCTGCTTCACACACTTTAGCGAACCACTAAAATCAAAATCTATATTTCATACTAGCCTAGAAGGAGCCATCAATGATGGACGTACATGTCAAAAGTATGAGGTTACAACTAAATATTTGTGAAAGACTTGGACATGGAAGAATTATAATTAAAAAAGAAAAAATGTCACTTGCACACACATTACCTTTCAGATACTCTGAAACTGAGAGGTAACCTCTTCCAAACAAAATTTTTTTAATTTCAGTTTTTTTTGAAGCATTTTAAGTTCAAAGATCTTATTTCATTAGGTAATTTATTAAATAAGATAGAGCTAGCATAATCAAGCAATTTTACAAATTTAGTTAAGTCGTTCAACTATTGACAATTTATTTGTATTTCTTGTTTGGTAATCAGGAGAAGCAGAATTAGTTAGAAATTTTCTCTTGTTCGTCTTTACATACATTAATACTCTAAGAATGTAAATATAAGTCATGATTTTCTTTGTTATGAACACTAGTTTACAACTATTTGTAAAAGGTAATCTATACATATGGCCAATTATGCACTTTGTGCCAAAAATACTCTATTAGAATCGACTGAGTCACCCCAAAGAATAATAATATAGTTTAAATGACAATATACTAGTGAATAGTAAACACTAAAGAGAGATTTCTATTTCTCATCAAGAATGTTTCTCAGCTGAAGTATAGCAAAATATGCGGAATTTTTTTAGGGTTTCAAGGGGGGGAGTCCAGAGTTTATAGACCCTACCTTACTAGCTATGTGCCTATTGTGATAATTATGCCCGTGGTGTCACTACAGACAATATTTCTCATAGCTATAACTATGTTAGCAAATATATATAATAAGCAGATATAAAGAGCTTCACATAGTAATTCTTTGCTTGAATTCAGAACCACACAAAAATCTAAGTAATCTCAGAAAACCCTAAAAAAAGTTAATCAGGCTATTGGGAATCTAATGAGGAGTGATTAGAAATTTTATAACTCAATGATTTTTTTAAAACATATCTTATTTGAACAGGCAAGTGCTCAAGAACCAAAGTAAAGAGGGTAAAAGAAGTGCTGCAAGTAAAAACTAATTTTGGAGTAAAATTTGTTATATATTATGTGATAATTTGAGTATAGAATAAAATCTTTAAAAAAATATATATTAACTTTGATTCATGTAGATATAAACATAAACAAAAAAATGCAAGTAAGTTTTTTCTCAGAATTGTGAAATAAATTTTCTATTTTAGGCACGCCAACCATGCCAGTCTCGGGTAAAGATAAAGCTAAAGACTGGCAGTTGGAAATTTTGATGGAAAAATTACGATCCAAGGCTTCGCAGGTCAAGACTCTATCAGAAATTTCGAAAAATGTTCGAATGACTCTTTTAGTAAGTTGTTATATATACATTTTCGATATTTTTTGGAAAATTATTTACATCTTATTATAGGAAAAAAGATACGCACTTGATAGTGTTGAAAAAAGCCAACACCAAAAATGTTTGGATACTCTGCAACACGTAATTAAAGTTACAGGACTGCAAAGTATGATTGAACGACTAGAAAGTCTTACAAGACAGCTAGGGTAAGTTTTTCGTTACATATAACAAAATAGATTATGATTAATGGTCTTCTCAGTCAAATAAATAGGAGTACTATCAGATACTGTGTTAACAGTGTGTTCAGCAGACCAGAAATATAAAGATGGCAAATCTGAATCACTTTGATGATTCAGTTCATATGAATCACTCAAAGGATTCGTTCAGTTTGATTTATTCGAATGAATGATTGTTTTGTTAGTTTTGCGTGTGTAGCCAGACTGTAGATGCCAAACAGTTGAGATGATAAGTTGAATTGGTCAATTATAACTATATTCTACAAATAAATTTTAAAAAAAAACCTTAAATTAAAATAATTAAATTTAAATTAGATTTAGATGGTTGAAACTCATTCAATTGAAATTGAAACATTAGTATGATGGTCGGTTTTATTATTATTCTTAGTCTCTAAGGTTTGAAGTTGGGAGTAAATAACACTAAGGTCTTAGTCTCAATGTCTGTTTTTTTATTAATATATTTTGCATTAAAAGACATTTCAACCATCCTAAAACAATCTTTTATTATAGTTCATTTCATTACATACAATTTTTGTTGCTATATTGGATTTTTACCAAAATGTTTTTTTAACATTTCACTAGGCCACAATTTTGTTAATTCTGGCCTAGTGAAATGTTAAAAAAAATGGTTATTCGATCCATCTCAAATTTTGTATAGAAATCAAGTATTATGTAGGAATCAACAGGTAAAATACAAGATGGCAAACAGTGGCGTTTTATTAAAATATTTAAAAATTCAGCCTGAAAAAACTACTTAATGGACTGATTTCAAATTGTGAACCATAACTAATTGTGGTATAGAAATGAACTAGCAAATCTGTGGTACCAACCCAAGATGACGGAACAAAATGGCCGCCAAATAAAATGTTTGTATTTTTTTTAGTTTTACATATCTTCACGTTTTAGCGTCCTCAGATACTACTTATCAGATTGACTTCAAATTTTAGTCAAAAATGTAGGGTTTTATGGAGATGACCTGGTAATATTTTGTTAAAAATCCAATATGCCGGAACAAGATGGCGGCTTAATAAAACGTTAAAAAAATTATTACTTAAAAAACGAATTATCCAATTTAAGTGCCTAAAATTTGGCTCAAAAATCAAGTGTTACATAGGAATGAACTAGTAACATTTTGAAATGAATATAAAATAGCAAAACAAAAAAATCAGCCTGAAAACTACTTATCAGTATAATTCTAAATTTTGTGCACGCACTAGGTGTGATATAGTGATAAACTGGTAAAGTTGTAGTACGAATTCAAGAAAGCGGGACAAAATGGCGACCAAATAAAATTTTTATCAAATCAAAGTAAAATTAAATAAAATTTTGCAGACCAAAATAAATGTGATATAGAGATAAACTGGTACGAATTTAACATGACTTAATAAAATGGTGGTGTGTGTCAATAGAAAACTACCTATTGAATTTATTTTAAATTATGCCCAAAAATCATGTGAGGAATAGGTAGAAACTGGTAAAATATTGGTAGGAATCCAATGTAATGGAACCAAATGGCGCTCAATAAACATGTTTGAAAAGACAGTATATATGTGTTACTAAATGACTGTGGACTGAACTACATTGGTTCACACTTCACTATTCCTAATAAAAGGAAATATTCATAATGGGAGAAGTTCTGGGTAAAGGAAATTTTCCTATTTTTTAACTTTTACTCACGAGACCTGCGGCGACGCATCTAGGATCAGCGAACTATCACCATGTGAGCAGCAGAATGTATTGTATATTTTTGTCTGCTGTTTTGAATTCACAAGGGATGTATTCAAAATCAAAGTCAAAACATGCTGCATTACAAACAAAGCTGAAAAGAAAATGGTAATAAAAGTTACATAGTTAAATGGATACAAACAAATACAACTTAAACAAATAGATTAAACTACAAAAGGAATTCAGTAAGTATTATAAGAAGCAAATATAAAAAGATCGTAACATTACAATATTTAAAGTTGTTATTGATACAGCACAAAATTAAACACACTTTCCCACTAATCTTTTACAGTAAAATCAAAATAGGTTTCCAATAAAATAGCAGTACCCCATAACCGGCAATCTGGTCAGAAGGTGGCAGCATTCATACTCAAAGCATCTATTTTTTCAATTAGCTCAAAAAACGAATTACAATATGAGTAATATCCACTAATAATATGAAAGGCAATTATTGTATAAAGAATAACAAACATAAAAAAAAAAACTCAGCGGTCCCGGTCATTAAAGAATTAAAACTAAATGAAAATGATTAAAGGATTAAACTATGTACACAAGTAAACATCTAAAAAAGTTAAAAAATTGGAAACAAAAATAACAAATACAAAAATAAACTGACTATAATACACATAATGCCACATTTAAAACCTCATTAACAGTCAAGGCATAACACAGAAATTTAAGTATATACCTTAAGCTTTTTCTTAAAGCAATAAACAGATTCACAATGTTTTATGCAAAATAAGTGAGGAAGAACTATTGTATTTTATACAGTGAATTTTACCCAAAATGATAAAAACGAAGCGCACCGTTATAAAAAATATATACTATAGTTAATTCTGGATATTACAGATTTGGTATATTCCTGGAAGGTTAACTGTTCATCAACAATTATTCCCAAGTACATATATCGTTTTTGTTATATTAATCTTTAATAAGTTCTGATAGGTATATTTATGTATATTAGTCATCTCACCATTAATGTTGTCCACAGTGGCGGCTCGCGGGTGAAAAAGTAAGTGACGTGCAAATGAAGCAAGAAAATATCGCAATAATTTTTTTTTCAGATTTTTTTTTTATATGTGGAAGGGGTAGAATATTTTTTTACGACTTACCTAAATTTTGTATACTAAACCAATTCTCCTATCCTTCATGGCAGCAAATTTATTTATAACATCCTCATAAAATGGATGAGTTGCCCTAATCTCCTTCAGAAATTCCTTTTGAATTGAAATATTGCCTAGAGAAATAAGTCTTTCTTGAGATATTGTATTTCTTAAATAAGTTATTACACCTTTGAGGCAAGAAAAACTTCTTTCCACTGAAGCACTTGTTGACAATATTGTCAAAATAAGGGAAAACACTTTATATGCTTTGGTTAAAATATCTTTATTTTCATTAATTTTTTTCACTTGCTCTTGCAAATTACTGTCATTGTTATAAGACCAAGCTCATTTTTAAGTCGTTGAAGTTTTGAAAATATTTCCCCATATAACTGTAACAAATTTTCGAACGGGCTAACCAGAAAATTTAAACTATATTCGAAAAATTTAGCAGAATCTGCCAAACATAAAAATGTAAGTTTTTCACAGTCTTGAAAGCTTAGTGTCATTTCCATTAAAATATGGTCCAATATTTCATAAAAAATACTTAGCCCTAATTTCTCCAGGTAAAAGCTTAGCAAGCTCACGTTTGTAATGATTTATTTTGGTAATAGAATTGGCTTTATCAAACATCGTATTAAAAAAATGTTCATTTCTTTTTTTACAGAGCGCCTCACGACACCGTTTTATATTGGATATGCAAAAATGAATGTCAAGCGATTTTTTTTGAAGAACGCAAATAGTATGTCCGTGATTGAAAAAATGTATATGTAAAATAATGCCAGAAACGTAAATTCAAAATCGTTCATCTCACCTAAAAATCCTTTCGCAAGCCGGATTGATTTTTCATTAGATTTGTCACAGTTTGTAATAAATTCATTCATTCGTCTTTTAATTTATTCCAGTCTTGAACAATCACATTTACTAACTTTGAACTTGAAGACCAATGAGTTTCTGTAATTGTTGATATACACCTCGTAGATGCAGATGTAGATGATTGTTAGTATACGCCTCGTAGATGCAGATGTAGGAACATACGTTCGTTTGGCTGAGTGTTGAAAAAATGAGGAAATACCACTAAGGCTGGCAAAAAAAATTCGACATTTAGAAATATTTTTAAACTTTGCTGCCTCACAAGGTTAAAACGATGCGCAAGACAAATACAGCCTGCGGCGCTTTTTCTTTTTTTTTTTAAAGGCTATTTAGATGGCCAGACATCACACGATGGCGCATTCGTAACATTGCCCTATTAATGTACGTTTATAGTCAAATTGGTCCAAAATTTGATCCAATAGAGAATATAAATTTTCTGACGAATCTCTCGACTAATGAACCTTCGTATCTTAATGTATCTTAAAATTATGGAGCACTGAAAACTTTGCGTAATACCAATGGTGTCATCCACTTGTACAGAAAAAAAATGTGTTTTCATTATTTCATTTGTTACATGTTCATTTAAATAATCAGAAATGCATTCAATTATTTCGTTTTGAATAGTTTTCGAGTCACCAGTAAAAACATTTTTAATTTTTTCGTGATGATCTTTTAGTTCTTGTGAACTTCTCGATATTAATAAACCTAACCTAACCTATTTATTGACTCACTGCTCCCATCATGGCCGCGAAAGACTAACTCTTGTTTTGTAAGGTACAAAACTGCGTCAATTACCAAGCACATAAATAGTCTATTTAATCGGACGTTTTCGTTAAAATGTATTTTATATAGTTTAGCATTTTCTTTTAAAGTGTCAGCTATAGTGCTTTGATTTTTTACAAATATTTTTAGCATTAATTCGCTTTTTAAATGCTCCGCCGAGTCTTCATGTTTATGTAAAGACCTTCATATATTTAACATACCTGCAAATCCTTTCTTATTCCACACTGAATATTTATTGGAAACTAGTAAACGAGGCCAGCAAAACAGTTTTTGTAATATTTGACTACTACATAACCATTTGTATGCCGAAAACAAGGATGACGATTAAAACTGATCTTGTTTTTTCCATCGATTAAATGGAGTTTCTAACAAAATGCAAACCACATCCGTGATCGGATTCATCAATAATGTAAATTAATAAACCCGACACCAAATAAAGTTGTAACAACACCATAAATAAATATAACACAAAACAGCCAAGCAAACTGCAAAGGAACTAACCGGTTGCAGCGAAATCCGCGAAAATAAAAGTAAACAACCACCCCAAACTGAACGACATGTGAGTGTAGTGTACTGCGTTAGCAATTCACTGAGAGCGTTTATTTTTCTATGGGCTCGACGTCATCGTTTACACGTTGTCATGGCAACGTAGTAGGAAAATCGTAAACTAAATATAGCACCTCCAGCAAAGTCGAAGCGGTTTGCGCTATTGTTATAGTTGTTATAATAAAGTTCGACTGAAAGTTTTAAAAAGACATGCCGCCAATGGTCAAGTAAAATATTTATTCAAGATGTACAGTTTATTTTTTGCCAATTAGGTGAATAAATGAATGTAAAAACTTAAATTTTAAGAGATATAATAAATATAGTTAGATGTTTGCTTGTTTATTTTTCCTGGTAAAGTAGCACTTCACCTACTTCATCTGAATAACCGCCACTGGTTGTCCAATATTTTTTGATGGCGCATAACTATCATTTATATATAATTTAAATAATAAGGGTCCCAGAATACTTCCCTGTAGTACACTATGGGCATTTAGCACCGTTCAGAGTCACTGACTGCTTTATATTGTCAATTTAGCTTTCAAACCATTTCCACACATTACTCCATGTTCATATCATATATAATTTAGATAAAAGCTTTTTTCTATCAATAATCTCAAATGCTCTTTGCATATCTAAGAATACTGCATTTGTACTATAATTACTATCCAGACTAGTTTTCCATTCATCTAACACACGCTGAACAGTAGTTTGACAACTCTTGTCTGTTCCGAAAACCAGATTGCTCTTCTCTTATTAAATTACTATTATCTATAAAATGAATAAATTGATTGTAGACAATTCTTTTAAAGATTTTTTCATCATATTAATAGGTCTCATTTCACCCTCTTAAGGTTTAAAAAATGGTTTACTACACTTCCTCTGTGGAAGTCTTCATCTAGCAGATAATCTTTGTGTTGCATTGATACCCCTAACTTGATATTTATATTTACTGCTGGTATGAAGTTTTTCATATCCACTGTCTGTTATACCATTTTTTCTCAGATAATCTAATATTTATTCAGGGCAGTCATGCATACTGATTTACCTTTGTAATTTTTGGGTGCTACCGTTTTCCTAGATTCTCTTGATTGGTTTTGGTCAAATATTGGGGTCTAATGTGCGACGCACAGACCTTGTGCTGCGACATCTGAAGACACCGAGTGGAAAATAGCACAAAAACATCGCCTTGTGTGCTGTTGAGGGGTGATCATGAAGGTAATGATTTTTTTCAGATGGCGATCTTTTTTATTGATAAAATCAACTGATTGTGATGTTTCAGCAGTCACGAAAACAGTTTCTTTTGTCAAGGGCTCTTCTTTTTTGACTATTGGCAACATCCAGTTTCCTATCTGCCCGAATTTCATTCCAGTTTCAACCAGATACGCCATATTGTGCTGTGCTATCAGTGGAATGGCATGTTCACTAGCGCCACCTTGCATTGTACTACATTAGTGAGGTGGATCATCTTAATTGTTCTGTTTTTATACTATATCAGGCTTTCCAAAGCTATTTATTTGCCAATAAAACTGTATTCTTACATTAATTATTTAAATCATATTCAAAAGATTTAAGTTAAATTAACTGATGAACTGAACTTTTATGGCCCTCCTCAACGGAAGATGTTATCGCGTGCGAAGCCGAGATAGTTTGGACTAAAAATATAAATAAATAAAGAATAAAAATATTTTTGTGAAAATACTTTACGTCTTTTTAAAAAATAAAAACTAAGCTTGTTTATCCATAAAACTAAATCTTCATATTTATTTTACCCATAAAAAACAGCCATTTTCATATGTTATAACCCCCATTTTCTAATGTTATCTGTGTCGAAAATAAATATCCCATGTTGATAAGGGAAAGCCAGAATTGGACTAGATAGCAGATTTCCAACCAATTCTTTGTTTCCAGTTGTTACAGTGTTAAGTTCAGGATCAAACAATAGCCATGTTCTTTAATCAAGTCCATTTCAAAAATGAATTCATCTTTTATACCGGCAACTCTTGTTTCATGGTAATTTAGAGTGAAGCCAAGTAAAAATCGGATACTAATTTCTCCAAATACTGGCGCTGACTATCCTGTTAAGGTGCGCAACATTAGTATTTCTGCAAATAGTTTTACTTCGATTTCAACAAGATCTCTTTTTAGAGAAAGCGCTGCTGTGTCCAGTGTATTCTGGATTGTTTTTCCGTTGAGGACTATCTTTACTGTCAAACAAGATTTTCCAAACTTAATTCCCTGCCTGGTGATCGGGCTGTATTGTCTTGATCTCCTTGGCGACACGGAAACTAGATCTTTGGAAGGAGGTTTCGATATTCTCACAAGATATTCTCTTTGCATATGTTTTATTCCACGGAAACATTTTATTCACTTATTTTGCTGGGGGCTTTAATGTCTTGACTTTTGGTATCTCATTTAGAACTATCTCAAACCCTTTTCGTATACATTCCTGCATGTTATCAGTTGGGTCTTCTACTGTAGCTGATCTAACTTTTAGTTTTGAAATGCTGAATACAGCTTTTAGTCAATTTTAAATTCTCTTGAATTTAGGGTCTCATAGTCCCTTCACAAATGCAGACACATATCTTCATGCATTCTTTCATATCTTCACCTGATGTAGGAATCTTATTACTCTCTTATGTCAGGACTTAAATTTTTGTAGAGATTTACAAGGGTTCTGTGTTCTGGTTTGATAGGTATATATATATATATATATATATATATATATATATATATATATATATATATATATATATATATATTTCTTGACTACTGATCTTTAAGTTGTAAGGAATGAACAAGGTGCTGATAGTTTTGTTGCTGACTTGCGGGAATTCTTTGTAATAAATCTGGTCCTGGCACTCTTAATGAGAATTGGATGGAGAAGAAGTGTGTTTCTTTGTTGCTCAAACTATCACAACCAATCTTTAGTTTGGAAATAGAATGTTTTTGAAATTTCTCTGATAAGGTCTGTTTGAGGTCCAAGTCACTATGGAAAAATCAAAACTTATTTGTTAAGTCTCGAAGTGGAATGTCAACACTTATGGATCTTATTTAGTATCCAAATGGAATATTCTAGAGTTCTCTTGAAATGACTTTGACAAAGTCTTCTTGTGCTCCAAAACACCACGGCAGACTGAAAACTTACCGATCTTGTTTAGTTTGTGTAGAATTCTGTAGAAGCTTCAACAATGTAGTTACTATCAGGTAAACGGTCACCCCCTGGAATAACAGAGTGGAGACTGGTAACCTGACTTGTGGCATTTTTTTGGACCTCTCTCGTGCTTTTGATAATAATAATAATAATAATAATATTTTTATTTCTTCAGTTAAAAAGTAATCTAAATATAATACATCACAATAACTAAAGAAAAGATCAAAACATACACTCATGCACAAGTCGAAGCATGTCAAAGTCGAGTTGCTCCTTTGACACACAAAACTATATGGGCGCACTAACCAATTTTTTTGATACTTTAGGTGCCTATGTAATAAAGTCATGAAAACTGTAGCAGTTCTTCTCTAATAGTAATTTCTTTAATTTGTTTTTAAATATATTGACAGATGGTGAGTCCCTGATAATTTTTTCAAGAACATTATAAAATTTACGTGCATTAAACAATATGCTTTTCTGATAAGAACTAGTTCTATGAATACTTGGCAAGAGAAGATGTCTCCTAAGAGTATCATGATGATGAGGTGCTCTAGTAGACTGCAGAAAAGATTTATTTTTGTATGCATATAGACAAATTTCAAGTATGTACAAATCAAATAATGTTAACATTTGTAAAGATTTAAAAACGGGTTTACATGAATCTGTAAGGGAGGCCACTCACCATTCTTATTGCACATTTTTGCAACAGAAAAACACGTTTATTGTGCACACTGGTTCCCCAGTTTAGAATACCGTAGCGAATATGGGAGTGAAAGTTTGAGTAGTACAATGTGAGCAGTGTACTTTGACTGCAATGATTGCTTAGGTATTTGATGGATTGCAAAACTATACAGATATGGGATACGGGGGGAATCACTGGAATGGTTTGCTTCGTATCTGTCAAATAGGCAGCAATCGGTGGAGCTGACCGGTTCTTCCAGATCGGTTTTGCCACAGGGTAGCGTTTTTTTTTTTTTTAATCTTTATTACGCGAATTGCCCATTCAGTGTCTTCACATTAATAACTGAAAATTGATACATTATGATAAACAATATATGAAGGATATAGAAAAAAAACAATTATTTACTGAACTTAACTGGCCAATAAGCACCTTTTAACTACCGAAAGAGGGGAATAAAACATGTCACAAGGAAGGTTGTTTGCATTGGACAACATTCTATTTATTCCTGTCTTGGCAATATAGAGTTCTGTGATAGTTCAATGCAAATGTCTGAGATGCGCGTAGTGTCCTCGAAGGTACTTTAAAAATTACAAGTGCCAACAGTTCTGGACTTGAAATATCACCCGATATTAACTTATATGTAAAAACTATGCCTAAATTTTTTCTTCTCTCCTTCAGCGTATTTATGATATTGATTATAGATTAAATTTTCCTTCTGTTAATCAGCAATTTATAACCTATGTACATAAGAAATTTATTTTGGACCCTTTCTAGCTTATCAATATATGTTTTATAATAAGGGCTCCTGACAACAGTGCTGCATTCAGGATGACTGCGCACTGGACTAACATATAAAGTTCTTAGAGCTAAAATATTTTTGAAGTCTGCTGTGTGCCTCGTAAGGAAGCCTAATATTTTTAATGCCTTATTACAGCAGTGTTCAATATGGTAAGTAAATGTCAACTTCTTATCAAAATAGGCACCCAAATCACGCACAATAGTTGATTTATTAATACATGTATTGTTTAAGCAGTAGACAGTTTTAGTTTGAATTATGCTGTAACTAAATTGTATATATTTACACTTACTTATATTTAAAGACATATTATTATCTGAGCACCACTTTTCAAATTTTGTAAGGTCATCCTGAAGCAGACATGAGTCAGTCGTAGATTTTATTAGCTTAAAAATTTTTATATCATCGGCATACAAAAGAATGTCACTATAAATAAAACATCATTGATACAAACAAACTCATTGATAAACAAATTAAACAGTAAAGGGGCAAGGTGTGCGCCTTGAGGAACTCCTGAAGTAACCGGGAATGGATCCGAAAAAAATGTATTTTTTATTTTCACAACCTGTGTTCTGTCAGTCAAATAGGAGGTGATACAGCTTATCAGATTGCCACCCACACCGTGGTTAATAATTTAGTAGGCTGTGGTCAACCCTATCAAAAGCCTTGGAACAGTCTGTGTATATAGCATCTACAGAATCTCCTCCCTCCATGGCATCTGAGATTAAGTTTTGGTAACTGAGAAGGTTTGTGGTAACAGACCTACCAGAGATAAAACCATGTTGCTTGGTGCTTATAACATTTTTAAAATAATTTGTTAAAAAATCATTGACAATAGACTCAAATATTTTAGGAATAAGGTATATATGAAAAATTGGTTTGTAGTTTTCCACCTCTTCTTTACAACCCACTCTCTTAAATATTGGAGTAACAAAACTTGCTTTCCAAAATTGAGGAAAGATTCCACTAGATAGTGAGTGGTTGAAAATAAGCCACAGGGGATGAGACAAAGAGAAGGCACACTCCTTTAGTAATACTGGGGAAATGCCATCAGGGCCCAGACCCACATTCAAATCAATTTCATTAAGTTTCTCAAATATCTTGGAGTTGGACACATTGTACGAAGTGATTGGCTGATAATTACTATAAGTGTTGTTGGTAACATATGTAGAATTATTCGTAAGATTATCAATTGAGGAAAAGTGACTGGCAAAAAAATTTGCATTATCATGACGAACAGAGGAAGATTCTCCATTGTACTTTATGATAGCTGGCAATTCGTTACCTCGTGTTTTACAATGTACAAATTTCCAGAACTGTCTTGAATCGGAGTAAACAGCTCTTTCGACATCTGTTATGTATGCTCTACAGCAACATTTGGCTTGCTGTTTACACATAGAACACACAAAACAAGGCATAATCGTTTGGGTCACCAGTGGTTTTGTATCTTTTATGTGCTTTTCTTTTTCTGAAAATATTATTTTTTATATCCTCATCAAACCAAACAGGGAACATAAATTTGTTTTTAATGAGTATTTTAGGTCCTAAGGTATCAATGATATTGTTTAAAATTGAATAAAAAACATTCACATTAACATTAACATCTGCAGAGTTCAAAATAACATCCCAGTTAACATTTAAAAGATATTCAGGCAGTCACAATTTTTAAAATCATAAATTAAGTTTTCGTATTCTAACACATGGTTGTCCATATCACAGATCTTGATTGCTAAGGCAGGATGATGTCTGTCACACTTTACTAATGGCTCCTCCGCATAGCCAACAACAGTTGTTTTAAGTCAGTGAACACCAAGTCCAGCATTACATTGTTGATATTGCAGATATCATTGCACTGAAATAAATTAAAAAAGGGCATAGTCTCAAGTAAAGGTTCTGCACTGGAAGTTACACCATCTGCAAATACACCCATTGAATCATTACTCCACTGAACTCTTGGCAAGTTGTAAACTTCTACAATAAGTACATGGCTATTTTCAGACCTCTATATTCATAAGATTTGTTAATGATCTTAACCATATTGCTCTCAATGAAAACACTGAAAAAAATTTGTACTTTGCTGATGACACAAATATTCTGGTTGCAGGCAAATCTTTTGAAACGGTTCAAGAGGAAATTGAAATTATAGTAAATCGTGACAAAAGCTACTTTAATGAAAATAAGTTGATTCTTAATAATAATCAGACAAAATATATAGTTTTTAGGAGCAGTGTTAGGGAGCTTCCCAACCAGATGATGTTGGAGAGTGAGATAGTTCAATTGGGATTCACTACTAAATTTCTGGGTGTTGTCATAAATCATAAACTGAGCTGGAGTCACTATGTCGGATACCTATCGGGGAGATTTTCTTCTGTTAAATATGCTTTTAGAATTTTATCAAAAAGTGTGAACTCAGATGTCCTTAGGACGGTTTACTTTGCTAATTTCCACTCTTTGGTTTAAGATGGACTTCAGGGACTCATGCCGTGGTGTATTCCGAGAAAACAAAATTTTAACTATATGTGGTGTATATACAGTAAGGCGCTCGCTCGAAAATATGCGGACGAATTTGCCAATGACCGACTTATCGTGTCTCGTTCGTTATTCGCTACAGTTTTTAAAGAGGTCAACCCGACTGTTGCTGACAACGATCCGATTGGATGGATTGGATGATGTAGGATGCGGTCGGCCGCTTTTCGCAACGCATATCGACGAGTTTACGCATTATCGTATTCTTTGGTTAATAATTTAATAATAATTTATTTATTAGGCCGCAACAACTATTTTGTTACAGCTTTTTTTGAAGAAAATAAGATTTGTCTCATAAAAAAAATAAAAATGTATTCATAAAAAATGTTAACGAAAAAAAAATTATTTCTAATAAAAATTAAATTTAACGTAAATGTTCAAAAAACCCCTTTGCATATTTTTGAAGAAAATATGATGTCATAAAAAGAATAAAAATTTATTCTTAAAAAATATTAACGAAAATTAAAATTACCTCTAATAAAAAATTAAATTTGCCCTAAATGTTCAAGTAAACCCCTTCCTCTGCTAAACAGTATCCGAGATTGTCATAAAAACGCCTTCTAATATTATTAA
The DNA here is from genome assembly GCA_030620095.1 of Kuschelorhynchus macadamiae. Classification (NCBI taxonomy): domain Eukaryota; kingdom Metazoa; phylum Arthropoda; class Insecta; order Coleoptera; family Curculionidae; genus Kuschelorhynchus; species Kuschelorhynchus macadamiae. Next base: position 567,653 of record JAUTXW010004330.1, on the reverse strand, counting down.
GCCTGTTAGGGCTAATAGTCCTGAAACGATTTTCAATATTTAGTTGTAATTCTTGGAGATTATTAGCCCTATTCTCGTGGAAACCATAAATTTGAGATTTTACGTAACCCCAGAGAAAAAAAATCATTTGGCGAGAGGTGCTATAGTGTTATGAGCAGGGCAACCGTCTTGTTGAAACCAAATGCTGTTAAACCTTGGCCCTGTAATTCTCCTAATTTCTGGAACGATTTGTTGCTGTAAAAGGTCCATGTATTTAGGACAGTTTAAAGAACCATTGATTACAAATAGGCCAATCATATTTTCACCCAACATACCACCTCAGATATTTAATTTCTGTGGATATTGGGTTCTAAACTTGAAAAACCTATGTACATTTTCTCGAGACCAACAACGGATTATAGCAGGGTTGCGCCGACCATACAATGAAGACGTTGATTCGTCAGTAAAAACAATATTACCTAAAAAATTGTCATCGTTGTTTGCAATTTCCATAAAAATGTGTACAAGTACAAGTAGATTACAATAAGGTATTCTAAAAAACTAACATCGTCCCCCGCCAAAGAGCAGACGTATGAACACATCCAAATTCGTCAGCATATTTCCTATGTCCGCAGTGTTGAGCGCCTTACTGTATATATGAATGTATAAAATTTCTTTCTAGTAATCCTGCTACTTTCAATGAGCTGATTAAGAACCACAGCTACAGCACTAGATCTCTAAATTATAATTACCCTAAACAATTTAATAGTCTACTATGTAACATTAAATCTATTGTTGATAATAAAAGAAAATTTCTATCTAACTTAAAAGAGCATCTGTGTTTGGTGGAACCTTATTCTATTCCAGAGTTCTTGAACTTTGGAAAATAGTGTGTTAAGTTGTCACTATATTGTTGTCTTGATCTCATTGTAGCAACTGCATATTTATATTCATTAAGTGTTTAACGCTTGTTTGAGCTAATTATTGTCTGTTTTTTATATATGTCTTTGTTTATATATTGTTGATACTGTAGCTTTATAATTTTATAAGACAGACTTTTTACCATTTTTAATGACATATTTCTCAGGTGTATTTTTTTCTCTCTTTGTATTTGTTATGTCTGTAGAAATAAAAGGATTTCTTTCTTTCTTTCTTTCTTATTTAAATAATCAGTTCAACACAATTAATAGTCTTTATCTATTATAAAACTGACTGAAATACCCTGAGCTGATCTCGGAGATAGGATGGGGTGTTTATTTAATTCTAGCTGATCGCACAGAATGGGTATGATGGCGGCCATCGCCGACAGTGTCACATTAAATTTTTGTATCTACTTAAATGCTGTTTTTAAAGGGTTGGCAAGTTATAAACAATACGCTAGCACTTCTTATTTTAAGAGAGGTCAAAAAATGTACTATATTGTTCATTTTTACTGTGTTTTTTTTAGTTTAGTTTAGAGCTTTTTTATGTGTTGGTGAGACAATAGTACTATAATGCAGTTTGAAAACAGCTCCTTTTTCACGCGAATGTGAAAGTGCACATGAGTGTGAAGAGTGGTTTTTAAACGGGTTATACAGTGTATTTTTTGTACCACTGCATTTGGAGTTTTTACCTAAATTCACTGTGTATCCTCTATTTATTGTGACAATGTAACTTTTAATTACGTAAACATGTTTGACACGTTGACATTTAAAAGCAATCACCAACCATTTTGTTATATAAAATAAAATATGACCTGACCGCGGCATTCGAAATTAGTCATTTTCAGATCTTGCCGATTGTGTACTTTTTGAACCTTTTCATAGCCGTCGTAGAACAAAGCAGAGATATATCCCATATTATCTTTGGGGAGGGGGACAAATCGCAGATAAATCCTTCTACCAAGACCCTATACTATAGTCTTTAAATATATTTCCATTATTGTATGAAACGGGGTATATATCCCCTCCCCTCCAACAGGCATCCTTTAAATATAGTAGGATTATTTTATAAAGATGTTATGTTATATGAAGACTCACACATTAGATTTTTTCAAAGTACAGAAATAAATAAGACTTTCTCTCAGTAGCACTTAGTCTGGCTACGCCATGAGAACAAAGATTTACAGTTTCATTTGGATAAAGATTTTTATATGTATTTTTCTAAATAGGTTGGTTTTTCTATTTTTTACTATAAAAACGTTTATTTTTTTATAGTAATGTTTTATCAAAAATGAGGTAGGATTATTGATGTTATAGACCAGTCATTACAGAAATGATATATTGAAAATTTAACTATAACTTTAAAGGTTTCAAAAATGTGATAGAATGAAATGTACTCCTTGACGATTACAAATCTCATTTTGCAACATTTTCAATATTCGTAACTTCTTGAAAATTATTATTTTAATGTTATATTGCGAAAATAATATCAAAAATTTTGCAAACTTATAACAAAATGATATTTTATATCATGCATTCTATTTATAACCAATAAAAAAAAACAGATCTTTGTTTATTATGAAAAGTTTCTTATTTTTGGTTGCGATTCCTTTTGCGAAATTCCAAAAGTTTTTCAAACTTAGAATACGCAATTAGGAGTGGTTTGTAATAGTCGAGAAAATTTGCATCCCACTATGTTGAATAGAAAATACATGTTTATCACCTAATACTTAAAAATGTCATTTTGACATAATTACAAAAGTTTTCAATTTTGGTTGCCAATGGAAATAGTTATTTCTTTCACTAGGTAGAAAAGCCCAAGATTTAATGCCGCGTCTAGTGTTTTCGGCCGTGTGAAACATAATTTTTCCTCCAAATGAGTTTAAAAGTTTCCGGAGGAGACAAAATTGTGTAATTTTTATATGTAAACCTGTATCTAATAATCATTTTGTGTTTACGTATTGTCACTGTCAATTTTCATTTACATCGTTACTTGAAAGAACGTTGCAACGAAAGTTTGTACTGTTTAGAGGCAGTAAAATTAATTAATTACTGGAAATCCATAATTGCGCTAATTACTTGATATACCCGAATGACTTTCGATCAATGTCTATAAAAAAAATGTTATTTTTCAGTGATTTTGGAAATTGTACTTCAATTTTCAAAATTCATACATGGCCGCGGGAAAATTGAGGACCCGCAGTTAGGCATAATGTATAATTGTCCAAAATAACAAACAAATAGTTTTTTATGGAAATCAATAAAATCAATAAAACGTGAAATTAACATGTAATTAGAGTAATCACTGTAATTCAATATTTAATAACTCACAAATGGCTGATATCTTTTTGTCCTGAAAGTTAATGATTTCTGTGATGACTACGACTTTGGGACACCCTGTATTTCGCGTTTTTTTAAGGAAAAAAAAAGCCACATCAAATAAAAATGTTGTCAATTTCACAAATAGTTTCTGGTAAAAGTGACTTAGAGCAATTTCCACTGTAAATTAGGTAATGGTGAAACTGATCATTTTTGGGTCAATGTGCTCAAACCTTAGTTCTGACCTTTACTCATTCTTATTAAATCGATTTTTTTATGTGTGTGTAGATAATTTCGAAATTTTCTTTCCTCGACATAAAATTAATAAAAATGTCTATCAGCGATTCATGAAAATGTCAATGTTGAATATGTTCAAAAATTTTATCAATTACTACAATTATGTAAGTAAACCTGAGGTTTAGAAAAAAAAAATTAATAAATAATTCCACAAATTTGTGTTTTTATTTTTGGATATGAAAATTTCATGTTCATATAAATATGTATTTGTATATTTTTTGAATATCCCTTTGTAGATTTTCATAGTATTTGTATATTTTCACTATTTTTGTATATTCTGGCATTTTTTGAATTTTTCGTTTATTTTTTGGATATGCAACAGAATGTATATCATTTGTTGAATAATAATAATATTAATCAGACAAGATCAAAGTTAATCAAAAACATTTTCCATTCGATTTGGAAGGTTGCAAATTCACGCATCTGCTTACATATTTTTTTGATGCATTTCGTTAGGTATGCACAACTTTAAACATTTATTTGCTACTAATATGTTGGATAGTAAAAAATAATAGTCTCAACATTCATTCGACATTGCAAAACATTTACGATTTTTTTTAGATGTAAAGATGCAAAAAAATATATTCCGTGAAACGCAGAAGGTTGCAAATTTTTCCAACTATTCAAAACAAATTCATTCATTCACATGTTTTTAAAATTTGCATAATTTTTTAAATTTTGTTAAACAAATTGTAGGTAAAAAAGATATTTTTTATGAAAAAATAGTTCCGCACTTCTTTAATTGTTGCAGTTATAATGCAAACTATAAAATAGTATTTCCCACTACATCAATTTGTAAAACTGCAATTATATGCACAAAAAGGGAGCAAATAAGAGTTTTTTTACAGTTTTAACAGTGTTGTTTTTTACGTTTTAAGAGTTGTAAACAAATGGAACACTGTTTCTTTATATTTATAGTTTACTTTATACAAGCAGTATCATAATTTATATAAGTTTGAACACTTTTCTAATTGCAGTCAATTCATTGTCTATAATGACTGGTCTATTAATACAATGTATTTTTGGTATATGTATTTAATTTTATAATTATTGTTATCCATTAACAAAAGAAAACGGATATATTAAAATAATACATACCAAGAATTCTTCTCTCCCATATGCAGTTATTCCCTGCAATGAAAACATCTCTCACCATTGCAAATTGTGTTTGGTGGTACTTTTTAATATTTGAAATTGGAAAAAAAGAAGTGCGTTGCACATTTTACTCAGCTCATTGTCGAGGAGACAAAACTGGATACTCAAGACTATTTAAAGGCATTCAAGTCAGGTGTACACCATATTGAAAGATTGGCGCGCCTCCAAAGAAGTTTTGTTATTGCGAGTTCTGCTACAATTTTAAATAATTTCATTTTTCTTTTACAGCTTGCGGTTTGTAGTTGAACCTTCGGGGGTATTCATATTCTCGGATATGTTTTACCTAGAAATAATCTTGGAACCTACAGGTGCTGTTAAAGATGTTAAAATTCATCATGAGGGAAAGGTGGAACAACAAAGCTGTACTGAACTGGTGAATTGTCTTACAAGAGGTGACTTTACAGATTTTACTACCCAGCTGGAGGGATTTGTATCAATCTACCAATTGAATGCAGAGAAGAAAGTCAAATGCAAAGCTTTCACTGCCTTGGAATCATTAGAAGCTGATTTGTGTACTTTAGCACAACTTCAAACGTTTATGAAAGAACCCTTTAATCTTCTACACAAGTCACCTGTAGGTATCTTAGAGAAACGACGCGGCGGTCATCCTATGAAGCTAACATACTTTGTCTCACCATATGATTTGCTCAATGTTGATAAGCATGAAATCGATGCTATTAGTGTGGAAAGTGTCATTTCTAAGGGTTTAGGATATTGGGTTACAGTATGTATGGAAGGTTCTGCTGCCCACAAATTGCAGACTTCAACGCTCATTACTGTAAATAGGAGTATGAATGGAAAAAGGTAAGTTTTTTTAAATTATAGTTTAGTTTTGTCAACAGAAACATCACGTTTTGACTAAAGAATGTGCTTATTACACATTATTAACAGTTTACAGAGATGTTTTGCAAATTTTTAAATGCCTTTTTTTATGTTTTACATCCCTGATAAGTTTTTTGATTCGAATTGACAAGCATAATCTGGGCTGATTTGTATAAAATATATAAACGGAGGTAATTTTGATTTATCATTCTAACACTAAAAACAATAATGTAAATGTAATATATCAGATATCTACTGTCCCATAGCACATCTAAGATAGTTGAGACCCCTGTTAATAACTTAACAATGAGAAAAGCAGTTCTAGAGCTTAGTAGTTCAGATATTAGAGGATGTAGTGGTCTACTCAAAGGTGTCACTGGCGTTGCCTTTGATGTGAACTATCAGATGTTGAGACATGGAGTTCTTCAGGATCTTATTCATGAAGTTTATAAATACTGCAAAAATTTTACAAAAATGGACTTGTTGTTTCTTAATAGAAGGAATGTTAGATTTAGTCACAGATTTGACATCAAAGTGTTAAAGACCTTCTGTCTTAGACTATGAAGGCAAATTAACTGGTATCTGGTTTTCCACCTAAATAGCAAGGCTTTAAATTCTAGAATAACTAGAAGCTGTGGTTGAAGTTGTATACATCTTGCTGCAATGTACCCTTTATTGATTCTGATAGTCTTTCCGACAACCTTAATGAATACCTCACCTATTATGAAAAGTCAGTATATTATTCCGTCAATTAAAAATCCATTTGTTCAAAATCTACTTGTTGACTTCTAACAATTGTTACAATGAAATTATTCCTGTGGACAAAGCCAGCTATAGCTAAAATATACTAGTAACTAGACTCTAGATACTAGATATGGCACTTATACATTGAAATGATCCTAACTGAGTAGAGACACGGAAATAAAATAAGCAAAATACAGACAGAAATTATACAAAAAAATACTGAACAATAAGTAATAAAGAAATATGTAATATTAAAAATAGTCATTAAAATATTCATCCATGATGGAATAACCCCATTTTTACAGTTAATAAACTAATAAAACAATACATTTAAATGGCGGAAAACTAAGATAACAAAATGTCGACAAATTATCAATAAAATATAAAGAAACACAATATTAAACTGATAACAACACTAGGACAAAAAATATGATCAGTAGCTAAGCTCTCTGACCCACTATAAAATTAAAAAAATATTTCTAAAACTAGACAATATGCAGTTGAAGATGCCCATTACATTATTAAATTTATTCAAAACACAAAGAGTCCTATAATGGGAGAATTAGCTCCATAATTTGATGAATGATGAACAACATGAAAAAGTTCATGGTTACATAAGTATCGATTAGGTACATTATTCTGGATCAAAGACAATAGATCTGGGCTGTCCATTTATGGCCAAATAATATATGACAACCTATGTCACATCAAAAAAATCTTAACAAATACAGAACTCATACAGACACTCACGATCATGATACTCAATTTAAAATAGCATTGTAAAACCTAACTCAAGGTTGCAAAAAAAACTAAATTGGCATTGATATATTTTACAGAGAGTATAAGACATAAAACAAAATTATCAATATTTAAAAAACAATTAAAAATGCGTTTTTTGCAAAAATAAAAATGAATAGATTTTTTAAAATATTTATTTCAACCTAGTTATATATTATATTGAATTATAACATAGGAGTTTTTTCATTTATTACAACTTTATTATTATTATTTTTTATTGTTATTTGTTACATTGCGTGTAATAATAAACTTGTAAAGTTGGTTTGGAATAAAACAGTTTAAAGTAATTTGCTTCTAACTTTTAGAAACTTGCATTTAAGATATATCTAAAAAAATATATAGTTCACTTGGTGCCCTACTCTGTGAGTGAATTCAAGGTTGCTTTTAAAGAGAACATAGACTTACACCTCCTTATGCACTGATAATTGATGATCACTCTTTCCTGTTGCCAAAGCCTTTTTATTTCCTTTGCCAGTTGGTGTATTTGGCGATCTTCACATTGTATTTCGCTTGGATGTTCGTCGTCAATAAGATAAGTGATCTTTTCTTTTTTGGATTGAAAGGTAATATTGGGCCTGTTTGCGAGGATTGCTTTATCTGTATGGATGTCAATGTTCCAGTAGAGCTTGTAGTCTTCGTTTTCAGCTATGGATGTTGGTGTATAATGGTAGTAAGGATCTGTGTTCTCTGTTAGTTTGTATGTTGTGGCTAATGACGACCTTCGCTGCTGAGTTGTGTCTGGCGGCGTATTCAGTTCCGGCCATTATTCTACATCCACTCGTTATGTGATCGATCGTTTCTCTCTGCTGGTGACATCTCCTGCACCTGTTGTCTTTAATGGTTATGTCCTTGATGATGTGCTTTTGGTAGTTTCTGGTTGCTATGACTTTGTCCTGGAGGGCAAGCAGGAAGCATTTTGTTTCGGGGAACATTTGTAACCACATATATGAAAGCTTTTTATGTATGTGATCTTACTTTATTTGGTATTTGTGTCTTCCTTGGAGTGTTTTTTCAGACCAGGTGTTCATCTTTTCTAGTCATGATTGTATGTGACTGTGCGTCTGCTGCGTGGCCCGTTTGAGGCAAGTCGAGCGATATATAATTCTTGTCTGCCTACACTATTGCCTTGTGGAGGTTAGTTTGTTTTTTTGTGGAAGAATTTTCTGAGTTCGTAGATTTGCTTTTATTTAGCGGTATAATTCCACTTCCCCTCCCTCCTTCTTTTCCTTCGATGGTGAGTCTTTTCTTGCATGCGTTAGGGTGTAACTTCCTGTGTTTGGTGATAATAGTTTTCGTTAGATTTCTGGAGTTCAGTTTTGTTTTTAGTAGTTTTGTAAGTCTGGTTTTAAATTCCGTCTTGATTTGATGAGTGCAGTTAACTTTAATGCTTTGATGGAAGCCTAGGTATACAGTGTGACCCAGATTCGCTTCTCTATACAGGGGTCTCGGCTCCTATTAAACCTATAGCAAAGGTTAAATGGGGAAAGTTTTAGAGGAAACTTATTGCATTCGATATCCGGCTTCAGATTTACGATCGATCAATTGTTTTTGGAAATATCGGAGAAAACCCGAAAATGGCGGATTTCGTTTTTGGCCAGTATATCCAGAACGGTAGATTTGACAGCTGCCAAAATGTGACATTATTCGGACATATTTTTAAGACAAATACGATGGCGTATACGACACGTCTTCATTGTTTTTTGTTAACCCGGAACCCGCCTCAACTTTCATTTTTCTTATGGCCGCCATATTAGATTTTTCGATTTTTGGAAAGAGCCTAAAATTTCCAGTCTAGTGATATCTCACAAGTGCATTAAAGATTTTAGTATCATCGAAATTTTACACTTCGTAAAGTTAGGTTTCAGTTTTTTCTAAGGAGGCCATGATTTAAAGTAATGTTAGCTCTCAATGCTTTTCTAAGGAGGCCATGATTTCCCTGTAACAAAATTGGATTTTGACTTTGACGTTAAGTTAAATAGTTGAAAGTATCAAAGCTGTGTTTTAATAAGTAGTAGGTACGCTTTTATCACAATAAAATCATAAATCTGACACATAAATTGTCAAAACCTATAAAAAATGGCCGGCATTCCGTATTCAAATGAAGAAAAGATTGACATGTTAGCTCTGTACTTTCAATCATACAGAAACGCCGACGTTACCTCAGCAAGGTATTAGGAGATGTACCCCGAACGACGGCAGTCTCATAAAACCCAACTCAGGAAAATCATAGTTAATTTAATTAACCATGGTGCCTTCGAACAACCTAGAAGCGGATACAATAATAACAATGAAGATCGAGACAGAAACATTTTACAAGCTATCAACGAAAACCCTAGTGCATCGGTAAGAACTGTAGAACAGGAAACTAATGTGCCAAAATCGACAGTACAGAGAGTTTTAAAAAAGAATAAGTACCATCCACACAAACCCATAATAGTACAAGGAGTTACGGAAACTGATTTTCCAAGACGACTACAGTTCTGTGAGTGGTATACTAGGAGATGTAATGAAAATCCTGATTTTGTAAATCATGTCTTGTTATCCGATGAGAGCAGGTTCACGAATTGTGGAGTCTTTAATGGGCACAACCGTTATCATTGGGCTGTGCAAAATCCTCACGAAGTGGCAGAGAGACGTCTACAGATCAGATTTGGAAGTAACGTTTGGTGTGGGATCATTGGTAAGTTAATCTAACCAATCTTTTTTAAATAGGCACCAAATGATGGTCAAATAATAATCTTTTTTTTTTCGTTTAGTTCTTTAATGATACTAAAAGAGTATAATCTAATAAAAAAAAAGTAAAACGTCAACTTACTTTTTTGATATTGTATTACATTTTTATTCAATCATTTTGTATTGTAGTTTTGAAGAACCTATAAAAATAGAATTGGGTTCTATAAATTTATTAACACTTTATCTAAATTTTCTGCAGATTTAGCTAATTCTCTAAAATGATTTTGATTGTCTGAATTTAATGATTTATACCAATACCAACAAAATAATTTATTACTTCCCGCTAACCAAATATGTTTTTCTTTTTCATAATAAAGCTGAATAGGTTTCAACTGTATACAAGCTCATTCATTACGGGAATGTTCGATAATTATTTTTGGAAAGAAAATATCTACTTTTTAATAAAGATAATTTTCCCTTTATAGTTTATAGTTTCTAGTACCACCCGGCCGGCCCTGCCGCCCTTGACTGTTGGGCACCTATTTATAAATTATTGATCATGATGACTGTGTCGCCCTTGGATTTCTACCTCTGGGGTCACACGAAGAATGAAATCTATGAATTTGATCCCCCCGTGAGCATAGAAATCCTCAGACAAAGAGCTAACATTACTTTAAATCATGGCCTCCTTTAAAAACATTGAAACCTAATTTACGAAGTGTGATATTTTGATGACACTAAAATCTTTAATGCACTTGTGAGATATAACTAGACTGAAAATTTTAGGCTCTTTCCAAAAATCGAAAAATCCAATATGGCGGTCATAAGAAAAATGAAAATTGAAGCGGGTTGCGGGTTAACAAAAAACAATGAAGACGTGTCGTATACGTCATCATATTTGTCTTAAAAATGTGTCCGAATAATGTCACATTTTGACAGCTGTCAAATTTACCGTTCTGGATATACTGGCGAAAAACGAAATCCGCCATTTTCGGTTTTTTGCCGATACTTCCCAAACTTATTGATCGATCGTAAATCTGAAGCCAGATATCGAATGCAATAAGTTTCTTCTAAAACTTTCCCCATTTAACCTTTGCTGTAGGTATAATAGGAGCCTAGATCCCTATATAGAGAAGCGAATCTGGGACACACTGTATGTATGTTTCTTCTTTGAGCATGTTATCTATGGTTTCATTGTTGATTGTTTCGGTCGTAGGGTGGTCTTTCCACTGTCTCTTGTTAATATGAAGTAGCTTACATTTACTTATACGAAATTTCATGTTGATATCCAGGGTAAACTTTTCTGTGATTTTAAGGAGTACCTTTAGCTGTGCCTTTGTGCTTGCATATAATTTTATGTCACCCATGGACAAGAGATGGTTTATTTTGTGTAGGTTATTTTTTTTGTGTTTAATGTGAAATCTGTTGTGGTGTTATTCAGTGTGTTTGAGAGTAGATTGAGACAGAGGCAGAACGACAAAGCGCTGAATCTCTCGGGAATATGCCTCGTGTAGGTCTATTCTGTTTCGATGTGTGTTCTTTTCATGATTTGCGTAAGAAATTGCCTGAGGTTTTTATTGACTTTGTATAATTCTAGCACTCTGGTTAGCCAACTGTGGGGTATCAAATCTATGTAACCAGTGTGAAGGTTTTTATGATTTTTAGTGGTTTGTTCCATCCTCCGTTGTTTTTCCTGCACTCTTTTTGCTCTTCCGTTAGAATGTTTTTATGTGCTAGATGTTGTTCTACTCTTCTGGTAATTGTGGCTGTGATGATCTTATATAGGGCCGAAAGGCACGTAATAGGTCGGTAATTTGATGGGTTTTTAGTGTCTGAGTTTTTCGGTTTAAGGTATGTTATTCCTTGGGTCAGGAAAGTAGGGAATGTGCTGGTGCGGTTTTAAATTATTAGTTAATTTAATTAATTTGGCGAGTGAGAGCTTCATGTCTGGAGGTAAACTGTTTGTACTGGAAGTTATGAATGTTATCTATTCCAAGACGTCTCCAGTTATGTGTGTATTTGATTGTTTCTGCAACTTCTTGTGTTACCATTGCAAAGTCCTCTTGTTTCTCCAAGCACTTGTCTCTGTCTTCTTCTGCTTTAATCCATGAAGCATTATTATTGTGTTGTTTCGGTTCTCACCAAATGCTTTTCCAGTATTGATTTCTTGTTTGGTCGGTGGTTCTATTACTCGTGCCTCCACATGCTTTGGTAGAACTGTTTTTCGCTTCTTCGAAACACTTTGCTAGCATCCGTTCTTTCGTTTTATTCTTTGTATCTTCAAAGTCTTGTGCATACACGGATAATTTTTGATTTAGAGTGTTAAGGATTTCAAGAATAGAACAAATGGTTAACAGAGAGCTTAGCTCATGAGAAGCAGCAGTTGCAAGATAGTTACAAACTTGCCCAATGAACCGAAAACACTAAGATGAAGGAGTATTATAGACAAAAATGAAAAGACTATAGAAAGCATCTAAATGAACCCGAAATAAATTACAACAAAAACAATATAGAAACCGCAGATAATCAAATGAAAGGAATCTGGAATATAATAAATAACTGAGCAAAAAATTAAGACATAATCTCTCACAGCCCAGTGACTCCAGAACCCATAGCCAACTCAATTTTTTTGAAGCCAGTTACAACTGTTGAAGTACAGCGACTTATAAAGAGCCTAAAAAAATAAGCAATCTGATGGTTTCAAGAATATTCCTACAAAAGCCAAAAAAAGGTCTGTGATGAAATAAAGGAACAACTGCTTGTGTAGTAAAAATTCTAATAAATTCCATCTCTATTGAAACTTGCAACAATTGTTCCTGCCAATTTCAATATTAAATATCATTACTAAAGTCTTGAACGTCATATACAACAGAATCATCAATTTTCTTCAGCAATTCAACATAGTTGGAAATGACCAACACGGATTTTGCACTGAATGGTCAATGGGGACAGCTGCTTTTCAACTGGCGAACTTTATTTACAAATAGCTAGAAGAGGACCGCATTGTGTTTAGCCTTTTCTTTGATGTATCCAGACTCTTTGAAACACTAAATTTAAACTTTGCATGCCACAAATTTAGCACTATGGGCATTGGAGATCACGCCCTTTCCATAATTATGTCGTTCCTCTCATAAAGAAGGCTGCTGGTAGTGTAGGCATGAGTACAATATAAGCAGTGCAAGGGTCGGTACTAGCCCCACTTATATTCATAATTTTTGTCAATGACCTATCCCTTCCTGACACTACTATAAAATTCACAGACGTTATTACAGTTATTACCTCGGCAAAGAACGAACCAGAATTACAATTAAAAATCGAAAACGTCTGTGAAAGAATGAATATGTGGTGCTTTTTAAACCATTTAGTCCTGATGAAAAATAAAACTGTTATTGTGCCCTTCTACAAAACGCAACCAAGAATAAAACATGAAAGTGAATCAACTCCAAAATTCGTGACTCTAACTCACTTGGGAGCCATAAATAGATTATATCTGTTTGAAGCTTAATCAAGCATTGTATGCCTTACTAAAACTGAAATAAGCAGTACCCATGTCTACTCTTCTTACAACTTATTATACAGTGGCTTACTCCCATATATTAGTACATTATTCGAAGAAACCTTTTAGTGTATTTAAATTAAAGCATTTTTTAGAGCTTCTTGAATTATAGAGACTAGGATACCTACCATATATGATCTACCTAACATGATATTTACTCTTATTGTTATTACTCAGTTTGATCTACTGTACGTTCAATGATTGTAATGTTATTTTGGTGAATGTTCAAATAATTTATGTTTAATGTTAAATGTAATTAAAATTCAAGAGCTGTATTTTATAGGAAACAAATTAGGGTTCAAGTTTCCCTAAAAAGGTTTTAATTTAGAGTTTTAATTCTTTTTCTAAATGCCACAATTACAGAATATAAGGTTGACAAAACATAACTTGTAACCTAACAGTATTAATTGCCATAACAATTAGATCTTTATCTACTCTGACTTTAACATTTTTTGCAGCTCTGTATTGCGAATTGAAGTACGTGCGTATTAATAAGATGTTTTATGAACAAATTAAATACTTAAAATATAATTTCTAATATTATAGCACTCCCACATATACCCAAATAACTAGTCAGAATAGTGCAGTTGTGCCAGCCTTCTTTACCCTGAAACTAAACAAACCGATGCCTATGTGTCTATCTTTGATAAGAAAAATTCAGCAAATTCAACAGTGGCCAGAAGTTGACAATAATATCACTCCACAACCGTTTCTTAATTTGATTGTCAATCATGCTAGTGATGGAAAAATGAGCTGTAATAATAACAAAGGGTTATTTGTGGTAAGTTATTAGAATAAAATCGAAAATAAAGGAACCAATAGCCTAGGCGCTCATTTGCGAATTACTGTAGCACGATTAGGTTAGTCACAAAGATAAATTAATTTATTTGAATTTACTATGAGTCGCTGCTTATTGATGTGCTTTGTGAAAAGCCTCATTTTTATGAATTTGTCTTGGTCTTTGTTTCATTCATACATTTTTAATTAATTTAATGGTATTTAATTTTTCTCCTGAATAAAAATTAATTCTAAAACCCCCTTGGTCGCCTAAAATAATGAACTATTTGTAACCAAGGGAGTGTAACGAGGCGTACAAAATTTATTTTCTACAGGAATGTAGAAAATGTAAAATATTATATAAAAATTCCGAGTACTCATAGAAATTTCATTTTGCGTATAAAAAAACCGTTTTTTTCCCATTAAAAGTTTATTTTAAATACGTAAATATCCTCATTGTTTATAGAGCATAATTTCAACTCATTTTTCTCAATTGAAATAATTTTCGTTCTTCGAAGAAGAAGGCAAACAATTCTACTAATTTGCCAGCTGCTCTTATCAGATTTTGTTGGTAATATATCTGAGTTGTAACTTTTTTAGCTATTGCAAAAAAAAAGTTTGTGTCCATCGTCAACTTTATTTTCAAAATGATGAGAAATCAGATTTTTTTAGATATATTTAAAAAAAAAATTATTTAGTGCTTAAGGGAAAAGTCGGACAATACCGGACACTTAAGTAGAATCCTAGACCACACTCCTGTACTTATTGATGGAAAGTCATCAAATAACTCAAAAGAACTTTGTATGCTAATATTAACAACTTTAATGGTGACAGAGTTTCAGAATCAGTTAATGTTTCTACAAGAGTGTGAATTACAACAAATTGTGGACTAACATATAGATTTGGTAAAAGAAGTGAAAAGAAGTATATATAAAACTAATATTTATGCGTTTTCTTCGCACAGTGCAAGCAATATGAAAAAGATGGGTTCTCAAATAATATTGTAATGTAATTAAATTAAAGAACGAGAAAAAAATTATAATGAGTTCGAACTTTTTGGAAGCTTGCGGAAAAACATTAATTCATTCCCTGATCTAAAACTGCCTTACTGCTGAAAACTCAAAAAAATGCCAACTTCTTTTATTATAAATAAATGCAGCAGAATATTTTAAACAGTTTCTTATGTTTTTTGTGTTTAATCTGGCTGCTGAAAAATGGCTAATGTTTATAGTAGTTATAATTTTTGGCCGTTTGTTATTTTTTCATTTTAAATGTCTAAAATGTGTGCTGGTTTTTATACTGACTATTGAAGACTGACTTTTGTTAAACGTCATTTGGGTTTGGGATGATAGTAACTTCTAATAAAAATGTATAATTAAATATTTACACTTTTATGGCACGTTTCGGTTTGTGTGTCTTTTCTTTTTTTTTTTCATTTTAAATATCTAAAATGTGTACTGGTTTTTGTAGTTACTATTGAAGACTGACTTTTGCTAAACGTTAGTTAGGTTTGGGATGATAGTAACTTCTGATAAAAATGTGCAATTAAATATTTACACTTTCATAGAACTTTGCGGTTTGTGAACTAACAAGCATAATTAGAGTTTTCTTAGTAATTTATTTGCTCTATTGATCGTGTTTATGTATTTAAATTAAAATTTAAACCGAAAAAAGGTATTTAATATTATAACATTATTTTTCTATGTCTCGACATGTGCAAAATCTAAAAAATTAACCTTGGAGTAGAAAAATATTTCTTGTTCGTAGAATATATGTTAGTAATGTAAAATTTTCTACCTATCTAACCCTGTTTGTAACCCTGTTTGATGAAACGAACAATGGTACTTACTCGACCATATCCCTCTCAGTAGCATATATATATGCTCGACGTACTTTGGACTCTTTTAGAAGTCTCTTAGTTTTGTTCCATTGACAGGGAATGTTTTAAGACATAGTAATGTCGCCTGCTTTTTTAGACATTGCCTGACCAAACACATTGTTATTGTATGACTGAAAACCGAAATATGGATGGAATATTTGTGTCCAGCATACCCTTTACGCACCCAGCTCATGTCTCCAACATTCTGATGATTCTAAGGGAACAGGCTCTTTTTAATACGATTATTGGAAGTTGTATCAGGCCAAACAGTCGCCAAAGTAAGACATTTTTTTATTTCGCAGTATAGCAGCAAATTTCACATTTTAATTATTTATGATGTTTCAGAAAATATTTATTATTAGTTACTATTTGTGACAATTGTTATGTTTTTAAATTTTAAAGTTAACGACAGGTAAGGTGATAATCGATGTAACAGAAAATCAACTTTTTTCTGTCATAGACACAAATACGCAAATTGTTTTAATGAAATAACATCCATGTATGGGCTGGGTAAAATTTTTTAGCTATACTTTTTTACTTAAGATTTAAAAAATGTGTAAAGTAATTTGTAGTTACATTTTAGTGTACAGTTTGGGGTACAAGTATAACTGATATAATAATATAATAATAAGTCTTTAGCAAACAAGAAAATACTAAATAGGAAACTTGTATTCTTCTTTGTAAAAGGAACTCGCGCAACTCGTGGCAGTTTATGTGGTGAATTGTATGTCTATTACCATTATTATTTCTGGTGTATTATTATTTAAGTTAGTACCATGGATTTATTATTATTATTTTTTATTAACCCAATATTTGAATATTTTTATGAATATTCTTAATACTTCTAGTGACTAACAGCTGGTGAAAGAACATTTCCCGAATTAAAATTAATAAAAATGTAGTGTAGTTCTTCCCTATCCAACATTCGTTCAATCTTATATACTAGTAATACACGTAAGAAGATTAGGCAATGCTTGCGTTCCCCTAAAGATATTGTACCTTTTCAAACAGAAGGAGTACATAAAATTGCTTGCCCCTGGAGAAGTATATGTGGGAGAAAGAGGGACGCTCAATATCCACTAGTCTTAACGAGGATGAACGATGTATTAAAAAGAAACAAATTGTCCAATCTGCTGTAGCTGAACACCAGCATACCACTGACCATATTATAACTGAAAAAGAAACCAAGTTTCTAGCGTCGGCTCCAGGATTTTATAAACGAAAAATTAGGGAACCTATTAAAATTTTTAATCATACAAAAAACTTCATTAGAGATACGAGTTACGGTCTATATCACACGTGGAAACCGATCTTAACACAGGGTCACGGTTCGGCGACCACCAGATCTCATGGAGTAAAGATCTCTGAAGATGCCTCGTGCAATCGAAGGCGAAACGTCTGATAGTAATTCCAATTTGACATGGTCTAATCCGAATAACCACGATTTCTTAATTTTTTGTTGCCAGTATAAGAATGTTTTTACTATTGCATTATACCTCACAATCTACTAGTCAGTCATAAATCGAGTACTAAATATTTTATAAATTAAGAGCTAACTTTACTAGGATATATTGATTTGAGGCAAAAAGTTATTTTTATATTTTAATTTTATAGTAGATATTGTATCGTGACTATTAGAGGCATCTATTAAATTTTAGATAAATTGAAATGAATAATTTAGTGACAAGTTATTGATTTTTGGCGATAAATATAGTCTAACCTACAAAAACTAAAATATAGGTTACATTCTTTTTTTTACTCCATTTTTTAATTATTACAAATATCAAAACCCTAAATAATAATATCGTACGCGAAAAATAAAAAGATATTTCCAAGTATTAATTAACACTATACGAAAAAAATAGAGATTTTGAGTATTAAATAAATATATTAGAAGAAAAAAAATAATAAGATTTACACAACTGCTCTTACACGGGTTAGGGTTTCATAAAATATTGGTGTGTGTAGCACAAAATAATTTAATTCTCGTTCATTTGGAAGTACAGGGTGTCCGGATTTGGTTGTAAAAGCAGGGTATCTCGCTTATTTTTAAAGATAGAACCTTGCGGTTTTCACGAACCTGAGCTAATTTTTTGCAAAACTCATGAAGCCGTAAACAAAATTTTCATAACCTTCTTCGTTTATGAGATACAGGGCGAAATAGAAAATTTTGCATTTTGGGACCCCCTCGTATCTCGGTTATCCTTTAACTTCACGCAAAGGGAAAAATTGCTGCTTATGCAGTTTTTTACGCTGGATCCAGTGGCGTAGTCATATTTTTCATTTGAATTGTTATTTTTTAGATATGACCCAAAGTTGTGTTTTTTTAAATGGGACACCCTGTATATTTGTCCAGAAATTGATTTGTCCTTTTAAAAGCTTCTCAAAAATATATAATAGTATGGGTCTATTTTAATAAACAACAAAAATCCTAATTTTTATTATTATCATCCCAAATTTTGCAGTAGGCCATGCAAAACGATACCGTTTTCTTTTGTTTTCTTGGCAGCAAATGACATTTCCCAATTTTGTACGCATATATATAGCGCTAGTTTTTTGCATTTATTTATTGTGTAAAAATATATTTGTATTATTATGGAAGAAAACCAAACTTTCGAACATTATGAAAAGAACGATATGTTGTTTTGTATTAAGTAATGAAAATGTTGAAGCGGCTTCTGAGATGTATTTTAACAGGTAAATAGTTAATTTTTAGGTATGTTGAAATACTATTGCTTAATTTTTATTTAGATATCCAGAAAGGAGGCAACCTAATATATCCACTTTTTATCGGATAAAAAACAATTTACTTAATCACGGATCATTTATCAAACCTCGTACGAAAACATATAATAAAGAAAATCGGGAGGCTGAGGAAATTACGGTTTTGGCTAATGCAGAAGCTTACCCTACAAACTCTTGTAGGGCCAGTGAAAAGAGCATAGGGATTCCAAAAACTAGAGTTCAAGAAATTCTAAAAAAGCACAAATATCACCCATGCAAATTTAGGCTCGTGTAGCACTTACAGCTAGGGGATGCAGAGCGTCGGGTAGTCTTCTGCAATTGGTTTCGAGAAAGATGCGATATGGTTAGAGATTTTGAAAGGAAGGTTATATGGTCAGACGAAGCACATTTCAGTAATTCTGGTATACTCAATAGGCACAATAGTAAATTCTGGTCCCAGGAAAATCAACACCAAATATTTCCCAGAAGACAGCAGGGCAGGTTTGGTCTAAATGTGTCCTGCTTCATATTAGGAACACATATAAAATTTTATATATTTGAGGGAAATCTAACAGCCAATCGCTATATAGAAATTTTAGAGGGAGCTATACCTGAATTACTTGACGATGTTCCTCTACCGCAAATTAACGAAATTTATTTTCAACAGGACGGTGCTCCTGCACACAATTCCGGAATGACGAGATTATTTCTGGACAATAATTTTACCAATCAATGAATCGGAATAAATGGACCTATAAGATGGCCCCCTAGGTCCCCAGATTTGTCGATTTTAGATTTCTTTCTATGGGGATATTTGGAAAATAGAATTTACAAAGACCCCTATGATAATGTTCAAGATTTAGGAAATGCAATAAGAGACAATTTTCGCTATTTACAAAATCATCCCGTTATTTTGCTTGCATACAACAAAATGGAAATCAGTTTGAACAGTTCTTTTGATTTCCTTGGTTACTGTAGTTCTTATACGACAGTTGATTTTTGCTGAAAGGCTTGTTACATAATAATTTATTACTGTTTTGTTCTTGTGTTACATAAATCTAGGTAGGTGGTACTTTTTTGGTGCGAAATTATCAATACATATTTTGATAAATAGATTTAATTACATATTTATTTTGATTTATTGTTAGGATATAGATATTGTTAACGACTTTAAATAAAAGGCAGCATTGTTTTGCATGGCCTACTGCAAAATTTGGGATGATAATTATAAAAATTAGGATTTTTGTTGTTGTTTATTAAAATAGACCCATACTATTATATATTTTTGAGAAGCTTTTAAAAGGACAAATCAATTTCTGGACAAATATACAGGGTGTCCCATTTAAAAAAACACAACTTTGGGTCATATCTAAAAAATAACAACTCAAATGAAAAATATGACTACGCCACTGGATTCAGCGTAAAAAACTGCATAAGCAGCAATTTTTGTCTTTGCGTTAAGTTAAAGGATAACCGAGATACGAGGGGGGTCCCAAAATGCAAAATTTTCTATTTCGCCTTGTATCTCATAAACGAAGAAGGCTATGACAATTTTGTTTACGGCTTCATGAGTTTCACAAAAAATTAGCTCAGGTTCGTGAAAACCGCAAGGCTCTATCTTTAAAACTAAGCGAGATACCCTACTATTGCAACCAAATCCGGACACCCTGTACATCAAGGACGATTTTAAACTTTATTTTCAAACTCCTATTGCTGTTTTCTATAACCGATCCATCTAGTTTTTCTGTTCTTGTGTTTGCCTCTTCTGTTGAAAATTGTCTTTGTCCTCTAGGAAGGAATGGATGTATTTTACAATCATAAAAAGGTTTTTTCGTTACTCAAAGTGTTGTCGCAATGATCCTCTTTTCGATATTACTTATTTTCTCTACAAAGTTGAAAATGCTGAGTTATGGCCACCCATATATTTATGAGGGGATAAAAAAGCCGTTTAACACAAATTTGACGAAATTTGGCAAATAGCGCAGTTGCAAAAACAGAAATGACATTTACATACTTGATAAATTGTTTTGCAATTGACAATGATAAAAGAAATGTAAACAAAGCATTTTTGTCCTGTTTTATGTTATTTTATGGACGAAACCTTTCTTATGTGGTTTTGATGCTAAAATTCGGTAGAAGTATGTTTGATACATGAACTTGTGCTTTCAAGAGATTATATACTTGTTGTTACGCAGAAATTTCGGAAGAGAAAGCTGTAATTAGAAAATAAGAGAAATTTATGAAACATCCATTTCAGTTTTTTAATATGTTATGTTGGACCCATAGAAGAATTTAAGGACAATGGCTACTCGCCCAATTTTTTATTATAAAAAGGCCTGCTATCCAATGAAAACTAATTTAAAAATTGGACTTTCATTATTTCATTCTAAAACTAAAAAAATCAGAGAATTAGACAAAAATTGTCAACTCAGTAGGTACTCGATAAATATGCACAAAATAAATAACATTAAAATGTATTTTAAAATATATATATTACAAATTCCTAAATAACAATTTTATTTCCAACTTTTCAGTCAAACCATATATTTGCCAAATCTTTTAAAAAAGCCTTTTATAAATATTTGTTCTTTACAGTCAAAAACATAATTGGCATTAAGCAACATGGCTTTTACCCGAATATATCCATAGATTCGAATTTAATATTTATGCAGAATATGCATTAAAAAACTTAAGACTGTCGTGTCCAGGTTGACTCCATTTACACCGACTTCAGTAAAGCCGTCCATAAAACCACACTATGCTTCTGTTAAGACTGGCTGAGGTCGGGGTGGGTGGAGCGATGCTGGATTTCTTGCGGTCTTACCCGTTCAGACGAGAACATCGCGTTGTAATTGCCGGTTCCAACTCTGATGCTTTTATAGCTACATCAGGGAAGTCACATATTAATAACATCAGTCAGTGTCTTAAATAGTCGCGGTACTTAATCTACGCAGTCAGTCGAAAGATTTTTAGTGAAATACGCCAAAATGATGATTGTCTGCTTTTTCAATAGGATCTCATTAGATTTTTGTAAGACTTTTGTAAAACTAACAGTCTTTTTATTAACACTGATAAATGTTCGGTATGGAACCCACAATTTAATATTTATAAAACTCGCCTTGAATCGGTTTAGAATAAATTTTTGAAAAGTATGGCTTTTCATAATAATATACGCTCTGATAATTATAATTTGTTGCGCTCTCACTTCAATGTTTTGTCACTTGAAGATCGAAGAATAATAACAGATTGTTGTGATTCTTGCGAAAAGAATAATTTACTAACACTTCAGTTTACTTTAACTTTTAATAAAATATAAAAAATGTAAGATTACATTTGACTGTTGCAATATGATTGTCTGAAAGGTAGACTCTAACGTAGTTAATAATATAATGTCTCGTGAAAGGCTTGGCGCAAACAGTTTTGTAGAAGCCTTAATAGCATACGTGAGACTCGCTCACGTACCCTTAAACAAAAGAGCAATAAGCTTAAGATTTTGGAAGAGCCAATAACGATACAAATCTTGATTGAATTTATAAGTAAGGTTTTGGGCTTTTAATATTCTTGTAAATAGTAAAAGCAAATAAAGGAAAGAAATAACAATTTTTGAAAAACGTGTATTTCAAACAATAAGACATTTGTAGCAATAAGCAATTAAAATTTAAATTGGGGATACCCACTACAATCCTTCCTTGTTAAATGTTTTGATATGGGGTTTTTAAAAATAAAGTTATTAAAACCATTTCTCCAAGCAGAAATTCAATTTGAAATTCTAGATTAAATAATGTATTTCGATTTTCTAAATATCGTTAGATTACTTATTTATGAAGAACTATATACGTTATGTAAAAGCTAAAATAACGTTCTATTTTATAAATATACATATAGATAATAAGCAAAATTTTTTTTTGTTTAAAATTAGTTTAAAAAGAATTTTTCTAACGGTAATTCAATTTAATTTGTACATGTAAATTAGAAATATATCATTTAGTTTTTAACACAAAATAAATAGACAATTAAAAATATTAATACACACACAGTAATAATCACTGTTAAATTTTAAACAGTTTCTTTTGTTTATGTCTGTCTTTTTGGAAATCTGGATTATTAAGAGACTGGTTTACTTCTTCTAACGAAACTGAATCACTGAATCAAGAGCCTCACTGGAAACAAGACGACGCACAGTGCGTTGAACAGGTGTAAAACGTTAAAAAAAACTAGTAGGCTCTGGATCATTTCATGTCATAAAAATTTGAAAACTTATAAGTGGCAGATAAGAAAGATACAATCTCAGTTGGATAACGTTATTTGCCAGAAAGTTAAAGGTTGTGAAGGTTGAAATCAGAAAATTAAACTTAAGCATAATCTTAAGTAGATTTACATCTTCTGATTTAAGTCCTGTATTAGTATTTTATTATACCTTATGATGGAAGTTGATACTCAAGGTAAGTACGTATATATCCTTGACTTTTATTTTTCATGGAAAGGAATGAGGTCTTTTTACACAGTTTAAAACATGCGAAGCAAAAATTATATAAAAAACTTTGGTTTCAGTATTTATAAAGATTTTTCTTAAATTCATCAAAACCCGTGTCTGAGATTGTTATACTAATTTTAAGATACATTATTATAGTGTTATTATAGACGGATGTAGAAAGTTTTGTGTAGAAAAAAGAAGTGATGATATAATATAATCAAATTCTTCGTTTAACTCGTCAATAAAATGTCCTAACACATTAAAATGATCAATTAGGGTTTGTGAATACGTTAAACAGATTATTGTTTTTTCTGTGCTTTCAGCAAACTTATTAAATTTTAGAATATCATCGTTTAGTTTTTGTTCGTTCAAAAATAGAACTTTAGCACTTTTATTATAGTCTAGAATTAGAAATTGTATTTGATGGTTTTGCTTACCTATAGATTCGATTGCTTCGTTATAATATTTTGCGTCTTCACTCCATCAAATAACCCTCTTTTAAAACGGATATTCATGTCCCGTTAGATGACTAAGGGAATCGAATTTACCATTTAGGGTTTTAAGTTGATTTTGGAAGAGTTCGAGGTGTTAATGACATCGAAATTGGTTGTGAAAAGAACTTAGATTACTCATTTTACACAAAGACGTAGATGTTTGATAGAAATTAAAAATTAGTTTTAGTTTTGACTCGTAGATGCTAATATTAGTATAAGATAAAAGTATAAAATAATCGTGAGATATTTTAGCTTGTCCGATGTGGTAGAAATATATACATGTTTTACTGTTTTTGTGTCAATGTGATACGGTTCGTGTGTTATTGCGAATGACAATGAGAATTTATTCACAGACAAAACCATCAGAAGTACCAGGGTTAGCGCCTTCTAAAAAGAACGGCTTAAGTAAGTTATTGTGGTATACTGCAGACTTATTTTTCTTTATTTCTAATTTGACTGTTTGGTTTGGAAAAGTTTTTAATATTTTGTAAGGGCCTTTGAAATTTGGTTGCAATTTTTTGTTAATACCTGGTTTTAAATTTTTGTTTTTTAAGTAAACGAGATCTCCGACTTCGTAGTTATGTACCGTTAATTTTTTGTCGTAAAATGACTTCGATTTTTCTTTGCCTTTAATTATGTTTTCTTTTGCAATTTGGAACGATTTTTGTAATTTTAATTTCAAGTTAGAATAATATTCGTCATAAGTATATTTAAATTTTCGTATTTAAAGTTATCGGAATAACAACTTTAATACCAAATAGTAATTCATGTGGTGTGAAATTAGTGGCTTTAGGGTAATGAGTGGTGTATGTAAACATCGCTAAAGATTCGTACTCATCCCAGTTGCTGTGTTTTTTGTTTATAGTATTTTAAATATTCCTTGAGTGTTAAAAGGATCGTTCGAGTGCCCCATTCGTCTCGGAGTAATAGGGACTTGACAGAATATATTTTATTTTTTATAATGTTGGAAGTAAAATCTTTTCCTTGATCGGTTAAGATACACTCAGGAGTGCCAAAAATCGTAATAAATTTAAGAAGTTCGTTAGCTATGGTTCTAGATTCGTGATTAGGGACGGCATAGGAATATTTTGTGAGATCATCTTGCATTGTAATTAAATGTATTTCCTTCTTTCAGTTAAATCAAGGGGAGCTACTACGTCTAGAGCTAATCTTTGAAATGGGCAATCACTAGTAGTGGTAATTTGCATAGGAGCTCTAGCAAGAAGAAAGGAAGTCGTTACCTAAAATGCCATCGTAGGGCAAGTTGTGGTTTTCGGCAACTAAATGAAATTTAATGAGGACCTTATCAGAATTTAAATCTAAATTTAAAATGCAGCTACCTGCGGTCATAACAGGTGCATTGGCACTAAGGCCGCTTGAAGTTATTTTGTAACTTGTGTTTAGGGTCAATCTTAGTTTTTTAGTTTTTCTTGATTTTTTAATAAAGATACTGATACTCCAGTATCGATTAAAAATTTAAATAAAATATTTTGACAGTTACACTCCATGTAAGGATTTTGGTCATTATTATTTAAAAGTATTTGGTATATAGAGGCAATTATTAAAAGAGCCAGATACTGGATAAAAACACTTAAAATCGGTGACTTCTTTTTGCAATAGTCTGCGCGAACTGGTTGTATTTAAATTAGATTTATTATGATTGCGACCAAAAATTTGAGATTTCATATTAGCCTCATACTGTGAATAAACAGAGCGAGAGTCTTGTTTACTATTTTCACATAACATATAGGCAGGTACGCCGTTTTGATTTACTGCCACTCCGTGGAAACGACGCACGTTGTTTCCGGAGGTTTGTTCGTTGAGAATAAACTTGACTGAGATTAGAAGATAAATTCGGAATCTGCTTTAAATTATTATTGGGTAAATTTCTTTCGTTATTCCGTTGTCTTTTAAAATATTCAGAAATTAAATGCCCTTGTTTTTTTTCAGTAATTACAAAAAATTGAGTTCTATCCCTATTGGGTTGATTATTCGCCAGAGGTTTATTAATAAGGATTTCACCAATTTTATTGTGCTTTTTAAAACAATCTTTAGTGAAGTGGCTTTTAGTTTTGCAATATGCACAATATTTATTTGAAGCAGAGTGATTTGATTTTGAAATCTGAAGTGCGCGCTGTTCTTCAACAGCTGAGTTAAAAGCATCAGTTAGAGTTTTAAGTTATTTAGGTCTTAAGAATCGAGTTATGTCGGGGTGACTGTGCAGAATAAATATTTGCAAAGAAAGTTCTTTAATTGTTTCCACTCGTTCAATTCTTTCGTTTTAATTTTGACAGGTAAGAGAATTTAATAAACGAGTGCAATACTTATTTACTCTATTATAAAATGAATGGACTGGTTCATTAATATTTTGCTTAATGCTATCCAGTTCTTCAGTAACTTGGTTGTAATGCTTTTTGTCGGAATATAAATGTAACAATAAATGTTTTAATTGATCCCAGTTAGTAATAGTTTTATCTCTAATTTGAGCTTTAGAGCTTCCAGTTCTTTTTGATATTACAAAAGCAATACGAGCATCCGTTTGTTATGCATTTGCAAGACGAAACGCATTATTGCAGTTAGATATAAATTCATGCAGTTCTGTCCTATTTCTATCAAAAGATATCTAAATGAATGAACATAAAAATGCTAAGTTATATAGTGGTTCTATTACTGAATTAGAGTTTGAATTATTTTGATTATTATTTGCACTGCTGGAAACACCTTGTCTATCATCAGTCATTTTGTAATTTTTTTTCTCTGCTTTTTATGTTATTTAAATTTTAGGTAATTTTAAAATAATAGTTTTATTAAAATATATATAATAATTTTTTTTTATAAAAATAATTTTAGAAGCACAAACTGTCTAAAGGAGATTTGGCATAAACTTGTGAAAAAAGCCAGAAAAATCAAGATTTTCTTTTTGTAAGAAGGTATGTAGGTCAGTTTTGATCTAAGATTGGAAATTATGGGACACCAAAAAATAAAAGTTGGAAAAGTTGAAACTTGGTTGTCGAATTCGCAGACCTGTAAATTCTTCCCTTTGTTGCAGTAAACGTAAGTTCTTGAGATTTAAGGAGTAGAAACTCGCCAATCAACTTTGGGTTTTCGATTTTCCAAGTTTTGGATTCTTCTCTCTGCTAATTGTGATCTGTTGCACTTAATTTTTGCACTTCTTACCGACTGTGCTAAATTATATTGAGATTCTTGCGAAAAGAATAATTTACAAACACTTCAGTTTATTTTAACTTTTAATAAAATATAAAAAGTTTTTGGGCTTTTAATATTTTTGTAAATAGTAAAAGCAAATAAAGGAAAGAAAAAATTTTCCTGTTTTTCAAAAAATAAGGCATTTTTAGTAATAAGCAATTAATAGTTAAATTGGGGATACCCACTACAAGATCTGTTCACCTTATTTAAGATTGTTAGCAAAGAATTGCTGACTTTGTTTCCTTTTGCTGTTCCCCAGAGTTTGAGAAATTTCAACCATTTTATTGTACTTGGAAAAAATCGTCCATATTTCTCAAAGAGACTTGTTTACACTTCTGTTAAATAAAACACACGTGTTTCGCTCTTGCGAGCATTATCGGACCTTAACACATTTAAAACAACAAATCCAGGTACAAAATAAGAATAAATACAAAACAACAAATCATACGTTACATCTTAGACGTACAACAATGATTATTGTTGTACGTCTAAGATGTAACGTGTGTTGTTTTAAATGTGTTAAGGTCCGATGATTATTGTTGTACGTCTAAGGTGTAACGTGTGATTTGTTGTTTTGTATTTATTCTTATTTTGTACCTGGGTTTGTTGTTTTAATTGTGTTAAGGTCCGATGATGCTCGCAAGAGCGAAACACGTGTCACCTTAGGTTTTTTTAAATATTTGACTGAGACCAAGACTTTGTGTTTTATTTAATACAACTTATTGTACCCCATTTAAACACAAATAGCTTATTAAATTCTCCTATGTCAGGAATGTGTAAATTCGCTAATGGCTTTTTTAATATTGTAGTTGATTAATTAAAAATCGAGAAGAAATACGAATACTATGAGAATTTTCGTTTATGACTTTTATATTTTTCTCGAAATTGTTCATTATATTTCCGGCGAACGAACTCAGGTCATTATTCTTATGCATACTATTTAATTGATTATGTCTAAGAATTTGCAAGTTTTGCATTATAGTTTCCAGGTCGTTGTCTAGATTTCCTGTAACAAATTTGATGACGCTACCTAAGTAGTTTATTAAACCTCGCTTTCTGCGATTTTTATGTAAACTTTCGACACCATAAATATCCAACTTTGCATAAGTATCATAATTATTATTTAAAGCTTTAGAGACATGCTGAAATTGTATTTTATTTTGATTATTTACGAAATCACCTATTTTTAAAAGATTACTATATAAATTATCTAAAGTATAATTAAGTTTAGTTATGTAAATTAGCATATATGTAGTATGATAATGACTTATTACTAAAGAAGATATCTTCCGTGTAATACCCATTATTTGGAAGTCCGTGTGCCCCCTGAGGCGCTGTGCATCTAGCTCTTAGACAAGGAAATTCCTTGTCTAAGATCTAGCTACGCTGCGCTTTACCAGTTCTTAAATCCACGAGCCGCCACTGGAAATAGGATTTTTTACCAACCGGAACGCCAAGGTTGTTTTTGCGGTCTTTTATATTAGATTTGTTGAAATAATTATGACGCCCTTGTTCTGCGTTATTTTTTAAAATGATAGTTCTTCTATTTTTTTACTGAATTTAATTAGTTGGACTACTTCCTTTCCAAGAAGTTCCGGCAACGTTTTAGATTTATTTGAAAGTTTAGAGATTATCCTTTAGAGGTCATGTAAGATCCGTGTAATACCCATTATTTGGAAGTCCGTTTTCTTTTCTTTTGATCGTCCTAATATGTATTGTTATTGGTTCTTTGTTAGATATGCCTGTCACTTTGTTTTGACCAATTTTAGTAACTTTTGGAGGTATATACTGGAGGTTCATTTTATTACGTCTAGTATTTTTTCGGTACACTGTTTGATGTAATTGAATTTCTGGGAGTTCCTCAGTATTTCTATTTTGTTTCTGGGTAATTTCGGATTGTCTTTGGTAGGCAGTTTTATAGACTCTTTCGTGAAATGCTGTTAATTCCTTTTTACGTTTTTCATTATACTGTTAGGTCATTATTTAAATTCAGTGCATTTAAGTAAGGGCCATACAAAATCGAGAAGGGTGAATGGCCTGTAGTCGTGTGTATACTTTGATTTAAGTTATTACAGCAGAAGTCATTAGATTTTGGGGTGTTTCGATTGGGTTTTGCATTTGTAAAGTACGCAACTTTTCTATTAACGTAGAGTGTACGCGTTCCACTGTACTATTAGAGGAGGAATTCGAAGGGGTAGTATAATGTACTTCTGTGTAGAATAATTGACAAAATTCTTTAAAAAGATTATTTTGGAATTTTTTCTCTTAGTCTGTGACTATTTTTTGTGAGGTATTGTGTTGTAAAACATAGTGTCTTAGTTTTTTTAATATCGTAACTACGTTTTTATCTGGTATATAATAGGCTTGGGCATATTTAGAGAACGAATCTATAATGATGAGAAATTGGCAGTTAGGAGACTGAAAAATGTCTAAATGAAGCGTTTTGAATGGTTTTTCTGAAAGTAAGGGACCTTCGTACGCAATTTTATACGGGTGCCTTTCGTACTTATTTTGCAAGCATATTTCGCAGGAATTTATGTAACTAGCAATGGAGTCTCTTAATGTTGGCCAATAATGTTGTTGCTTTATATAATTATACGTTTCTGTGATCCCATTGTCAATTACGTCAATTAAGTAGGTGTTTGAAAATATACGTTTTGTGTTTGGGTTTAAATTTGCGCTGACTATTCGTTGAAATTCTACTTTTAATTCTTGATTAGGTATGCGAAGGGTAAATGGTACATCGAGTTTTATTATATCCTTATGAACTTTTAAAATATGTTCTTGTTGGTCAGACTTAGATATTTTAACGAAATGGTGATTCTTTTTTAAGGGTTTTGAATACGTGTGTTTGTATTCTTCGCCATGCATAATTTACGGGTAATTCTGATATAGGAAGGTATTTTCCTTGAAGGGTTTTCATACTCTTGATTTAATACAAAATGGGCTAGGTTAAAATCTGTGAGATTGGCTACAGTGTCGTCCGCGTTAAGGGCATTCGATTGTGCGTCGTTTGTTTCGTGTACATTAAGGGCAATGGTGAGAGAGCGTCGGCGACAAAATTTTCCTTTCGTCTCTTGTACTTTATTTCGTAAACTCATCCAGTTTAAATTTTCTCTGAGTTAGGCGGGAGTTGGGCTCTTTGATTTTGGAAAGCCATACTAATGGATTATGGTCGGTTTCTATAATGAATTTTTGGCCATACAAGTAGGGATGGAAGTGTTTTTGATTTTTCGAGAGCGATCGGATGATCTAATCTTAATTGCTTTTCAGGATCAAATTTTGGCAAGCTGTTACGAGGGGATCTAGTAGGTCAAACTGATCTTATGGGATCACTTTAATTCTTTCATGAAATTTTATATGTATCTTAGGGGTAGGATTAGGAATTTTGAAAAAAACATTCTTTACTTCGACTAAACTGTCAGGTATTGTATGGTCTTAAATACTAAAAGAAGGCAAAATTGCTAAGGATTTTTCGTAATTAACCGGTATCGTTAGAGTGTTTTTATAATTTTGTAGTGGTTTTAATTATGGTTTATTATAGTCAAGAGAAAATTGAATTTTGATATTTTGTAATGTAAGCGCTTTGTTCTCATACTCTATAGTAACAATACATTTTTTAAGATTTTGTGCCTATTTAAGCATCAAAATGGTTATGCCAATTTAGTATTCGTAATTTATAATCTGGTTTTATGTTTAATTCACCCAACAGTGGTATTTTAAAATTTTTATTTTTGTTTTTTTGGGAGAAACAAATAGGGTAATTCTATTTTCTGGGCAATGTTGTTTAATTTGATGGCAGGTTTGCGGCTGTTATGTAAAAATTTTCAAAATTTTCTTGTTGAGTATCTTCGAAACTATGTTCGATTTCTGGTTTATACAGATCTCGATGTTCTTGATTTTCAGGGATGGAATCGTAAGATTGGGTAGGGTCTTGTGGGTATACAAGATTATCACTGTAAGAGTTATATAACGTAGATTCTTGGGAATATAAAGGGGGGTATTCATTAAAATATTGCTCTTCATAAAAAGGTTCTGTGTGCTTCAATTGGTTAGTTATTCGGCTACAAAATTTCTGGATCCCGAGGACTGGAAGAAATTTAGAGATTTATAAAATTGTCCTTGTTGGTATATTCTCGATAGGCCGGCCGTAGAGGTCGACATAGGGACTGGTGGTTCTGGCCTAGAGGGCCTAGGGCTATTTTGTTTGTCTCGGTTGTATTGTGATAGGTTGAGTTGCAAATCTTCGCGATTACGGGAAATTCATAGGTGGAGGTTACGAATTATTTGATCTCCTAGGGGTCTATGTACAGTATGGTTATTTGCATTGTTTTGATTTAAATTAGAATGCAAAACTGAAATTATTGTGAAATTAACTTGTGATTCTATCATATTATAATTTAAAACATAATTAAAAGCTTCATCGAGTCTTTCAGGCCTTTATAACATAAGCATTATTTTTAAAGTTTGAAGAAGAATTTGCTATTAAAATGAAAACAGATATTTTTTCGACTTGACTGATTAATGTAAATTTTACCACTGTTTCTAACACTTCGATATGAATCTTAGAGAGTATGCAGGCTTAAATCCTTTGCCCAAAGGATTTAAGCCTGTCTATAATTTGTAAATATTTTTATTTATTCTTATGTATTGCAATTGTTGAACTAATATTTGGTAAGTGATAGGATCTCCAAAAGATTAAGTAACTCGTTGTGTACGAAGTCGGTACTAGAATTTTCAGATTCGTTTTGAAAACTTATTGCTAAAGAGGCCCTATTTTGCACTAAAATATTTCTTAAACGTTGAGAAGCTTCAGACATTTAAATAAATGGCAATTCAAGCAATTACTTACAATATAATCAAGCATGAATCCATAAAGCTTATACTGCAACACTTGCTGCCAAAAATCTCTGGTTGACTGAACGGCTTCTATCTGGGGGCCGGTCTGGTTCGGGAAGGAAGGTACTGGGACCACAGCTTCTCCTGGCAGGGATCTGAGCTTCCTACTAGTTCCTTCTTCTCCTTAGGTAGAACATCTCTTGAACTGTCAACGGTGAGCCAATAAAGCGAGTCTGGAAGGTTCTTCGGTTCTTCGATAGTGTATAAAGATTTAAAAATGACTTCCGCATACCGGAAACCGATAAAGTGCTGAATTACACTATCCTGTTCGCAGCGCCAATTAAGTACGTCGACCAGCGGAGTACGTTTTAAAAAACAATTTATTTTACTAAAGGGACGAACTTAGAACTAATATACAAAAATACGAACAGCAATAAAGCTTTGATACTATATTAATGTTACCCAATAATTAGAATCATTTGCTTAAATACTAGATAAATATATATTCAGCATAATTGTAGTATTCGATATAAGTCAGAACTGGTTCAAGGATATTTCTAACGAATAAAAAAAATGTCAACTACATTCAAAGAATGGTGTCAGAGTCAAACCAGTGCAATATTTTGTTTGGGGATGCTTACGTTTTTTTTGCGATTGCAGGTGTTGTTTTAAAACTTTGACAATTGTTTCCTCTGTGTCAAAAGTGGTATTTGTCATGCAAGTGAACTATTGGTAAGTTTTTAAGAATGTTTGAAAGTATGTTTTTCAAAATGTAGAAACTGTTTTTTCCCGATTTACGATAATGCCACCGAAAAAGAAAGATATTTCCAAGAATTCTGGTTACCAACGAACAAAGATTTTCAAAAGATAAGTTGTGCATTCTATCAAATTTTAATACCTAATTTGAAGAAAGGATTGTACTTTGAATAATATGGGAATTCAGGCCCATTATAAGCCATATAAAATCAAAGATTCGCAAAAAAAAGTTTTCATTTAAAAAAAAACAACAAAAAAATCAACTCAAAACAAATTTTAATTATCCTTTAGGAAAACAACAATGCTAACTTAATTTTTTTGGTGAAGATGTGAGTGTTTTAAAAGCTGAGGTTTTATGAACATTACATATAATAAAAACATTAAGTTTATAGTGTTGAATACACTTTCCATAGATGTTTTCTCTTTATCTAAGTCTTGAGTCATCGGATCGTTATTAAATTTGGCACCATTCACCCTACAAATATTTCACATACTTGCAAATTTGTATCCACATTTATATCTTCTAAGTTGATTTGATGTTTAATTTGATTGTTCTTTGGCATCTAAGATATTTCGGAAAACTAGGGAAAACAGTAGATTTGAAAGGCAAAACTAAAAACTTTGGAAACAGTAGATTGGCAATCCTGCTTGGCAAGAAAAAAAATAATAGACGTTTAGACAAGGACTGAGTATAAATTTCTGGTTTTGTTTTTAAAAGAAATAATGAAAGCTTTGAATTTGGTGCCGGACGAAGTTATTCATGTCGGATCCAGTATCCGGCTTTTTAGAAAAATTGATCCGGTGGCATAACTACAAATTATTAAGATTACCTATATACGTTTCTAGCAGGGTATCTTTGGTTTTTGATTACTCGCAGTTGGAATAGATGCCTTTTTAGAAAACCCAAGTATTGGATAGATGTTATTTTAAACATCATAAATCGATTTTTTCTGTATTCATTTTTGTCTGTCGTATTTAAAAAATAATGCTTTGCTGTTATACATTTTATATAAGTAATCACTT
The DNA here is from genome assembly GCA_030620095.1 of Kuschelorhynchus macadamiae. Classification (NCBI taxonomy): domain Eukaryota; kingdom Metazoa; phylum Arthropoda; class Insecta; order Coleoptera; family Curculionidae; genus Kuschelorhynchus; species Kuschelorhynchus macadamiae. The sequence goes on along the minus strand of JAUTXW010004330.1, from coordinate 534,217 downwards.
TCATCATTATTGTTTTACATTTTAATGAATTCTTTGGCAACAAAACCGTTAAAAAACGGACACCTTTAATAATTGCTGAGTAATATATTTATTTTTAATTTATATAAATTCAGTTTCTGATTTAAATTTAAAAGGTAATATTCAATTGTTTGCGGATGATACAACAATTATTTATTTTGCTGATAATTTAAATGAATTATTTTTTGATATAAAACATGATCTAGAATTAATTTGTTCCTTTAAATCTCACATACTATCATTAAATTTTTGTAAATCTCTTCTTTTATGTTAATAAGTAAAACAAAGATAAATTCTGGTATTTCCACAATAGTAATAAACAATAACAAAATTTAATATTCAAATACAACAAAATGTTTAGGATTAATTATAGATGAAAACTTAAGTTGGAAAAATCATATTCAGAGTATAAGAATCGCTATAACTCCATTAATAGGAATATTATACAAAGCAAGATATTTCGTACCATTAAAATTCTTAAAAAACATATATTATTCTTTAATATATTCTAAATTCCAATATTTAATTTCAATTTGGGGATCTGCTTGTTCGTCACATATTAAACCTTTAAAACAATTGCAAAATAAAACTCTAAAATGCATTTATAAACTACCATATTTGGAACCTTCTATTAACCTATATAAACCTAACGGATTTTTAAACTTACAGGATATTTATAATTTCAAAATTTGCGTTTTAATATGCTCTATTATTAATAATGGAAAAAATTAAATATTATATTTAAAAAATCTAATACTTTACATAATCCCGATACAAGACATTGCTTACAATTACAGACTATTACAGTAAAAAGTATCTTTGGGAAAAAATCAATTCTCCACGATGATGGTTAAAAAATATATAATAACTCACCAGAAGAGACTATAAGATATACAAGAAAATTACCAATATTTACAAAAATAAAAATGAATAGATTTTTTAAAAAATATTTATTTCAACTTAGTTTTTTATATTATATTAAATTATAACATAGGAGCTTTTTCATTTATTACAACTTTATTATTATTATTTTCTATTGTTATATGTTACATTCCATGTAATAAACTTTTAAAGTTGGTTTGGAATAAAACAGTTTAAAGTAATTTCCTAATGCAAATAATTATTGACAACGTTCTCTCCGCGACGCGACGCCCCGCCGGCGCATTGTGCGTTGTCATATCTCAGAGTATAAGTAGACCAAATTTTCAATGAAATATCTGAATATATATCTATACATTTTAATATTTCACTATATGTTTTAGTAGTATTATAAATATTTTCAGGTTTTGATAATCTGACGATGTTTGAAGTGAGCGCATTGTCTTCCACGCAAATTTCTATATCTCTAGAACATCCTTTAGAAGAATGTATGGCTACCGCAGATATTAACTTATCAGATATCTCAAATTTAGTCTGTAGGATACAAAATCCTGGAACCCCTCCTCCTGTTAACGCTCCTGATATCGTTTCGGAACTCGCTACAAAAGTACTTAACAAGAGCTTTTCAATACCCGTAAGTAAGCGTGGAATTAATAGTCTAAATTATCCATACTTCAACACGTATTGGTATATTTCAGGTTACGTTGCGGGCGGTAATTAAGATGTGGGAACGGCAGGCCTCGCAACCTAGTATCTACCCTGGGCAGGAAAATTTTAGTTTGCCCCTCGGTTCCGTCGATCCCGGCGGCCACAAAGGTCCCGGTACAGGTCCGGGCCTAGCGGAATTCGGGGGGCTACAGGATAAGATCAAACAGGAGCCGGGCATCAATGGACCGCAAGGGCAAGGGCATCATCAAATCATGCTGCAGGTGAGCTGCTATGGATAGTCTATTAAAGCGAAACTGCGATTTCAAATTAACTGTGGTGTATCGCCCATATTAATTTCCACTATATATTAATTTAACACCATGTTCATTTCCACAAAAAAGAAACCCACATTGCGCGTTGAGTTACTTTTTGTACATGGACCAAAATCTTAAGTTTTTGTGTCACTTTAAAAACTCTTACCTATTTCTCCATTTGTCATTTAATTACACAGAAACTGTTTTAGCTAGGGGATCGATCCAAATGTAAGGCATTCCGTCAATTGACCGAAGGAAATTGGCCGAAAAGATAATTTATCGACGAAAACAGCTACGATCTAACCAGGTGTCTTGTAACATATAATCAAAAACCGCCATACTTGCAAGATTATAATTTAAGAGTAACACTCGATGCAATATTCGTTACCGCCAGCTAGAACCTCCCCGGGTTAGCACCAGGTTCGCCATTTCAGCCGTCGTTAAAGCATTGATAGAAATATGACGGTTTCGCCGTATAGATTTAAGATTGCCACTCAAATTAACAATTGGTACAGCTAGGTATATCCGCACTAGGTTATGACTACGATTTGTCAATAAAGACATCAATAAAGCCCTAATAAAAATATGGCGACTGATACTATGCAGGTGCAACAACTAGCTCAACCTGATACTGTGCAGGCACAACTTATATATTATTTTATCCACTCATTGAAAATATTCATAGTTTAATGTAAAGTGTAAAGATATTTTCGACAAATTGAGGTAGACCCAAATATAATGTGCCTTTAATTGTCAAAGGGTAAGGCATTTTAATTTTTTTCTTGATGTACATGCTTGCGTACTCATAAGGAAAATTGAATTTAGTAATAACTTGCAAAATTCTGCTAGTTCGTAAGATAGAATAGGAATACATAGAACTAAGAATTTCTTACAAATCCTATCAAGTTTTTACCTAGACTTTAGGTGCTTTCTATAGATATCTCATTTTAAGTAGGTCACTTAAATGCGCAAAAGGAATCTACTAAATAATCACAACATGCCTCAGAATGCTAAAAGCGTTTAGGTTTTACTACAAAAGTGTGGACGAAAACTAGTGTTACTGTTGGCACAGTGGTAATATGCAGTCCAAATATTAAAAAAAGTTCATTGTCAGTTATACTGTCATTAACTATATACTGGGTGATACAACATATTAGCTTACCCCCATAACTTTTTGCGTTTGGAAGAGAAGATATTGAAATGTTGGAATGCTTTAAATCCTTTGGATTTTACATTGTAAAGCCTAATAGGTTGAGACGATAAATCTTCGGCTAAAAGATATCAGGGTAGCCTATTAAGAATTGAGTATTATGTCTTGGTTCGACTCTTATGACTTACTCTGAACATATAAAATAATATTTGAGTAAACAAGAATTGAAAATAAAAGTAAAAAAACTGATAAATATTTGGATACGTAGTCATCGAATTTGAGAAAAAATCGCAAAAGAATTATGAATCGCAAACTATAACTGTAAGGAAAGCATTTTATGCTAATAAAAATATAGACAGTTTTAAGGGGTTTTCTTTGATTTTTGCAGATTAAAGATCCAGTGATCCATGTTCAATTTACATGCGAAAATGATGAAAGCTAGGTCAGATTTTTTCTTCTTTTCGTTAATTACTAAAATTTCGAGACATAAAAATTAATAAGCGAAGTAAATAAAAAAAAATATTTTCGAACCCAACTCGGCCAGGTTTTTAGGTGATTTTCAACCAAATTTTTAATTTATCTCCAAATTGTATCTATGGGGTATTTTGAGGGACAGATATCTCTATGCTATATTTTTTCCATTACATTAAAAATATTATTTATTCCTAAATCATTTTTACAAATAATAGTTTACATAATCGATTTTATTCTAATAACCAACATATCTCAAACACAATTAACAGTACATACAAAACAAAAAACAAACAAATTTACAATTTGTAATTTTGAACATGTTTTGCTCGACTTATTTGAGGTGAAATAGAAATAAAACGGAATTAAATACTTAAGAAAGTAAATTTAATTATAGACATGTCCGTAAATAAATTAATAATTTCAGGTTTTAATCGACAGTCGGAGCTGTACAGCTAACGATATTTTTATATTTTAGGAACAACAAGGCATGTGGAATGAATCTATGATGGCTTCGAATTTTCAAAATATCCCACCTTCCGATAGGGTGCTAAACAACCTTGAAATAACCAACATATTGTCAGGTAAGTTATAAATAAGAGTATAATTAGATAAACATGTAATTATATTATTTGAACTGTATATTTAAATTTAACACAGCTGTTGTACATTTGCATAGACTAAAGTCGATTCAGATGTCTTAAATAATAGTTTTAACCGCATTAAATAGGCGATGTAGCATCCTAGGTTCGTCCAAATTTTCATTACGGCAGATTTAATTTTTCCTAGTATTATCTAATAAAAATCTATAAGAGCATGTACCGATAAGTGGCCATATTTAACAAAAACGCATGACCCCTTTTGCGCCCACGTCAAAAACAATAAATGAGAGAACGTTATGTGGACACATACAAAAGCGTGGGCCAGATGCGAGAATTCAGATTAGCAATGTTACAGGTTGTGGATATTGCTATATTGTACTAGTTTTATAAGTTAATATGTGCTGAAAAAGTTATTAAGCATCAACCAAGGGGGGACTATTTCTATCCAAAACAAAGCCTAGTAAATCAGCAATTATTTGTTTTCTTTGTAGCAAAATAGCAATGTATACCGAAGAGTTTTGATGTAATCTAATGATAAATATAAACCCAAATATTGACTCTGTTTTGCTTTACCCTTGTAATAAGATATTACGTTAGGCCTTACGTCACTAATTAATTTTCTTCACTTTTAACATCCCCTCAATTTATTTGCTAATTGTCGCTTACAGTTCTTATTGCTTTCATTGTTCTATTGTCGTTTGAATTAGTTGGCATCCTTAATGAATAATTTATTCCGGTGATAATAAATATTGTGTTTATATTAGGCATGTGAGAGGTTTGGTATAGACGGAAAGCTCTCTACACTATACAAGGAACATCCATGTATACCCAAGAACATGTACGGTGATAAGTGTATATGAGCCCTTTCTTCCTATTTTTTGCACGCACTTACTGATCCTGAAACTGATCCGGAAGAACGAGGCCTGGCATCGCAAGATAACCTACCCAAGATGTACACAAAGACACAAATAGGCTCTTTAACGGTACTATGCTATCGAAATTACCTGCTGAAGCACAAATTACTGTTACACATAGAACGATACGATTTCTTAATCGTTGCGGAGTTCAAGGATCCTGAAAGACTTATTACGAAACCTTGGAAGGTATTCCAGAAGGTTCTATCTTAGGACTGAGGGCAGAGCGTCGGGTCACCGTGTGCACGGGCTTCGGTGATGATGACCACTAATTTTTCTTTCGCAAGCTAATATACAGGAGAAAACTTGACAAGCTTCGGAGATTTGCGTATCTCGGTATAACGGCAAAATGCAACTATGGACGTCATTCTAGGACGGACCTAGTTCTGCCCATTTAATTATATAAGGAGAGGCTCGAAAGGGTTTTATTCGTTTACATGTCTTTTCGGACATACGCCAGTCTAGATTGAGCTGATCTGGCCCTCTTCTAGCTACGAGAACACTGTCGAAGAATTCTGTACAGATCAGCACAAACGCGTAAGACTCTGACTGTCTTGATATTTGGCCCTTGTAGCCGCTCTGAGACTAACAGGCTTTTCAAATTGAACAGAGGTCATTTTAAAAACCATTACTGTAGCCGTAACTGAATTAACTAAATATTGGCTGGTGAATTATCTCTTTCATAAGATTGGTATTAGCAAAAATCCTTACTACAGGTTGTACCCTGGTGCTCGGTAGTTGCATACCGAGCGTTTGACCTACGGATGTGACGCTTTTGATTAACACGAGACTGTCTTGTTTAGGGGACGATACCGAGATTGTAAGAAACTCAGCCTGAAAGGTCTCTCCTTCAACGTGTTTAAGAACTTGATCTAAGGTGTCTGTTGTAGATAGAACAATGGACCCAAAAAGCCTAAATGCTGCTCTTATCGGGCCATTTCGTTAATGACTAATGGCTATTAATACTGGTACTAGTCCTAACACTGGAGCCTGTGCTGGAAGATAAAACAAAATACAAGAGTTCTAACCACACTACACCACAACTTGTTACGTTTTGGACTGATGATGCTAACTTGGTTAGCGAAACGCGCGTCCAGAACATAACAAGTTGTGGTGTAGTGTGGTTAGAACTCTTGTATTTTGAACTGGTACTAGTAATAGCTGCAATTTTTAGAGAAATGGTTATAATACTTCGCCGATTTTAGGCCTGAATGCCTAATGCATACCATTATATTATTATGTTTATGTTAGAGAGCATGAAACCTTAAATTTCCTGTAGGATTCTTGGTGAATAGTTTATTGTGATAGCAGTCGCGGTACTAGATCAGTAGGTGAAGCTTTATATAATACTTTGTTCTTGTACTATAGTAGAGTCCACTTTTATATCGTTAATGTTAACCAAATGAGACATCAAATTTACTGTTAAATCCTTAACGCAGATTATTTTCTTAGGCAGGGCATAGGTTGTGACTAAATTCTAATAGCAGATCGTTCGAGGAAAGGTAACATGCTATGGAGGTACTTCATCTCGCGGCATCATATTAATCGTCCACATAATCATGTTGCCGATCATCTCTGTCGCTGCCACTGTAACTGACTCTAAAGGTCTATAAAAAGGCTCGATTCTGTAAAAAGCTGAAAGGTCAGGCAGTGGCTTTCCGAGAGTCGAAAGAACAACTCCTGCTTCATTTGATTAGGGTTTGTAAATAATTTTTTTGACCTGATAACTGATGGAGATTTTGAAGGTTTTAAATAATAATTGTGGTGGTGGTATTTTCTAGGGGCTTGATGGCGGCCCATTAGGCAAATCAAAAGAAACGAACCTTATGGTGCGGTGTGCCGTATCATCCCTGAATTCCGAAACAATAGTTTATTTCACCACAAAAACCGTGGCAGCGTGTAACGCTAGGATGTAACATGAAGATGGGAGAACCTAAGTTCGGGGATGCCTCTTGTCTATAGAGGAGACTTTCCTGAGCGCAAACCTTCGTTTGGCCAGAATGAACTAAACACAGGAATCATAGGTCCCAATTTCAACACGTTACTACGCCTTTCTCGTCCATCTAAGAATGGTCGGGTGAGTGTGGGAATATACGAGCAGGAATGTCTCTTCCCACAGGGCGAGATATTTCTGTCCGGATAAAGCCTAGAGAAAGGACACACGTACAAACATATGTGATGAAAAACAACATGTACAGAGGCCATGAATGGCCCAATAAGTATCAATGACCATACCTTTCCCCTCTGGTTATAGGACACCGATTCGCTACCAAGACAACTACCGTGCCGAATTTGTTTAGTGTTTTGTAAAAGTGCAACCTACATTTATTATGTACGAATACGTTACTATAGATGAAGGAGTGGCTAAACGTACAAAGAACCGATTCTCTCACTCGACCAGTATCCAGGATAATATCCGGTTGAGGAGTGCATAATGTCCCTTAGAGGATGGGACATATTATGCATCTAACGCTGTATGTACACTCAGTCAACAAATTCTCTAACTATACATGTAGTAATCGTTACTTCTTTGGATATGTTTCTTAAGTTTAATTTGTGGCATTTCGATTTTTTAATTTTTTTCTTATTTGAAATATTCTTCATTATCATAAAATCTAAATTTTTGACAAAACTGAAAAAAACACATTTAAAATATAGACAGGGTACCGTAAAATACTTACTATATTATAAACTTTGTTTGAGAGTTGTAATTGAATTTTAAATGACCTTTTTTGCTATTTGGCCAAAATGTTATGGTTTTGACATTTGCCGGGACTGAGAGTTTCTTAGAAAACTTTTTTTTTTAAGTACAGACTATTTGTAAATACTTAGTATTTGATCACCAGGCCATAGGTATTATTTCTTTCTTTTAGAAAAATATCAGTATAGTTGGAAATTTGAAAAAATACATAAAGCGTTTGAAACGCAAAAAAAAACAATTTCTGTTGAATTCCCCAGGTATTATATTTTAAGTAGGTTAAGTAAACTAATTAAGAAATCGATGAGTGTGCCTTGATTGCACATACTTTTCTTCAATATATTATATAAAAAAATTTTTTTGTATTTCGAATCTTGGATTGGTTTAACACTATCACAGTAGTATTACAAATAGACTAGAATTGTGTGTCCAATCTATTTTTTAAGCTGTTCAGTGAAGTTGCAGATATGGTTTATTTTCTCTAGTGGTTTTATTTCTAGTATACCTAATAAAAATATTATATACCCTAGAATCAACAGACAAATCAACTGCTGGTAAGAGACAAAAACGGAAGGCCACTGAAGACTTATGGAAAAGTGGTAAGCGGAAGGTGGGAACAGGTACAGAAGACTCGGAACTTATGGAGACCTCCAGTTGTGACTCCACCTCAAGAAGCACCCCTATTTCTCAAGAAACTGAGATTCCTACACCAAACTCTGGGTAAAACATTGATTTTTTTTGTCTTATTGACTAATTTTCTGTATCTATTTATTTTTGATAAATTTAGATCTCAGTCCGATTTAGAACTATCAAACGTCGACTCCTGCGATTATCTGACTAACAGTGAAAAGACTTCAGCAGAATTTCTTTCTAATCAATCTGAAACCGTAGACATGGAAGAAATTCTTTCCACTGTACCAAGGGAAAGGAAAACACCGTCTGAACCATCTTCAGGCAGTTCGAGTATGGTGTCAGATTTAGGCGAAAAAAATATGGGTATAGACTAAATAACTTAAAAAAACGATATGAAAAAATTTTTGTTGCGTGTAGCATTTTTTAAAGGTTTTTAACACTTTATTCGTTTTCAGTTCCTCCAATTGTAAGCATTACCCCAATTGGTACCTCGCCATCCCCAACTTTTTCAAGTGGGGCTACAGAAAAACGGACAGGCATTGAAATAATACCAATATCACAGCCTGGACCTAATATTATGCCTACTTCTATAACGATTACCCCCATAACAACAAATCTAAAGACATCCGATGACAGGAAAGAGAAAAAAAACAGCAGAAGCAGTAGGGAAGACAAGGAGAGAAAGCGAAAGAAAAAACGGGATGAAAGTCCTATGGGCCCACCAGAGAAAGTTCCACCAAAACAAGATCCATTGTCTAAGCCTGTATCTGTAAGCATTAAACCAACTGAAAGTCCACCGTTATCTAGTACATCAACCCCTAATTCGCCTAGCATGATACGAAAGTTTAGCCCTTCGCCCACATCTAGCAGACCTATATCATTATCAGGCAAGCTGAGCCCAAGTTTGTTAAAACCCAAATCCTCAAGTTCTAGTAGTGCTTCCCACCACAGTCCTAGTCCAAAAAACTCTCCAGCGCATATTCCTTCAAGCCCCAAGCATAGTATTACAGGGATATCGAGTCCAAAACATCACGGCACTAGCCCAAAACATCCTTCCGGCAGTGGCAGTGGCAAACCTAGTATGTCTACTTTAAAAAACGCTGCTAATTCGCCATCGAGCAAGAGTTCCGGGGAGAAAAGTAAAAATAAAGAAAGTTCTCGGGATAAAGACAAAAATAGAAATATTTTTGGAGGCAGCAAAACGAAATCTAGTTCATCTCTAAAAATGAAACCTCTAGATTTGAATATGGGAAATACTGAGAGCAGTTCACAAGAGTCGCTACCATCGCCCAGTGCTGACTCAAAAACAAACCCCAATACCCTCAGAAATCGAAAGGGATCCTTATCAGCCATAGTAGATAAACTAAATATCAAAGTGAATGCACAGCACAGCGACGTACCGACTGACTTGAGTTCAAAGTCTAGCAGTAAAGTTCCAAATAAAGACGGAAAAAGTGGAGGCAAAATAACTGGTGATGCAAAAAACTCCGAGTATATGGTTAAAACTAGCTCAGATGGGATGAAGCTGACCATTAACAAGCCTCGAACAAAAGAGAATAAGTCTTCAAGTAGTGGCAGTGCTGTTGGCGGGACTACTAGTATTAGTAGTTCCAGCGCTCAGTTAAATCCTTCCAAGCCACTACAATCTGTCGTGAGTGGATCTCCTAAAGTTCACACGGGTCTAAAACCGGGTGTAAACAGTGGTCCAGCATCCAAAAAGCCCCAACAGCTTCAGAAAAGTAGCAGTTCCTCGAATATACCTAACTCTTCCACAAATTATACTTCTAGCCTAAAGAGTTCCAGCTCAAGTAGTTTAAGTAAGCAGCCAGGCAATATTAGCAGTAGTAATTCTAAAATGCCTAGTAGTCTTCCAAAATCTATTTCCAAACCAACGACTTCCCCAAAGACAAGTTCCAGTAGTGCCACTGACCTAAGCAGAAGCAAAGACCGCCTAAAACCGAGCAGGAGCTCTTCGGAAAAATCAATTTTCACTTCTCTGAAAGAAAGAGGCAAAAGTAGCCCCACACAAAACGATTCTGATGGTATTTACAAACTTCAATCCAAAGTGGACCCGTACGCGTCAGCTTTAATGATGGAAGGTATGATGAAAACATTAGACAAAAATTTCCAAATTCCGAAATTGTCTGATAAGAAGAAAAATGAACTGAATAACATAAACAGGAGCACAGTAGATACGAAAATCTTTGACATGATGGTGAAGAATGATATCAAATATCCTCTGAGTATACCCGCAATGAATTCACTAGATCAGAAGATTAGGAACAATATGGGTATGTTAGGGTCTGGTGCAAAGGATGACCTGGGTGACAAAAAGAAGGATGGGCCACAAAATTTGTCTGGTAAGTTTGCTTATTGGTATGATTTAAAAATTTACTTTTGAATAGATTTTTATGTTATTTTTTATTTCAAAACTTTTTTGAAAAATAAGTTTTAAGTCCAAGATCATTTTGTAATGGTAATTACAGTTTTTTTTTATTTATATTTTGTTTTAACGCAATTCAGTCCATGCCTTTCTTTTAGATCTGACCAGAGCTATTTATTTCTTCTATTTTCACTTGTTTTGTTTTCTTTTATTTTGTTTTTTGCAGGACCCTCAAATTGATTGTTGTTGCCAAAACAAACCAATTTTTATTGTGATAATTCAGTAATGTAAGTATTATTCAATCATTAATTTTTACATTAACGTTTGCAAGTTTTCAACTAACCATGCATGTATACAATTCGTCATTTTTCTACCAATCTTTATTTACTTTGTCCTAAAATGTAAATTTATTCTAAAGGCTTTCTCCCCATATTTTAGCCCCTCCCCTTCTATCGCTGTTTATACCGAAATATCAAATGAAGTTAATGCTAAAATTATAAAAGCTTTAGAACCACGGCATTGTGGCAATTGGCGTAGATTTAGTGATTTCTTTTTGAGAATATAAATTATAAAGAAACAACAATATAACTCATTTTGAGTAAGTCATAGGTTGACATCTATTTTCAACATTCCTTCTCGCGCCGCCACAGCTCATAGACTAATCAAAATTTTTAATTGATATAAAGAGAATACATACATTTAGTAGTCTGCTGGATGGGTCCTATTCGCTGGTTCCTCAACTTGGTACCAGTGGTATCCGCCATCTGATAGCTTTCTTATTTTTTTATGTAAACTGAGATAGAAGGGTGGTTGGACTATAATGTGACACTACAAGTGTACCAATATACCGGAAGTCAACGAATATACAGACTGTCAATTTCTTTATAAAATACACCAATATTACGAGACATCAGTTCCGGTAAAACGGAGTTTCAAGCATACATTTCTTCAATTATTTTAATAGAACACCTTATACTCTGACTGTACTAAATATCTATGATTAAAAATTGAAAGAACTTTATCTTGGGGGGACTACGTAGGTGAGGTGAGGCAGAAGTTGTGTGCTCCATTTGACATATTGAAAGGACTATCCTATACTTTGCCAAGAAACTTGTTAAGATCAATATATTTCTCATTAGCTCATCCCCGCTTGCAGTATTTAACGTTTTAGTGGTTTGCCTCCACAAATAAATTCATCAAAGCTCTTAAAATAATTCAGCATAAAGTTATAAAAAATATTTATTAGTCACTTCCACTGAGATAAAGATGCAGACCATGTAAAAAAAAATTGAATATCTGTTGTTTATAAAATATTTATAAATATCAAACCTGCAACTACATACAAAATGTTATCTTAAAAAAATACATTCAAATATATATATTACTCTTACACTAAGAAATCAGATACATAATCATGGTACTCATTTTACAGGAATCATGTAAACATTGTGCAGTTTTGCACTAAATAGGTCAAAACTCTCTCTACTATAAAGGTGTAATAATTCATAATCAGCTTTCTGATCACGTAATACTTTTCAGTGGTAAAAAATTTCAAGGTTGAAATCGAGAAATTAACATTGTTTTGTAATGTATTTGATATGTTGTATAGATAGTGCCCGTTAAATATACACTTACATTGTTTGGAATTTTAATTACACAATTTGTCTAAATTTGTGATATCGGCAATTAAATAGTCGGTTGCATCGTAAACATTACTTGATTAAACAATACTCCCCAAAATATTTATATGTTCTTTGATTTTATGGCGATCCAGTTTTTTGGCATCACAAATGACTCTTGTTTTGGCCAACACCTATTTATTTATTTATTCAATGGACAAGCCATTTACAGATTAACCTAAATTACAATTTTATCTACTAACCTTCTATAATTAAGTTCTAAAATATAACAAAAAAACCTGTCTATATAAGTATTTTAATAGAGGTTTAATTAAGGTTAAAAATCATTAGTATTGGGATCACAAATGGTATTTCCACTCTTACAGAAATTAGTCTATTTTTGGACATACAAACACTACAGGATGTCACATCCCAAGTGGTATAAACTTATTTTGTATACATTAAACTTGGGTACCGCTTTACAATAAAACAAAAACAAACAATTTATCACTAATTAAAAAAGCAGTTTCCCTTTAAAAATGTCTAGGCTCTGAAAATAAATTAATGTTAGAATAATGTCTGTTCAAGCAAAAAACAGTTAAATCCATAGTTAGTGGTAAATTTTCATGGAAAAGTTGCTGTAATAATTCAGGCGATCTAAAATCAATATTGAATAATGTGCATATATCTATTAACATTATCCTGTTCTCCAATAATTCCAATCCCAATAACTGTAATATTTGAGCATGGTTGATTTGATCTCTGATTAATCAATTATGCGTTCTTTAATAGGGGGTCACATAGGACACACATATTTTTAAAACAGATCTTTCATACATTATGTTAAAGCATTTTTAAAATCATTTAATGTACGCCTAATAACACCTAATATCTTAAAGGCACGATTAACAGGACCTTCAAGATAACGATTTAAATATAACTCTACATCAAATCATATAGTCATAAAATACAACGGACCTGTTACGATAAAATCGCATAATCTTACATTATTTGACCGTACACATGTACACAAGTCATCAATGTTCTCTTGAATCATTTCACAGTCGCTGGTAGAATTAAATGGTTCTGTATATTTTTCATCAGCAAATAGTAGTAAATTAAAATTATTAACATATGTATATTATGTGCCCCTGGGAAAGTCTAAAGCTGATACAGTGTTATTAATACTTCCTACCCGCTTTCTCTCATTCAGATAACTTTTAAACCATCTCAGGGTGTCATCAAACACTCCCACGATTTCTAGGGTGCTTATAAGGACTTCATTGTTTACAGATTTTTTTTAAATTTTTCACTATAGGGTATCCATAGTTTTTTTTAATTTCATGATTAGTGGTTGTTGATTTACCCTGTACTATGCTCACTACTGTGAATGATACCCCACATAAACTGTGTTATTTTAGATGATATTATTCACTCAAATATTTTTGTTACCAATGACGACTTGCTTATTGGTCTATAGTTTGTCACTAGTGTCCTAGAATTTCACTCCAGGGTATCCATAATGTATTCTTTATAAATTAGAAGATTACTGGTTGTCGATTTACCATCTACCATGCTGGCTCCTATGAATGATACTTCTTAGAAAAGGTGTTAATTTAGCTGTTATAGATTCATATATTTTTGCTACAAGTAGTGACTTGATTACTGCTCAATAGTTCGTCACTAGTGTCCTGCCACCATTTTTAAAGTATGGATTGACAAAGGACATTTTCCAAACATCAGGAAATACGCAGCTTTGTGCAAAAATCGTAAATTCAATAGGTTCGCCTCTTACAAAATAGATAAACATTTAGCCAATATCGTAAACCTTTTTACAGGACGATCTAATTCTGATATCAATAATTCTAAACTTTTTGTAGAAAAGCTTAAAGAACGAAGATTCCGGTGATATTTTAATCGGTTTTGTTGTTGAATCCGTGTAAACAAATGTGCCTATTGACGATTCAATTTGTATAATTTCTGAGAAATTTCAACATAAAACGTTAATCCTTGATTGAACTGATAAGATAATGCTCAACGTCCATAAGCAATTCTCGGGCGTCGCCATGGGATCCCCACTATCTCCTGTGGTAGTGAATCTTTTTATGGAGGCTTTCGAGGAAACTGCTTTAAGCTCTGCTTCTTTACAACCCAAATGGTGGTTTGGATATGTTGATGATACTTTTGTAATATAGTCTCATGGAGAATAAAATTTAATTATATTTTTAGATCATCTAAACCATCAACAATTTAATATAAAATTCACTATAGAAATTAAGTCAGATGGTGCCATGTCTTTCCTTGATGTGTTAATACAAAAGACAGACAACGGCACTCTAGGTCATACTGTTTACAGGAAACAGACACATACAAATAGATATTTAAATTTTAGCCTTCACCATCTCAAAAACAATTCGTCATCAGTTCATCAGTCGTTAGGGCTTTATCAATATGTGATGCAAGTTCAATTCCGAACTTGAAGCTTTAAAATCAAACAGATGTTGCACTGAAGAATTTAGGCGTTCGATTAATATTATAATAACCCTAGACCTGAATCAGTATTGAAAACTCTACTATCAAGTAGTGCAGTTTACTTTTTACCCAAGGTACCATAGATAAAAGAGCAAGAATTCTGCAGAGATCCAATATTCGCATAATTTTTAATGCACCCAAAAAGATTTGGCAATGCTTAAAAACACCAAAAGATGTAATTCCTTTGCAGTCAGAAGAAGTTTATAAAATTTCTTGTTCCGTGGTAAAGTCTATATAGGTGAAACTAGATGGTCTGTGTCTACTAGAATTAAGGAACATGACAGATGTATAAGTTAGAAACAAATTGTTCAGTCCGCTGTCGTTGAGCACCATCACTCAACAGGATACATGCTTAACGTGTAAGATACCAAGATTCTCGTATCAATCTCGGATTATTATAAACGAAAAATTAGAGAATCTATCGAAATCATCAAGCATCCTAAAAATGTATACAGACGCGAGCTACGTGCTACATAATGCGTGGAAATCATTTATCACAGTGAGTGACTCTTGGATAGGTACAGGTCGGGTATATATACCTAAGCTCTGCTCAACGGAACTCATTCAGTGTTTTAAGATTGTGCAGTGAAGATCCCCGAAGGTGACTCGTGCAATCACAAGCGAAACGTCGGAAAATAATACCAGTTTGACACGGTTTATAAATACATTTTAATACAACTCCGGCTATAATAAAATATTATGATATAATATATTTAGAGGTGTGTAAAAATTTAGTTACCAAAAGATAAATAAATATATATAAAATGGTGTAATCCAATCGTGCTAACAAACCACAATATGTAAATATTTATCTACCTTTTGTAGAATGTTTTATTAAATATAACTTCAATAAAAATGTATATTTTATTAAAATTTATATAAAGAGTGACTTCGATTTTATTATCTTTTTGCATGATGCCCTGTTTTGATACAATCCTGTCAAGAGCATAAAACTGCACAGGCCTTTCATGTGCCTGTCAAAAATTCAGAGCGAATCAAACAAAAACGAACTTAACATTAGAATTGTGATATTTTCCATTTCAAGGACCCTCGAAATGCAAAAAAAAATCATGTATTTTTATAATTACTGTCTATAGGTCTAGTTTGTTTTACTATTTCATTGAAATCTTCTAAAATTAAAAATACGTCGGGTTTAATTCAATATGGATATAACTGAGAGTGGTAAAATAACGTAAATACTTGTTTTTTAACCGTCAAATTTTTCGGGAATTATTCAGAATAGTGCCACGGCGCCGGCGGTCCCACCTAATAAGCACATAAATAAATTGGCCGAATAGCCATTTTAAATTTTTCTCCGCGATAACTTTAAAATGCTTTATTACATTGCCTTAAAATCTAGTGTATGTAGTAAAATTTATTTATTATTATTAAGTAAAATTTATTAATTATTATTATTAATCTAAAAAGTAATTTGGGCGGACGTTGTGGTACATCTTTGACCCAGGGCAGGGGTGGGGCATTCTCCAGCCCAATAGTTGACGACCACAGGTTGACGAGCAAATTGCTCTCCGTAGATCGTTGAACGGTACTATCATTTATTAAACCCTTCTAATGCATCTTGGCTTTCACAAGATGCCCCTTGAGAGTACTAATGGAATTACGAGATGACCTTATCTTTCAAGCTATCCCACTCCCGCCACATAGCGGCCATTACGCTAATATGTAGAACTGCGGCAGACGAACGGGATAGAATGCAGGAACAACTAGACCTCACACGTTCACAGCGTCTGCTCCCTTTCTAGCGGGGTCGTTAGTTTCCACACGGTTGAGCAGTTGAGTCTCCCGCTTCCCCCCGAAATAAAGCATCTACACCGAACACGTGGAACCACTTATGTTAAAAACACAGAGGTCTGCCTTCGACGAGGCGATTCGGAAGACTCCGAAGTTCGATTTTAATTTTTGAATTTCTGTGTATAGATCGCATTTCGCTTATATAGTAGTTACCGTGGTTCTATGTACTCCATTTACTATTAATATTTAAGAAGTATTTAGGGTAGTGCCGGAGTTATTCCATAGCAAGGATATGAGAGGCAATATCTTTTTCCTAGGTAATTAGAAATCTTGATAATAATAAATAAGTTTTTTCTGGACCTAAGACATTACTTATGTCATAACTGAGGTATGTGGTGGGGAAGGGGTGAGATTAAAAGAAGTAGGTGCTCCAAAGTATCATGGTACATATTTTTCTTAGTTTTTAAGGGTATGAAGTTTAATTCTACTAATCATATTAATTCCCACTAAACACATTTTTGTTTCAGAAACGTTCTAGAAACCACATATAAAGATGTATATTTCAGAAATGTTTATGAAATTGAAAATTTCCTATCTCAGAAGTGTTTCGATTAAACGTATTCAAAACTTAAAAAAATCCGAAGCCGAGTATTTTACGAAAGTGCTAACATTCAAAAAAATTTCGTTTATATTCCGCTGAAATAAATGGCGAACCAATAGGAAGCACATTAAACATTTGTAAGAGTTTATAAGGGGGAAACTGAGCACCCTTAGTATCGTTTTATTTTGATTTTGAATATCTTTTTTTTTTATTTCAACAATCCAAAATCGATATGTTTCTATTTGTTATACTTTGGACCTATATATTCTAACGTTTTGTTAGTATTTCATGTTTAGCGGGTTTTTGGCAAGGGCAGTTTGTCTTTTTTATTTTCTATAACTACGAATATCTTGCACTTTTATATATAATTAGTTATCGTGATTCTGGCAAAATTTTAAGTTCAGTGGACCTAGTTTTAGGGCTCAGAAGCTTTGAGCCTGACATTTACAATAAAATTTTTTAATTGAAACTAGAAAGTATAAACTAAAAAAATTACAGAAAAAATAATACCGATGAAAGAAACACTGAAAAGTAAAAAATAACACTTAATTCAATCTTGGAAGTTTGACTTCATTCGGCGCCAAACTAGTAGAAACAGCAAATTTTATGTGGTGTTAAAATTAATAATTAAAATATTAATTACTATGGGGAGAGTATTGGATTCAAAACACATATTTTTGTAAACTAGCAAAATGGTAAATACAAAATTTAATTTATTATAATTGAAATTCCAATTTTTACTTCCCTCCTAAAAAATTGTGATCGTAAAAAAATCACCCTGGTAGGTTTTTGCAGATCTTCATGTTTTACGGTCCTTAGATGTCAATAAACAAGTTTTCTCAATTCCGCAATATCCCATTAATTTCAAATTTGGTGCAAGATTTTAGTGTGATATAGAGATGAACTGATAAAATTGTAGTACGAATTCACGATGACAGAACAACATGGCCACTAAATAAACATCCTCCCAAATTTTTACAGGTTTTTACTTTTTAGAGCCTCGAGATGCCAAAAAAACATGTTTTCTCGCCGTCCGTTTGTCTCTCGGTCTGTGTGTATATTTGTCATTTCGCGGCATAGCTAAAAAAACTAATCTAAGAACTAAAACTTTGGGTAATAAAGTTTTCTCTAGTATTTTAACTTTAAATTCATTTGTTTCATCAAACAGTAATTAGTATTTAATGGGGGCGCCTTTAATTTCAATTTAACTTTTTCTGAAAATGGGCAGGATAAATCAACTTTTTTCTCAAAGATTATTATCAGGATTTAAGTTATTAACATTCCCTGCAAATATACATATTTCGATAAAATGTAAAATGTTTGATTGAGATTTATTTTTGGGAACGTTCACCGAAAAAAAGGAGATTATATGAGCTTAATCATGTATCATTGGAGCCAACCATAGTGAATTTTATCTCTGAATTTTACATTTTTTTTTCCTTCAGTATTCTCTAGAGAATGAGAACAAACAAGAATAATTCATAAATTTCTGGTCATTCTAGTATTGTAACAAAAAACACTATATTTTATTAAAAACTTAGACTATAAAAACAAGAGAGACCCAACTATTTACATTTATCACGGGATCATAGATTGAATATTTTCCCCCTCTACTACATCAATAGGTGTATGTTGTTGTCACGTTTTAAAAATTGTCAAATGTTTTAAGCCAAGTTTTATCAAATTACTCCAATATGTTTATATATTTTCATAACACAGTTATATGTATATCAAAAAACTACACATAATAATTACCCTTAGACTATAAAAAATTGTTTTATTGTCTAAGTAATTAACTAAAATCTGTAAAAAGTTACAAAAATGTAATAATAAAAATATTACCAAAGAGAACTGGTAGCGACGCTACGCCAAATGTACGTCCCTTACGAGTAGTTTTACAACTGTTTATTCATAGCACTCTTGTTTTATAGTCTAATGACAAAACAGACGCTGCAATGTTGTTATTTTTAGTATCGCGTGCGATCGCTGTAGTTTATATATATTTTTTAGTTTTTTAATGATTTTGTAAGTTCTGTGTGTGAACTATGAGACGAAGTGTGTTGTTTGTGGAAATTCAGACTATTTAAGTCCGGAAGTATTAAATCACAAGTAAATCTTGACGTAATTAAGATTAGATATCAGTGGTATCCGAATCGAAAGGCCTTAGCATTTACACCTTAGATTAAATACACAGAAAAATACATTACCCCTATACCAAATTCATTGAGTGTTGTGACTCAAAGATAACCCAGAAAATGCGGTAGGGGATAGTAGGGGAGTATAACGTGTTTATTTACAAATTGCATTTACAAACATGAACCATAGGCGGAGTGAAATTATGATAGTCTGAATAGATAAAAATATTTAAATATCTCGAGTGAGAGATTTTTCCATTAGGTTTTTCGATGTGATTATAGGTAAACAGTACAATTATATCGCCTAAACATATAAGGTGTTCATTTGAAAACTTCAATTTATCGGAATCCATTTGGGGGCATATTTTACAAGAAGACTTAGATACACTCCTTTACACTTTAAAATGACTATAAACTCATGATAAAATACGTACTCTACATAATATTCTTAGCACATTTTGGAAGTTCATAATGTACTTTTTATTGTTTAATATTACAATGTACCAATTTAAGTAGAAATGTTTTATATATAGATGTGATCTACACTCTTCTAGAGTGTTCTCTCTTAAATCTTTAAAAGCAGAACTAAAAGCGAGACAATTTCCTTTTAATACATGAACAAACATATAAATTTAATTTATTGGTATTTACTATTTAAAAAATGTATAAAAACTAATGCAACTTTTAGAAACCTTACATTTGATACGCAGATACAAGAATAAGAAATAAATATATACTTTATAATATTTGTACATTATTTTTGATTAATTTAGGCACGAGAGACCTATCAAGTAATGTATTTTTGTAAACTACAAATGAATTCATAAATGGGAAAGGAACAAAGGTAATAAATAACACAACACATGTAATTTGAAAGAGGTTCCTTTTATTTGAAAAAATATATATTAAATACAACATGTTCTACAACTAAGCATTGTACACGACGAATTTATCTCTCTAATTGTGTGAACAGACCAAAATGTATTTATGAATGAGTTACCCTACTTTCACAGCCAAGTTACTTCTAATGCTACATCTACCAAAAGAGTAACAAGTCTATAAGTTTCAAAGCATGAAGTAAAACAGATAATGCCTTTTTAAACAGTATATCAGAGATAAAAATGTGGGACTACAAGATCAAACTAGGTAAAAATGTAAGAAAAAAAGTTTTCTTAAACAAGAACAGGAACTAATTTTATGTTTTTCTTAAGAGTGGTGTTTTTTTTTAGTTTCCATATAAGGTAAAAGTTTTCTTGCATAGTAAGAATGACAGAGTTTTTACTTCAAAAGAAACTGTCTTTCTTTTAGAATATATTTTTGCTATAAGTATTTATTTTAAGAATAATCTTTTCTGAGAATAAGACAATATCATTTCTTTAAGAAAGACTATAGTTTTCCCTCAAAATAAGTTGTTTTGAATAAAAACTATATTTTGAAGAAAAATCCTTTTCTTCCTAGAAAAATTCTTTTTTCTGTGTTTACATAAATACCAGAAAATCTTGTATACTTTACAGAAATCAAGCAATAGCTAATAATACAATAGTATATATCCTACATAACTATTTTAATACATAAAAGATACAATTATCATATTCCTACGTATAAGCCTGTTTTTTCAAATTTTTCGATTTTACATTAACGTTTTATGTAACTTAGTCCGATCTTAATCTAATTGTTACATAAATTCCTTAGGTTTTTAGGCATAAAGAAATGTTTTATCTTGAATGCCCTGTATGTCACTAATAGTAACATGGCTATTATGTTATTGAAAAAGTATAAATAAAGATACGCGACGTCGCACAGAAATCAATCAGTGTGTTTTGCGTACCTTCTCCTAACCTATGAGTTTTAAAATGTTTATTTGAAGGGTTATTTTAAAGGTCAGGCTCAAAGTTTTCAAATTCTAGGTTAAAATGTCGTACGTCCCTAATAAACGAAACAAGCACCGAGTTCTATTAGAATTAAAATTTTACTAAGATGGTTACTATACAAATCTATATCATATTTATGAAAATCATTAATACAAATTAACAAAAATGAAAATGGTTAATAGAACTGAACTTTGTTTCTAGAATAAAGTCCCATAATATTATTAACATTCATTAAAATTAACAATTTCCTGACGAGAAAAAAATGCCTCATTAAAACGGGAATGCACCGCCAAGCATACCCAAATTACTTTTTTTGTTTAATTACGATTTAACAGTGCTATAAGAAAAATATTTAAAATGACAGCATTATGCCATTCCATATTTATTTAATATTCTCGCTGTGGGATCACCCTGGCTATGCTATAAATACTTTTTAAAAAAATCATCCAACTTGATCAAATCTTCCGGGAGTAATCGATGTATATGGAACCATGATAAGCGGTCCGTGTAGATTCAGTTGTTCCAAGGATATTTCTGTAAAAGTTGTAGTTGAACTATCTTTGGACCTAAAAAAATGAAACATGTTTAAGTACAAATTGACTCCCTATAAATTAGTGAAGAGATGAGAGCATATAGTTTAAAGCATCTTTGATATAATACCTGCTGACCTAAGACGGTATAAAATGTAAGTGCTTTAAACTATAGGCTTTCATAGAACTTTTTTAATAATGTATATCTTTGTTATGCTGGGTAGTTAATCACTGTTGGAAATAATTTATTAGCTACAACTTTATTTAAATAACTTAAGATAGGAATTCCAAAAATTGTTCAGTTTTTATTGGTTGATTAACAAAACTAAAAAAATCATTCTTTATAAAAACAACAGCATGTTTTGAAACCCTTGAAAATATTGTTATTTTGTACAAATTTTATAGTGTCTAAAAAAATTATTAAACATTCGCTGGAATAAAGGTCCTTGGTTTTTGCAAAAGTTGTTTAAAATAAAAAGTTATTGTAAAATAAAAATTTTTCACCTTTGACGAAATTTCCTTTGCATTTGTTTATCAACTGTAAAACATTTTTTTTTAATATCCAAAAGTTAAAAACCTGTATGTTTTGAAAATTGCAAAAATTAGGTTATTTAAAAAAATTATACAACTTAACTGAAACTTAAAAAAACAACCAATTTCACAAATTATACCTATCAGACGTGACTGCGGCGGAACAGCCACCGCCGCGGCCGCACCGGAGTAAGGATTGTATTGACGATTGGTGCGCACGCCACCTGGAAAAACGATAAAAGTTGGTCCCGCTTTGTATCGAGAAGATTCTCATCTGGCAGGTGTAATCTATGCCATTTTTTTTAGATTAGTGTAAAATATATATTAGTCAATACCTTCTCTTAAACAACTTTTCCTTATATCGTTTCGACATGACTCCAAAAACGAAGATTAGTTTACTTCTATACGACTTTTTTACTAGAAACTAACTACACTCGGAAGCACAAGCACTATCTAATTTTAGAAAATGTACATTAACGTGTTTTTTTTGCATAAAAAAGACATGGTAAAATATTACAAAAAGAAAACAGTTATTCAATAAAAAAATAAAGATAGGAAACTAATTACTATACCACATCAAAAAACCAAGAGGGTACTTACCTACTTAAAATTAGTTGTTTGGGAATAGCAGCATGGTGCTCTATAAAATCCTATCCTTACTAGTAGAGGATTTTATAAAAAAACTTTGAACAGGATTCAGTACAACAACCTTCAAAAGAAATGAAACACATTAAATTTTAGAAATGTTCACTTTAGTATCATATGGGTAAACATACAAACAACAATGGTCAATTTAATTTTATGTACCGGATACCCTGTTATAACAACTAACCTGGATCTTATCTGCAGCAAATTCCTGGCCCAAGATAGGAACTTTCCAAGCTGATTTCTTTATAACAAAAATCATTGGGTTGAAAATGTCACGAACATACAAAATTCCATCTTTTAACACTATCCATATTCAAAGCTCTTTAACGTCCCTGTTTCCTTTGCATATCTCCAGGAAAGCTAAAATTGATGGGATTTTTTACAGATACGGCAGCATACTTGTAATAAAGTTCTTTCATTATTGGGATAACGTATAATTGACAACATAAGAATTAAAATATCACTTTATTTTTAAAGTTACCCAATTGAACGCTATGTGCCGACAATCAGACTAACCTGTAAAAAGATAAATGAGCTTCAGTTTTCTGCACCTTATCACAAATATGCATTGTTTAGTCTTTATGAGGCTATAAATAGAATTTATTTGTTCACAAAAACTACACTCTAGAAAAAAACGCAAAAAACTTGAGAACAACGCTAACCGATCTTCGGAATCAATATGACAGACATCAGTGACATTGCCACCATGCTTTTCAATTGACTGACACCATGCATTTCAAACTAATTTAATTAGCATCGGAAGGCAATAGAATATGAAACTAATCTACAAAGAGGAATTTTTTAAACAAACATATGTTTACGAGGGGGTTTGGGGGAAAATGATCACTCAGTCACGTTTTATTGTGGTATGTATTTTCCTGTGTACTTAATTTAAGATTTACACACATTAATTTGATATTTAAGCTATTCGAGTATGTTAATTGGCATGGAAAACAAGAATAGAATCTTGCCAATTTTTGATTGGGTTTTACATAACGTAAACATTAAAATACATCCTAGCTCTCCGAATGCTTAAATGCGTTATTTACAATACAAATATACTATTCTGTTTGTAAATAAGTTCTATATTTGTATGGCTAAATGCTTTTATGTAAAAATAATCATATTTCTATAATGCCTTTTGGTTATAAAACATTTTGTGTGAATCATATTGTGATTTTAATCTTCAGATACCTACGAGGAAGTAGTTCACGTTATTCCTCCACATACTAAATTCCAAACTACTTAGTTCCTCGAACGAACATACTTAAAAACCAAATTGGTACGTCAATATTCACTAAAATTATGCTGCATAATTTTGCGAGATATAATAGAAAAAAACGAAAGTGCCTTATTTCGACGCAAAAATGAATATTACTGATGAAGACCAACCCTGAATGGTCGAAACGTCTAATAAATAAAAAAGAGCAATATCAAAACTAAGAAAGATGAATTAAAGCTGTTTAATTTCATCTTTTTTCTTGCAACACAATACTCAAGAAATAACAAAATTAAAATATATATATAAAAAGAGCCAAAAATTATATATATATATATATATATATATATATATATATATATATATATATATATTATATATATATATATATATATATATATATTTATATATATTTTTATATATATATATATATATATATATATATATATATATATATATATATATATATATATATATATATATATATATATATATATATATATATATATATATATATATATATATATATATATATATATATATATATATATATATATATATATATATATATATATATATATATATATATATATATATATATATATATATATATACGTTTAACTTTTCTGACGCCAAATATATTTTTGCGTATGTAATGGGGAAATTCTGGTTCATTTTACAGTGGCGAAATTTGCACAGCACTTGTTTTGGTTAAAATTCATTTTTCTTAAGACAGCTAAGTTTTGCAAGGGTAGTAATATTACGTCTAACTTATAGGGTAGCTAGTCAATAAATGTCTAGATGTTGCATTTGATCGTTTATATTTAAAGATTTTTTTTATTTCTGGTTCCCATTTAAATTTAAAAATCAGACAAAATGTCTCGGAAAATGTATTAAAATTCCGCTATTTTATTTTAAATTTCTTTAGCTTCTCTGTACTTGGAATATTAGTCTACCAAAATGTAAGTTGCAAGTCCACTTTATGGAAAATATATATTTAATATAATGCGCTGTTACATAATGACGAATTTCAAAATATATATACATATTAATAATAAAAATATATCATTTTCTTTTTTTTTATCATGGAATGTGCATGTTTAATTGTGTTATATTTCCATCTTCTTAACAAAAATAAATATTATTTATGAGGGAGTGTTTTGTTAAGGGCAAGATAACACAATTAAGTTAAGTATACATTCCAAAAAAAAATCGGTAAATGAATATTTCCTTTTATTAGGAATAGTAAAATTTGACTCAATTTAGTTCTGCTCATAGTCGTTTAGTAATATATATATATATATATATATATATATATATATATATATATATATATATATATATATATGTGTTTTCATTCCGGGTGTACATCCGTTCACTACTGTCGTTCTGAAAAGAACAGTTTTGCTGACGTTTCGCCAAAATCACATCTGGCATTTTCGAAGCTTTCTTTCTCGTGTCCGAATAGAGTCTCTATTCGGACGCGAGAAAGAAAGCTTCGAAAATGCCAAATGTGA
This sequence comes from Kuschelorhynchus macadamiae, assembly GCA_030620095.1. Lineage (NCBI taxonomy): Eukaryota > Metazoa > Arthropoda > Insecta > Coleoptera > Curculionidae > Kuschelorhynchus > Kuschelorhynchus macadamiae. Next base: position 508,552 of record JAUTXW010004330.1, on the reverse strand, counting down.
TTTTGGCGAAACGTCAGCAAAACTGTTCTTTTCAGAACGACAGTAGTGAACGGATGTACACCCGGAATGAAAACACATTGTATTTTTCCATCCGTGAAGGAGTAAAAATCAACACACATATATATATATATATATATATATATATATATATATATATATATATACACTCTTTTTTTGAAACTTTTTATTTTGCGCCATTTTTCTTCCGCCATATTGGATTCGTACCAATATTTTATCAGTTTCTACCTATGTCACTTGTTTGGGCATAATTTAATAATAAATTAAATAAGTTGTTTTTTTACCCTGATTTTTGAAAATTTTCATTATATTGCCATTTTGTTCCGTCATGTTGAATTCGTACCAGAATTTTGAAAGTATATTTCTATATCACATTACTTGAATTCCTACCACAATTTTACCAGTTTTTGTCTCTCACACCTAATTCATGCATAAAATTTGAAGTCAATCTAATAAGTGGATTTTAAAGCTGTTTGGATTTTGCCATAATGTTATCAGTTTATTCTGATTAAACACTCGATTTTTGTAAGGTAAATTGGTTAATTCGTTTTTAGTAATATTTTTAGTAATTTCAATAGGGCGCCATTTTGTTCCGCCATATGACTCCTAATGTTTGATAAAAATTTAAAGTCAATCGGCTAAATAGTTCTTTATAAAGTTATACCGCGAACAGACACACCGACGGAATCGAAAACATCGGTAAATTTCCTTTACCGGAACCTTTCCTCGTTGTAAATCTTTCCTTTTATTAGGAATAGTGCAGCGTAACCCAATTTGGTTCAGTATAGAGTCATTTAGTAACACATATACTATATTTTCAAACATGTTTATTGGACACCATTTTGGCCCATCATATTGGATTTCTACCAGTTTCTATCTACGTAACACTTGATTTTTGGTCATAATTTAAAATAAATTTAATAAGTAGTGTTTACATTGACACACGCCGCCATTTTGTTACCTCATGTTAAATTCGTACCAATTTATCCCTATGTCACATTCAATTTTTCTGGAAAATTTAAGTCAATTAAGATTTTTTTACGATGATTTTTTTTTTAATTATTTAGCCTCCATTTTCTTCCGCCATCTTGAATTCGTACCACAGCGTTACCAGTTTATCTCTATATCACACTTAATGCTTGCACAAATTTTGAAATTAATCTGATGGGTAGTTTTTCAAGCCGATTTTTTTAAATATTTTATTGGGCTGCTATTTTGCTATCTTATATCCATACCAAAATGTTACCAGTTCATTCCTACGTAACACTTGCTTTTTGTGCAAAATTTGAGGAAATTGGAATCGTTTTAGTAATAATTTTTTTAATGTTTTACTAGACCGCCATCTTGTTCCACCATATGATCCCTAATTTTTGACTAAAACTTGAAATCACTCTGATAAGTAGTTTTTTAGCTCTGCCGCGAACTGACAGACGGACGGACCGACGGAATTGAAATATTTTTATTTTAATATTTACCTAGGGACGCTAAAACCTGAAAACAATTAAAACCTGAGAGATATTTAATTTGATCTCTATACCACAATTAGTTGTGGCCCACAATTTGAAATCAGTACATAAAGTGGTTTTTCCGTCTGAATTTTTAAATATTTTATTAAGCCACCATTTTGTACCAAAATTTTACCAGTTGACTTCTACATTATTCTTGATTAAAGCAAAATTTGAAATAAACTGGTTAAGTAGTTTTTTTAGTCATAATTTTTTTAAGATTTGACTAGGACGAAAATTTGTTTTGCCACATTGGATTTTACGAAAATGTTACTAGGTCATCTCCATAGGACCCTTAAATTTTGGCCAAAATGTGTCTTGTCTTTGTCCTCAAAAAAATTGGCCTATTATACTGTCAATTTGTATCGAAGTCAGTCTGCATGATGGATTTGAAAATCTTTCCATTATGTTATCCATTAGACCCACTAAGTAGAAGTACTTGGGGATTTTTGATTGTTTATTTGTATATACGAACAATTTATTTCGCTTCCTAAGTGATCTACTGTTTTTTTTACAGAATATAACAATTTGCTCTTTCGTGACAATGTAAGTAGAATGTAAATTTAGAGTTGCATTAAAATGATTGGAGACATTTAAAATTAAAAGTCAATTTTTGAATAATAGCACTCCTGATTAAACTGGAGGTAATACATGTCTGAAAAGGTTAAAATGCACTATATACGCTACGATAAATCGCATTATATCTCGTACATACATCGAAACCGTTGTCTTATAGACAATCATATTATTTGTACATGCATTAGTCGAGATGGATCGCCGTAAGTTTTCCACAGAATGCCACATTAGTGAAGATGGTTGCTTGTGAATAAGCTTAAACGTATATAGTGGCCGGCATCTAGAGGTGGAATAGAGCCTTGTGTACGACTTAAATTATTTTTTAATATTAATTGGAAATGTTTTATTAAACTACTAGACAAGGGAAGAGTCTAAAATAGATTTTCGATTTATGCTATCATTTACGCCGGGGGAATCGGGTGTTCCCATGGCAGTATGGGGGTTAATTTCACTGTCCCGCCTTCACATACCCTCAATGGCGCGCATAAATATAGGGAAAAAAGCATTGCCTCCCCTGTAAAAATGGTTGGATAATCAAAATATGCTTTTTTAAAAAAATTCTAAATATGTTTAATAACTATCAAAAATTAAAACCAAGTGCCCAGCCATCTAAAAATATTCCATTACAAGAGCATCTCATAAGACGCACTGGGCAATCAAAAAACAATTACAAGTTAGAAACATAACTGGATTTTGATGATTATTGCGGAAACTTAAAATGAGTGCTGTGCAGACTGGAACTATGTAAAAAAGTTAAATACAGTGCGTTTTCCTCTAAAACAAGAAAATTATCTTTTACAGGGCATAAAGCGAACAACCAATGACCATGAGGATGTGCTACACGAGTTAAAAAAATATCGCTTGGTTGATCTTGTTTATAAATAAGTGATATTCCTATTAAATCAAATTTTTTATAAAAATATTAAAATGATTTTTCATATGATAAAAAAGTTTCAAAACTTTTTTCTTCAAAACTTTATTGCATAAATTAGATTTAAACAAACTGTTTATGAACATACTGATATAAACAGCATTAAGGCAAGCTGTAAGTAATGTTTAAATCATAGTGATGTATCGTACTGTCCAACTAAACCGTTAAGCCTCACCCATCGAGCACCATGTCGTATGTGGTGCTGCATGGGCAGATTGATAACTATGGCCGCCAAACGGCAACACCCTGTTCCAGTTAAAACCATTACAGGCTGGTATCAAAATAATCGTTTCGAAACCGGTTCACTAACGATTATAAATCTGGTTATAATACAAAGAGGATCATTTACTAAACCATCAGATCCCGGTTGGAATGAGCTTTGTTGCATCGCGGGACAGCCAGCACTACGCGTGACGCAAATAGGGCTAGCTGGATTGTGAGACATTTGGTTTCTGTTATATTTAATTTGATATCACGGAACGATCAGTATTTGAGAAAACGGGATGATTCTGGAGATTTGGTTGGCATTCTTATTGTGATTAAGAGCTTAAAAAAGAAACCTAAAAAAGATCGACCCCCAATCTGTTCGTGGGAAAAAGAGAAGTGACAAATGCGTGTAGCATTTCCAAAAAATTTGGTACAATAACGTGTTACTACTAAAATTTTCGGTATAATCCAAATTATGAAAATTAATAGTGTTTCTTGTTAAACTGAATGCGACAGTCATATCGAAAATCTGTATTTGAGTCCAAATTTCTAATCCATATATTACTTACATTTATATGCACTAAGTATTTATAAAGAAAATGACAGATTGACCAGTAATGTTACTCAAACCTTTTATATTGCCTCCTGTCTTTAGATTATGGTTATCAGTTTTTTAGACACATGACCATTTTTTAATGCTAAATTTAAACATAAAATGATTTTTTTCTGTATTTATTGCAAAAAGATGCGTAATTAAATATATTTTGTTTAGGCAGCGACGATCTGTTTCTCACTACGGATCCTCTAAATCCGTATCCCTCTGCCAGCGAGGCTCTACACAGCCTAACTCTAGCCTCCAAGTATGCCCCAACAACGACTATAGACACCGAAGCGCTGGATTTCAGTAAAACACCAACTTTTCCCCATTCACCGTCCGTAAGCGTACACATAGTTAATTCTAGAGCTTCAAGCAGGAGTTCTAGCTGTCTTGGTGATGAAGATTTGATGGATGAAGGCCTAGTTACATTAGGAAAGTGAGATTTCCAGAAGTTGCTGGTACTTAAATGTCGCGAGACATGATACTTTGTTACTTTACTAATATCTTTTCTAGATCTTGCCTACACATTTACAGTACAATATTCAAAGAAATACTTTTGTTAATAACGGAATAAATTTTCATAAAAGAAATTAAATATAAGAAATATTAGAAGTTACTTTATTGTAACTTGTTATTTGTCAGTGTACATGGATGCTATTGCAATAAAACACAATGTAATCTGTAAGAAGTTCTAGGGACGATATTCTCATAACAAAGCATCGTACATTTTGCTAAGATTAATAGGCCGTGACTCCGGTAACAGATGTGCACTACTGCATGTTTGATTAAAGTAACATTGGGACTTTTTGTTTTATTATAGGTACATTTTTTTTCATGTCACAAAAAATGGCCTAATTAGGGCTAATCAAAAACACGGTCCGATATTTAAAACACGATTACATATAAAATTATAGGTTTTGATAGGAAAAAAAAACTAAAAAAATTATCACCCTTCGGCGACGGAACCTAAACCCTACGCAGTGCACGGCAATCGTTCAATCCATGGAGATACGCAGCTCATTCCATAAAGTAAAAGAATTTTGTCTTTATTCCGATATTTGCAATGACGTGACCTTTACTTTAATGAATGTACACAAGTAACCCCTCTATTACTGGAGTCGCGGTCAAATTAAAATGTAAAGTTTATTAATACAGGAGATATCTAAAGGAAACAAAAAAAATCTCCACATATTGCGGTCCGGGTGTCTTCTTTTTGGATCTGGAAGATATAAATCTATAAATATACCGAGAACTGAAAATGAATTTTAAATACTCCAAGAACTGATTGTTGGTAATATAGGAGGCTAGTTACAACTATAAATATGAAAGTTGTCAAGTTAGCAGTTAACAGAAGAATTTGAAAACAGATACCTCGATAAAAAATTTTATTTTTCTCCTATTTTGGCACATCTATTTGATACTATTAAAAATTGTAAGTAACTATGGAAATTGTAAATTATAATTTCAAATTCGGGTTTACATTCCAATTAGGATTTAAATTTTCTGCTTTTGCTGTATTTTTGCTCTTTTTAATTTTCCACAGTTTTAACTCCCCTGTTGTCATTTCATGTAAAATTTTGTATTCTGAGTTTCAGACCAAGTGACAGTTTTATTTTTTAAAGAGTAAAAAATCAGGTCTATTTAATTTCTTAATTTAAAAACATGGCCATATCAGTTTTTGTTTTTATTTTTAAATGAAGTAAATTTTATTTCATTTAAAAACAAGCTGCCTACACAGTTTTGGTATAGTTTTGAAAAGAGTAAAAAAACCTACATATAAAACAACAAAACATTCAATTTGGCTGGTTTGCACAAAAACTACAGCCGATGCAGCTTCTAAACTTAATTGCAGATTCTAGTTCGATACAAAAGATCTAAAATTTGGTATACTTATTAGTAACTACTAGAAGTACCTTTTCACAAGTTTCTATCAAAATTCATTACTAGTAAAATTATTAAGAAAATTGAAAAATACCCTTGTGTCTGATTGTAAATAGGTGAGATGGCAGTAAAAAAGATCTACAGTACAATAAAACCCTTAACCCGAGAATTAATGATCAAAATTTTGAAAAACAACTTGCATCGAAAAAATTAAATTAGCACAATAATTTCTGTTAAACTTTGTCTCTCGGCAGATGTCACCAATATAACAAACGAAACTTAATTTCCAAACAGCCCTAAAATAGTATTTTAATCGCATAGTTTTAGAAACCATATTACTTATACATGGTATTTTTTAATACGCCCTGGGATTCATAAAATGTGTTAAAAACAAGCTTAAGGTGAGCCCAGTAACACGAATCCTGTGTTTTGTGTATATTTCGGTAAGTAAGACTGAGGAGACGCCACAATATCCGCTCGGTGGAGAGTTCTTCAGCGAATGGGAGCTTGGCGAAGCGCCGAAGGGTGCATTTCGTCTCGCGCGTCACTGGATGGCAGAGGAATGATAAAACTTCGTAGTTATGCAGTTCACCTACCGTTATTTCTTTAAAAATTGCCATGGGAAAAATGTTTTACTTACAAACAGTTCAAAATACCACAACAATGATTAATAAATATAATGTGTTTCGCCGTTTTGTTAACTACTACTTTGGGGGATGTTTCATATGTTTGTGTCTATAAAATACAATAAATTTGACGTGTTCCTCAGTTGTGCAAAAAAAAACTTTTATTTATAAACTATTGAACTGAAAAGTAAAAAATAAAACTTACATAAACACAAAAATTTTAATATTTTCTTAAAAGCTTAAGGCTTTATTTCAATTGTGATGACGTTCACGCCGAAAGTTTTTAAGAAAATATATAAGTTTTGTGTTTACGTAAGTTTTTTTTACTTTTCAAGTCAATAGGTTATAAATAAATGCTTTTTTAAAATATTTTATTTTATTTTGCACTTTTAAGCATTAGTTTTTACGCCCCCTGTATAAGATATACATGATTGGGCACCATAATATTGTATTGTCATCGGGTTTATGTATCTATACCAAATCTCGGTCAATTCCGATACCGGAAACTGTTTTGTCCTTTTTAGCATTATTTTTTACTCACCCTGTATAAGACATTTACGATTGGACACAATAATATTGTATTGTTTATGTATGTATAACAAATCTCAGTCAATTCTGATAACGAAAGTTACTTGCAAGATTTGACCCAAACATACTAACGTACAATGTGAAATTATATTTCCGTTTTTGGAGAGCTATTTTATCCCAGGCGGCCGCCAGTTGGAGATTCGCCAAAATTGTGGTTCAGTGAATGGTTGTATTTAAAAAAAAAAGTGACGATGGAAAATATTTATGATTTTATGTTTGAAGCTGTACGAATATCTAAAAGATATATTGTGAAGTTCTTCAGTAACCTTCAATTTAGACGCAAGTACTTATTTAGTGTGATAGTGTTTTCCAACTTTTTTTATTTCTGTAACTATTAAACGTTTTTTAATGTTAAAATTGGAATTATATATTTTTAGTTTTCGAGAGACCTCTGGAGAAACGAGACATTCTCAACAAGATAAAACCACCCTATCGTCTCCTTCCATTTTTCGTGTGGAGAGAAAAATTATTTCTCGACGAGACGAGTATCTTGTCTCGGCGGCCTCACAATTGTTATGTGCATGCATTCCATCCATATAATTCAAGATGTAAATCTTTTGCGAATTTTAAGAAAACCTATGTAAACATGGCCGAATACGCCTATTTTTCAGTTTTTAATATTCCTTAAATTAAAAATGTTTTTAATATTTTTTCTGTTAAAAAAATAATTAACTAAAATCGGAATGCATATTACTTTTTGTAATACCACGGTATCATTGGCATTTAGAACAATCTACAGTGTGATATATTTTTAGGGTTACGACCTGTTTACCGCAAAAAATGCAAGAGACAAGATGTTTATTTTTATGCCTTTATATTTCTATTCTAGATTCAAGCTCAGTTGCAATAAGGCTACCACAGAAATTGATAGTTATATAAAGAATATAATTTAAAATTGGGTTACATTTTTTTAAAATAAATTATTTTTGTTTTTCTCATAGTTTTAGTTTAATATCTCTTTATCTTGTAAAGTACGCATACGTTATCCATTCACGTTTTTGAGTACACAATAATGATGAGTCCCTCTTAAGCGAACTCGTTTTCGTGTGTACTTAACGCGGCCCCTGGCCAGCTCTATGTGTAGAACAATATTGGTTTCCCTTGCATCTTCTGTCAGAATTTTAAAGCTCATGTACATAACTTAGGAAATTGTAAAGAAAAACTGCCATTTGTTTACTTATTTGAAACTGTTTATATATTTATAGAAGGTAAGGAATAACATTTTATTCATATGATTAAAAAAAATCTAAAATTAAAACAATTGTGTATTGCTCATTCACACTATTTATCAATAGCTGCTAATTGCAAACATATTCCATTGTTTACCTTATACATTGTCCAGTAAATTAATAACAAATTGTTTTATCTGGGCATTAACGATGCAAATGATTAAAGTTGACAAACCAGTGCTAAATTTCTACCAAGCGCCATTGGTTTAAAATACTTTTGAAGAAAGTTTAGAGTTGTATCTATGTGTCAAAAGAGGTGGCCGTGAAACGTAGTACTAGCCTCAAGTGTGTTAATATCCTGCTTTTGTTCAAGAAAATCGACAATTGCGGCAATTTAAATCCGAACACAACTATGTCATTGTAAATATAAAATGTCAGTATTAAAATGTGACATTGTGCATATTATTTACGAAAAGTTGAGAAAAGCAAAATATTTAGGGTACTTTTAACAAGTACGAACGTTAGATCGCAAAACAGGTCTTTTGTGTTTGTGTACACACTTACTTTCCACCTCATTTAATTAACAAGCGTCCATTAATGCAATATGTAAAAAGAGTTGAAGTCAACTGTCTGATAGTAAGTACTAAGTAAAAAAATCGCATGATAATCCGAACTGATACTAAATTGTGGACTTGAATAGGATGCTTGCATTGTGCAGCATTCCTATACGTGTGGCGCAGAACGTGTTTTTCTATACATATCCATGACGGTATGTTTTGTGTAATAAACGGTCCTGGCCCTTCTAATACATAAATGGTTGCGAACGAAAACATTTTGACAGCTGTTAGTATTAAAATAAAATGATAATGGTTAAAACGTTATTGTATAATGATAATAGTAACCAAAAATTCTATTTATTTGGGAATTTAAAATTAAAGTATAGGGTAGGTTTTTGAGTTAAAAATGTCACAAACCAACTATTTGAATAACATCTTCATTACATTTCATTTCCGATAAAATTGTATAGAAATAAATTAAATATTTATAGGACTGGAAATAAAAGATAATTTCTTTTTCTAAAAATGTACGCAAATTCTAGAAAATCTAATAGATTTCGATGAAACTGACGTTTAAAACTTAATGAAAAACTTGAAAACTTTAAGATCATGAAAAAATCCTGTACATAAATAAAATATGCATCTCCCTAAGGCTCTATATTCATCAGAAAATATTTATAGTTTTCGAGATATTTCAGTTTTTCTGATTTTCGATTAATGTTTTAAAGGGGTTATTGCCTGTATTCAAAAAGTCAAAAATTTTAAAATATGGAATTATAATTAACCTACCTAATTAGCATAATTTTCCTTTTACGAATCTAAATTTAATAGCCGGCTATGACACAGATCGAAAGCAAGCAAATTGATTTCGTTTACTATTAACATAACCTATACGGCTATGCTTTGATTAATAAACGTCATCTAATTTGCTACATCCGTTTCAGACCTTAGAGTAAAAAAGATACGTTTTGCATAAGTTTGCACCAAATACCAAATAAAACTTCAAATAAAGTCTAAAGTATGGTAACAAAAAATAACACTAAAACTAAAAGTTGTTTTGTTTGAGTGTAAAAAATACAAATTAGATATACTATAATGGTATCTAAAATTTATAGTAAATACTTTTAATAAATAAATAAAATTTATAAATTCAAATACAAAAGTAAAGTGTATCTAAAGTAAATTGAAACAGCGGAAAATTTGGGGTACGCTCAATTTGCTACACCTGTATATCAAATAAATTTATTTTTATTTAGTTAATCGGTTTACAAAAGTAGGTTTAAAGTTCATCACGCCGCGCATTCTTCACAAAGAAATTGTCGACTGTTGACGGATATTTAGTTTTTATGTTGTCTCAATTGGTTTTAGATACACTTTACTAGTTTTCCATTTTCATATAAGATTTAACAAATAAAGTAGCAAGCCGCCTATGCAAAGCTCTTAACCCATGAAAGTACGTGTTCCACTGTCAAACGAAAACAACCCTTGAAAACCCACCATCAAGCCTATTTGATCTGTACGATTCCACCGTTTATTCATTGCATTCGAATTATTCTTTACGTTTAAGGTGTTTACCGACTATTTGAATTTGTGATTGAGTAAGTGTATCTTTTTTTTAAGTCATGTAAGCTGCCGACTTTATTATTAACATAACCTTAACCTACAGGTTTTTTGGTTACAAATGCATACCACATTAATTTTCATATGTCTGTAGATATCAAAAAAAAAGTTCTGAATACAAACAATTTTTCGAATTATGCGAATTTTTATCTAATGTTATATGCAAATAGGTGTATAGTTTTTCTGATATCAATGAACTTTGGTTTCTTAAATGTAATACTGTATATTGTAAGTCCATAGGATGGGTAACCGTGTAGCCCAATTGTCAAGTAGTGTACCGACAATTTCTGAAATGTATGACATTTTGCTGAGGAGTGAATCCAGGTGGGACCTCTTGGAGAAAAAGATTGACGATATCAATAAATTGACAGAAGAGTTTTCCACTTACAAGCCAGATATGCTGTTAAAGTCTTTAAGGGATATGGAACAGAATATTTTCAATACTTCTGAAATCCTCTTCAACAATGCTGAAGAAGCGATAAAAATCCAAGTACTCCTCTTCTGTTGAAGTAAAAGCAGGTATCGATAACATAAAGAGTAACCTAACTAGTGTAACAGACTTGGTAAAGGAGTTATATTCCAAATTTGAAAACCAAAATAAGTGTTAGCCTTTCAGAAAGACATACCCGACTACCATATCTTTGTCTATACAAACTATGGAAACAACATGCTTCACCGCCTCTACACAAACTGAGTCTCCTCTAGCGGACACTCCCATTATTATTGAAGGTTCTAACACACTAGCCTGTAATAATACGCAACGGTGGAACTGTGTAAGCATAAAAAATCTTCCTACAGGTTTTACACCTAGCAACATAGTTCACGTAATCAATCATAACTCAAATATTGATTTTAAAATTGAAACCCAATCAAGAAACTCCGCTGGAAAGCTTTCAGGCAGCAACCAATGGCCCCATGGCGTTGTAATAAAATGGTCAGCTGAATCCGATCCTTCTAAAAAATCTGCAGCTAATTACCATCTTCTATCATTGATGATGTAACGTCTGATTTTTCTCCATCAGAGGCTCAATCTCAGGTTTGTAACACAGGTCTTTCCGATAACGAAGCAATATTTTCCAAATTTAGTATTCCTCTTAGGCCCTTACAGAGACCTCGCCATAGAGGCAGAATTTTCTCGGCCGCCAATTTTTCAAAATTTCATAATATTTGCTTAAACACCGACTGGAATTTTGAAATTGAAAATATTAACTCAAATTGTAGAGCTTTCTTAAATAAAATTTTAAGTGCTTTTAATAGGGCCTTCCCGCTTAAGACTATCAAACCTAAGCGTCATAAACCGTGGACCACGAAAGAACTACGCATTTCTGCTAAAAATATGCGTTCTCTTTTATACATAAAAAAAATCACCGACTCCATTCTATTCTCTACTATATCTCAAAATATAGGAGGATCTATATTAAACTAATCAAGTCAGCAAAAAAAATATACTATCAAAAACGTCTAACAAAGTCTAAAAACGTTTCAAAGGAAACCTGGTCCGTTTTCAGTGACCTCAGAAACAAATCAAACCCTGTGGCTCAGATCTTGCCAAGGCCAAATGACCTAAATAAGTTTTAATAATTCAAGATGGTGTTTAGCGGGTTAGTGACATAAATCAAACCTCAGTTTTTTAAAAATTGGCCGACGTTTCGACGATTTATTTGTCGTCTTCTTCGAGGCTGAAAGAGATCATTTTTTTTTTAATTTATTACAGTATGGCCGCTCATAGGATACAAACAAAAATTAATAAAGTGTAACAAGGCTAACAAACAACACTAACTGAATATTTTTAAATTAGTCTAAAAAAACAATGTTTGTTTTAGTCTTAACATAATTATTCGATACTGAAGAGTTATTATTGTTTATTTTTAAGTACATTTTTTCTTAAATTAAAAATAAAAAATAATAACTCTTCAGTATCGAATAATTATATTTCCTAAGACTAAAACAAACATTGTTTTTTTTAAATTAATTCAAAAATATTTAGTTAGTGTTGTTTGTTAGCCTTGTTACACTTTATTAATTTTTGTTTGTATCCTAGGAGCGGCCATACTGTAATAAATAAAAAAAATTATCTCTTTCAGCCTTGAAGAAGACGACAAATAAATCATCGAAACGTCGGCCAATTTTTAAAAAACTTAGGTTTGATTTATGTCCCTAACCCGCTAAACACCATCTTGAATTTAAATTGAGGGACGCTACTTTCACACGCTGTCTAGCTATCGTAGACATCTCATTTGGAACACCCTGTAACACGCAATTACAATAAAATCAGAACGCCCGAAGCAGGTCACCAGAACAACAACAAACCAGACGTAATTCTATTTTGCAGAGTCATCAATACATTGTTTAATATATTGTTTAAATGTAAGAACAAACTGCATACCTTAGTAGTTTCTAGATATATAAATATAGGATGATTTGACTGAATAAATTAAGTATCAAACTAACCATTGTGCTTCACTATACCACAGGGGTGGTATTTATAATTATTCCATACAGGGGTAATATCCCAACGCCACGTACAGGGTGTTATCATTGCTGTGGTCAACCCGCACGTTGATTGACCAATACTTCCACACCTTATACAGGGTGTTATCATTACTGCAGTCAGCCCGCACGTTGGTTGACAGATACACACCTCAATCAACCCTTGACTAAAGGGTACACACCGTAGCTACTTGACTAAGTGGTACGGTCACACGCCATAAATTTTAATAATGTAAGCAAAAATGTTACTTCTGATCTCTCGCCAAGTTTGGACCCTCTTTTGTTTCTCCCTTCATCGAAAAATGTCGCTTATAGCTTTTCTTAAGCCCTGTTAGCAGCATGGAACTATTGAAAGAAATGAATAACATCACAAGCAAATCTACCTGTAGCACTGATGGCCTATCAACTAAAATATTCCTGAACCTGCTGCTTCCAGTCATGGTTCATAAAGGGTGCGAAAAAACTCACTCTTGCAATTATCGCTCAATTGCTCTACGACCAATGCTATTAAAAGTCACTAAAAGGTTACTAAAGAATCGTCTTATGCCATTTCTTAAACATCGGATAATATCCCCGGATCAGTTTGGATTTTTACCCAACACGTGCTCCAGTGATGCCATGTTCTCGTTGCTTAGCGATGTCTACTTATCCCTCAATAACAACCACCCCATTGCCTCAGTTGTTTGTTACTATGCAAAAGCTTTTGACTGTGTTAGTCATAAAATTTTGATAAGCAAGCTGAATTTTAATGGAATCCGGGGTATTTCTTTAAATTGGTTTAAATCTTATCTCGGGAATAGGCAACAATTTGTAAGGACAAATGGTTCTGATTCTGATTGTAAATTGATTACAAGTGGAGTCCCTCAAGGTTCGGTCTCTGGACCTATTCTTTTTTTGTTATACATTAATAATCACCAACCTAAAAATTAATAGAAAAATCCCCCTCTTTACTGACGACACAAGCATAACATGGAGTGATTTTGATACAACGTCTTTACATTCTAATATTTCCAACGACCTTGTTATGATTAAGGCTTGGTCCGATTCCAATCTGCTTTGCTTCAATGTGGATAAAACGGTGGCCTTATCTTATACGGGGACTTTACAACCACTTCAGCTACTTAACAGCAATATTAAATACGTTGAGTCTGTTAAATTCCTGGGTTTGAATATAAATAACAACCTGAAATGGTCTAAGCATATTGACACCTTAACTAAAAAACTTTCTATCGCCTACTTTGCTATTCGATTAGTTTCAAAAGACCTGGACGTGTCTTCTGAGAGACTTACTTATTTCTCTCTATTCGAATCCCATCTCCGCTATGGCCTTCCCCTTTTGGAGCTGCTATACCACCCAGTAATTTTTTAGTATTTTTAGGCTTCAAAAGAGAGCAATCCTCTGTTTGGTCTAAATAATACTGCTCACTGCCAGTAATATTTCAAAAAACATGAAATATTAACACTTCCTGCAGTATTTATTTTAGAAACCGTCTGTTTGATAAGAAAACATATAAGCGCATTCCCGGAAAGGCCACAACACGTATTATCCTACCAGAAACTCTAGGATGACATATACCTTCCCACTCCTTCCACAGAATTAATAAAAACATCAATAAATAAATAATATAATGAATAAATCAATACAATCATCTTCATTTAAAAACAATCCCTATGTTTGCACTTTTCCGAAAAAAAACCAAAGCGTATCTCATTGAAAGACCTTTTTACTGCCTTATTGATTTTTATAATGAATAATGCCATTAAAATGTTTTTTATTTGCTTGGTTACTTTAATCATGTGCATTTGAAAATATTTTATAAGGAATGAACTGTCTGATAGTCCGTTAACATTAATTGTTTTTGTTACATAATAGATTAAAGTTATACGTTTTCTTTTTTTTTTTCTAATACACTTTAATTACTATATTAGTCAGTACACTTTTTGTTTAACTTCACTTATTTTGCTTGTATAACGAAATAGAGTTTAAGGTCGCGTAATTTCAATGTCATCTAAATTATTCACCTCGCATATGTATTGTTTATTTCCTTTTGTTATATTGTATATTGTTTGAATATAACGGATGTTATATTTACAATTTATGTATTTGCATTGACCTATCGAAAAATATGATTTTTTTCGATCAATATTTCTTTTTTCATTGTTTTTGTTTTTTTTTTGTTTTAAGGTAAATTTCGCTTTGTCCATAAAATTGTAACAGTTTTCCTGCGACAATAATGCATACATTTGTTTGAAACCTTTAAAAGCTACATAGAACTGTAAAAACCATATTTAAATATTTTAAACAATTCGAAAGATAAGCAAAACAAAAACATTTTTTTGACAGCTGTCAAAATATTCTATTTTAATAAATTGTGCCTGAGGAAGCTGCATGGAACTATGAAAAACGTTTTTAATTATTTTACGTAGTTTAGAAGTTGTGGGGCATGTTTTTTCAAAAAAAAAATGCCTTTAAAAGTTACATGGAACTGTAAAACCCGTATTTTTTGCAATCATAAAATCCATCGTGAACGTCTCGAATTGAAAAAGCACACAACAGTTATCAAACCGAGTATTGAAGCACTATTAAATTATTGAACGTTACACGTCTATTCGTTTTTTTCTCAATAATTTTGACAAAGCCTTCGTACGAGGGCAAATGAAAACACTGTTTTTATAGTTGACCTACAAACTACTAGAATTAATTTTTTGATAGACCATTTTTGACTTCTATTCAGGAAGAAAAAGTTATTTTTTTCTAAACATCATTTCTCCGAATATTTACATCTAGTTGTTTGTTAATTTTTTCCTAAAACTAATTTGTTATTGCTAAAACACCGAAGACCTAAATTACCATTTACTAGGGAGAATAATTTTTCTGTATGTCTAACGATTTGTCTTTCATTTTTATGGCCTAAAATTAAATTTCTGCCATAAATCTTTTGTCTATAATTCTAAATAACAATTTAGAATTAAATATTGTAGAACATATTTTAACAATATTTGCGGGCCTAAGTGTTTGAGCAGTTTTGAGCCTATATATTTTTATGTTAATTTTAGCCTTTTTTCGAAATATTAATCTTAATACCAAACATATATTAAACTCAAAACTAATTGCTTTGAAGTGAAAATCTAGGTCTATGATGTTATTTCATACACCTTTTTTTTAACATTTATTTAAAGGTTTCTTAAAAATATTATAATCACTAACTTAAGTAGGTGTTTAACTAAACTAATGTAATAGAATAATAAAAATCAATTTCAACATTCAACCAATCTCAGATGACTAGACCTAGATAACAGTAATAGTAATAGTCTATTTCATTCTGAATTAGGATGCAAAGAACAGCTTTAGCCGTTTTGTAAATGTATTAAGATTTTGTATATTTCTAAGATTATCAGGCAATGTATTAAATTTTACAGATTCTTGCACTGTTGGATTATACGAACCTTTATCAGTTCTAACATTATTTATAAATATGTTGTTATGCTATCTTGTGTTCTACGTGTATGTACAGGGTGATCAGTTAAGGGTAGCGAGCGGCCATATCTCATAAGATATTGGTCGTATAGATTTGAGAAAAAAAAATCGTAATAAAAGTCGCCAAGAGAAATTGCTGAAAATTATTTTCGAGTTTGTCAAACGTCCGCTAGAGGGCGTAACAACCAACACCAAGTAGAAAAATGGGGTTTTTATAAAATTTTGCCTAATGAAAATATATCGATGATATCATTTTCATATTTAGTGACCATTTCCCTACACTTTTTGTCTAAAATGTTTTGTTCTATATATCAAAATAAAGCGGTGGGGGAAGTTCAATTGTTTTTTCAAACAAACCAAGATGTCTCCCGTTTCTTTTGACCGATTTTAGCAAACTTAGGCTCATATGAAAGAGCATAATTTGCACTACAAAACGCTTATTTGGTTTTGAATTTTTGACTTGCTGGCGTCGCTAGATGGCGTTAACTGAATTAGTAGCATATTTTTTAGTTTTTTTCAAAAAAAACAAATGCATGCAATGGTATATTCATTTTTACATATTTTAAAAGGGGATAAATTTCTCTATAATTTAATGAAAATAATTTATCATCTACCTTTTTTTGAACCGTTGATATTGACCAAAATATTATTTTATTTTATTAAAAAATGGCACGCCACTGCTTTTTGTCAAAATAAAAATCATTTTCGTAATCACTTATTAGTTGCTAACAAAAAGAACCTCTTGACTTTTTTTCGTTAAACGAACGGTTTTGGATTGAAAAAAATAAGATGTTTAACAATGAAAAATCTTAATAAAACTGTCCAACAACAACATAAAAGTATGACTCTGATGGATATCGGCGAATCGGAAATCGCTGTACGTATAATGCTCTGGCTTCCTGGCGATTTTTTTTCGTTTCTCCGTATATCATTATCATATCAACTTGTTCTTCACGAGTAAAATACATTTTCAATAATTAAAATTTAGAAGAAGATCTCGAAAAAAGTACTACTTATAATTACCGTTTAACTCTCAAAGCGAACCATCTGCATATTATAAGAACGATAGCCATATACTTATGTATTGTTTCAAAGTCGCCTAGATCAGAATTTTAATATTTGTCATTTATAAGCCTAAGCCTTAAAAAGGTAATTGCACAGTTAAATTGGAAATATCTCGAAAAGTACTTGATATAGGTGTAGGGTATGATACACAAAAGTATTTAAAATTGTTTGAAGATTTAGATGTTGAGTAGGTTTATAGGTCGCCCTATTAAAATAAACGAGAAAATATTGTTTGAAAGTGATTTTTCACTACGTTTCGGGGTAAACCGGAAATATCCTAATTGTCACATTAGATGCAATGAGTTGCATAACAAACACTATTTACAGTATTAAATTGGAACTATCTTCATTTGTTTTTCCAAGAAACGGAATTATTCATTGAAATTTTTAAAGTTTCATTCGCCATTTTCTCGAAAACTATCAGGAATTGACATAAGGTATGAAACATGTTTTATGTTTAGAATTTAGTGTAGAATTCAATAATAAATCTATATATAGAGTGTTAGATTTAAAATATTAAAGTTGATAGCATTTCCGGTTAAACCGGAAACGGCAGTCGATTGTTTATACTGCAAAAATCTTCCTTATAAGTACCCATATATCACTGTAAAATTTCATGTTATTAGTACTTATCTTAAAAAAAGTTACATCCTATATATATATATATATATATATATATATATATATATATATATAATATATATATAGATACCATATATATATATATATATATATATATATATATATATATATATATATATATATATATATATATATATATATATATATATATATAAATATATATCAGAACCTCTACATGGTATAATTTTGTTTGTTATGTAGCTGATGTGTTCACTCCAGTTAAGTCCAAGACACTTAAATTTAGTTACTTGATCAACATTAACATAATTGATTTTAATTCCAGGTGGCTGCATTGTTTTATTTTTGATTTGATCTTTAATTTATTGCATAGTAACTAGCTCGTTACAGCCCGAAGTTTGAATTTACAATACCTTCAAGATCTTCACTATTTTGTCCTTTATATAGAATTCAATATCATCTGCCAATGTATAATATCTACTCTTGAGACCTGCACATTTCAGACTTAACACATACAAAAAATAAAGGAGAGGTCCATACTCACATAACTCAATAACACTTCTCACTGAGTTAAGTTTCATATACTATTTCTCTCCATTAATTACGATTTAATAAGATTATACATAATACCCCTAAAACCTAAGTAACTTAGTTTATTCAGCAACACATCAGTGATTTCTACATCAAAAGCTTTTTTGAGATCTATAAAAACCGCAATAATACATTTATTGCCATCTAAGCTTGTAGATATAGTATTCACCAAATCCACTATTGTACTTAATGTACTGCTATTCTTTACAAACCGATATTGGAATTCATCCCCACTAATATATTTCTGTACAAAACATATCCTATTTTTTAAAACTATCTCTATTATTTTGGAAAACACACTTATTGGTCTATAGTTATCCAAACAATCTTTGGCTCCAGATTTAAATATTGGACTTACTGTACTAAGCTTAAGCTCGACAGGAAATGTGCCAGAAGTCAGAACGCTATTTGTCAAAGCAGTTAATATTTGTATAAGTACTCCGAAATTAAGAACATCCCCACAGTGATGCCATCATAACCTGGTGCCGAGTTTCTTTTTACATTTAATACTATATTTCTGACCTCTATCTCATTTGTTGGCTCAACATACAGAGTATTTTCACAAATAATTTCATTAAAATTAAAATTAGAAACTAAGTTGTCAAATTAACTGTTAATTTGCTGTACAATATCCCTACATGCCAGTGACGGCTCCTCATGAGCGGCAGGGCCGTACCAGAAAATATACAGAGAAAAGTAGGTAAATATTTTTCAAAAATAATTTTGCAAACATCCTAAAAACGCACAATACCAAAATATAGTTTATTATTGCCTGGACAGATAGCAAAATAGGTAGGTATCCCTATTATCTTGACTAACATACAAATAACGCCATTAACAGCATTCCGTGGGCCACCATCCACAGATATTCTAATATATTTATTGTAGACGGTGGCTCGGCCAGCCGATTCCATCTTCTCACATGCTAGACTTCAGCTACTAATTCATGCGGTACGTAGTATGTTCGCATACATCCACATGCTATAACGTTCGTCGCAGCTTATATCGCCCAACACCGGCCCATCTCGATGTGGTCGTATTATCCCGTATCCCCCGAACTTTTCCCAATTGAATACTCATTTTCAGGTATTAATTGTAATTGTTATAAAATGATACTATTTATTTTTAAATGAATTTGTTAGTTCTATACATTAGTCATGACTAATGATGGTTAGGTTATATTAGTAATTTTCAGTCCATGTTACATGTTTAAATGTAGTGACGAAATTTAAAGTGAACATTTTAAAATATCATTTGCAATTTGTCGGCCAGCCGCATCGTGATTCTTGCTGGACAATATACTTTTTTGGTTGTGTATGTAGCTTTTACTTTGGCATCTATTTTATTTTCCTCTGACTAAAGCGTTTTTCTAACATTTTTTTTTGTTATTTATTAAATTTATACTCTAGCCTAGATGTGCTATATATAGTTGTGCCTACCTAATTATCATTGAAGAAATAAAGGGAAAATAATAAGACTAGTATTCGAGCATATTTGGTCGAGGCACCAATTAACACCACATTGACCTCAAGGGCGATTTTAGGAAAACATTTCTGGGGGGTTAATTAAAAAAATAATTGTTAATATATTTTATTGTAAATGGTATCAGAACAGCCTAAATACCTACATTTTCTATCATACTTGTGGCATAAGTGAAAAAAAACAGCTTCTAATAAATAGTTCTAGAATAACGTCCAATTTTTTTCCTGCAGCAAATTTATTAATTTCATTGTTTATATTTACATCAATTCTCTATGCAACAGACCCGATCCAACAGGTCGCTCTTGTGCTATAATATTTCCTAACCAAGTTTTTAATCGTAATTTTCACGTAAAAATATGTAAATTACACATATTTGACCGGTCTATGGCAGCGCCTGGTGGGGGTAATTATCTCATTTCCTCCTCACCGTAAAACGGCCTTTGATTGGCCTTAAGCCTCGGCCGATCCTAAATTTTAGAGTACGAGCCGTCACTGCTACATACGATTGTAAAATATTTATTCAAAGCATTTACTATATCTTGCTGCTCACTAATTTGATGATAATTTACACATATAAGAATGGTAATAGAATTAGAGTTTTTTACCAAACTGTTTATAAACCTTTATTGCTTTCTTGTATCATCACCAGCCTCACTCAACTTAACTCTAAAATGTGGATATGTTTTAAAGCCTTTATCTTGTTAGTTATTTTCCTCTTAATATCCTGAAAATTCAGCAAGGTCAGGGTTCTCAGCCTTCTTTTTGTAATGTTTATCGTACTTTAATTTTCAAGAACTGTTATTGTCATCCATGTGTTGTTTTCATGACATTTTATGACTCTAATACTCAGATTTAAGTTTGCATATTTGTATGATTCTATTAATTTCTGAAATGATTTTATTCCATTGTCATAAAAACAGCTTTAATTTTTTTATACTATATATAGTATAGGTGGCTATATGCTGCTGTAAAAATCGAATATGACGAAACAAAATGGCGGCCTAGTGAAATTAAAAAAAATATTCAAAAACTACTCATCCAATTTATCTCAAATTTTGCAAAAACGTCAAGTATTATATTGGATTAAACTGGTAATATTTTGGTATGAATCCAAGATGGCGGAACAAAATGGCGGCTTAATAAAAAAATTAAAAATTCAGCCTGAAAAACTGCTTAATGGTTTCATTTCAAATTGTGTGTCATAACCAATTGTAGTATAGGCATCAACTAGTAAAATGTTGGTACTAATTCAAGGTGGCCGAACAAAATGGCGGCCAAATAAAAAGTATGTAATCGTGAAAAAATCACCCTCTCAGGTTTTACACGTCTTTACATTTTATCGCCCCTAGATGCCAAAAAAATATGTTTTATCAATTCCGTCTGTCGGAATGTCTCTCTGTCAGTTCGCGGCTACTTACCCGATTGACTTCAAATTCTTATAAAAAATTAAGGGTCATATGGGGATGGCCTGATAATATTTTGGTAAAAATCCAAAATGGCGGAACAATGTTAAAAAATGTTTGTTAGAGTGGTGTACTATTTGGGGTTAAGATCCAGTATAAAAAAAACAAGTAAAAGCTTTAGGTCGCAAAAAGGGTATTTTGTGTTTGTGTACTCACTTACTTTCGACCTCATTTAATTAACAAACGTCCATTAACGCAATACGTAAAAAAAATTGAAGTTAACTGTCACATGGTAAGTAAAAAAATCGCATGATAATTCGAACTAACTGTTACTAAAATATTAAACTGAAATGATAATGGTTAAAAAGTTATTGTTTAATAATAATAATAATAGTAACCAAAAATTCTATTTATTTGCGAATTTAAAATTAAAGTATAGAGTAGGTTTTTGAGTTAAAAATGACACAAAAACAACTATCTGAATAATATCTTCATTATTATTCATTTTTGATAAAAGTGTATAGAAATAAATTAAATATTTATAGAACTGGAAATAAAGAAAATTTCTTTTTCAGCAATTTGAATACAACTTATAGCTTTTGATAAAGCTGACATTAAAAATTTAATGAAAAACTTGAAAATTGTAAGACCATGAAAAAATCTCGTATATAAATAAAATATGCATCTCGTTAGGGCACATATTTTCCTAATTTATATTGATCAGAAAATATTTATAGTTTTTGAGATATTTCGGTTTTTCTGATTTTCAATCAATGTTTTAAAGGGGTTATTGCCTGTGTTCAAAAAGTCAAAAATTTTAAAGTATGGAATTATAATTAAGATATCTAATTACTATAATTTTCCTTTTACGAATCTAAATTTAATAGACGGATATAGCACAGGTCGAAAGCAAAAGGTTGCTTAATCTTTATCTTTTCTGCGAGTGTGACAATGTTTGAATTGATTCCCCCCACTATTAACCTAACCTTTACGGCTATGTTTTGATTAACGCTAATTTTATACATCCGATTCAGACCTTACAGTAAAAAAGAAACGTTTTGCATAAGTTTGCTCCAAATACCAAATAAAACTTCAAATAAAGTCTAAAATATGGTAACGAAAAAAAAAGTCATGTAAGCTTCCGACTTTACTATTAACATAACCTTAACCTACAGGTTTTTTGGTTACAAATGCATACCCCATTAACTTTCATATGTCTGTAGATATCAAAAAAGTTATCAATGCAAAAAAATTTTCAAATTATGCGAATTTTTATCTAGTGTTGTATGCAAATATACATGGTATTTAGCCTTTCTGATATCAATGAACTTTGGTTTCTTAAATTTAATACTGTAAACTATAAGTCCATGGAATGTGTTTCTTCTTGACGATCACAAATAATTCGTTTTGATTCATTTACCAACGAAAACAGTCAAAAAATTTAACGAAAACCCTGCTGTACAAGGTAATTTGGTCGACTTTTCGATACCACATATCCGGTACCAAATATGGTACAGAAAAATGTTTAAACTGGTCTCTTAGGAAAAACACGTTTCCTACAAAAATACAGTCAAATTAATGGCCATATCTGTAATATTTTCCGAAATACGTTCTCCGATAATTCAAAAAACAGTTTTCTGAAAAAAACACGACATCGTCATGTAAAAACATGTAGTAACAAACCGTTACGTCTTATGTATAGAATTGTTAACGTTGTTAAAAATTCTATACATATAAGGTGGCTACTTATTGTACAGTCATTTTGTAAATTCAAAAATATGGTCTTGTAATTAAAACATATATTTTCATAAAATATGTAAAAATCTGTTTTAAAGAACAGTAACTGCTCAAAAGATACAGAAACTAGATTTTTTTTGGCAGCCGCCAAAATATTGTTCAGATATAAATTTAAACTATGAAAAACCCCTTCTAAAAATGTTTAATAAAAGTTCAGAAGTCAGAACGAAAAAAATTTTTTGGCAGCCGTCAAAATTGTGAGACTAAAAGTTACAAGGAACAATAAAAACTGTATTTAAAGTTTTTCAGCAGTTGAAAAGGTAAAAAAAACAGGCTTTTTGACAGGTATCAAAATATTTTTTTTAATTAAACTTTTGAAAGCTACATGGTACTGTAAAAACCATATTTATAAATTTTAAGCAATTCAAAAGATAAGGAAAACAAAAACATTTTTTGACAATCAAAATATTTTATTTTAATAAATTACGCCTCAGGAAGCTACATGGAATTATGAAAACCGTTTTTATGTATTTAATTAGTTTAGAAGGAGAAAATCGTTTTTTTTTACAACTCAATTAAAAGTTACATGGAACTGTAAAAACCGTATTTAGATATTTCAAATAGTTTAGAAGACACAGAAAAAACTTTTATTTTGACAGCTGTCAAAATATTTTTGCAAAAAAATAACGCCTTAAAAAGTTATCTCGAATCGTATAATCCACATAAAAAAAATTAATAAGCTTAGGTTTAAAATTTACGAAAAAAACACCAAACACAAATGTCGAATTTTCTTTTTATTAAATTACATTTTAAAAAATTAGAGAAAACTGTGAAAACCGTTTTTTAAAAGTTTAAAAGTCCCGGGGAATTTTTTTTAAGAACTTTTAATTACACCACTAATAGTTACATCGATCTGTAAAAACGATATTTAAAAATTGTAAGCAGTTCAAAAGCCACAAGGAGAATATCAAGTTCTTTAAAGCCCTCAAAATATTAAAAACAAAAAAAACGCCACTAATAGTTACTTAAATCTGTGAAAACCATATAAAAAAAATTTGAGGAGTTACTAGGTAACCCATTTTTTAATAGCTATTAATTTTTGTAATAAATTACACCCGTAAAAGTTACAAGAAATATCCTATTAATTATTGAAAACTCCAACTAAATTTTTTTAAAGTTTAGGCAAAGAAAAAAAAATAAAAAATTCGTGGCGGCAAAAACTAAATGTTCTAAATTTATTATCCAAATCTCTTCAATCCATTTTTCATACCCAAATAATTCACTAGGAAAAAATTACAGTTTTTAAACTAGAATTTCTAAAGAAACCGAAAACTTGTGACGGGGACAAAAATTCAATCAATCAAACCCTGCCTATTACCTATAATTTATAATGCCAATGTTTAAATCTTAAAAAATTACCAGTAAAGAAAAGAAAATAGAAAAAATAGCAGCTGTGAAAGCAAATGGTTTAATTAATGTCTTGTACCGAAAAGTTTCACTAAGAAAAAACACATTTTCTTCAAAACTGTCCTATCTACTAACGCCCGAAGGTCAGGTAATCAGCTGATGCCGCGCGGCATATGCAAGGGGGCTGTTCACCGCTCGTGTCTTCGTGACAGTAGAGTATTAAATTGGAGAGCAATAGAAATGGCAAAAGCGAGTCTTTATTGAGTCGAGTCATCGAGTAATTTATCGGAGCGGAGTTCAGAGCGTACCTGTGATTTCTTGCTTGCCGCGAGCGACGGCGTACTGCTGACGATTCGCTGGATGCTCAGTGAGTCACTCGCATTTACAGGTTTCAACTTGGTTGCATGCGGAAGTTATTTTTTATCCTAACTAGCAGATGACGCATTTTGATGAACATTTCTGGAATTTTATGCATGTTTGGTTAATGGTTATTAGGTTATTAAGGCTAGTAATTCCCAGGATTCTGAATGCTGCGTAGATGTGTTTAGTTAATATGATATTTTAATCATTGGTATTATTCGCAATTATTAACAGTGTGCTCTTGGATAATATTTTGAAAATTAAAAGTTAACTAGCATTGTCAAGATTGGAAAAACAAACGAGTATAGTGTGGAAATACTTTAATCGTATAACTCCTTAAGTTATATATATATATATATATATATATATATATATATATATATATATATATATATATATATATATATATATATATATATAATATGTTTCTTTTAGTATTAGGAATATATATATATATATATATATATATATATATATATATATATATATATATATATATATATATATATATATATATATATATATATATATATATATATATATATATATATATATATATATATATATATATATATATATATATATATATATATATATATATATATATATATATATATATATATATATATATGTATATATATTTAAAACGACCTATATATATTTTTATATATATATATATATATATATATATATATATATATATATATATATTTCTATATATATATATATAGAAATACTAGTATATATATGTGTATTTTATATATTGGTGTTATTAACCTTTTGATTTACATCTCATATAAAATAAAAACATTTTTGAAAAAGACATGGAACTACCTGTCGAAACGTCAAATTAATTTAAATATGACAAATATATATATATATATATATATATATTTGAAGGTATATATATATATATATATATATATATATATATATATATATATATATATATATATATATATATATATATATATATATATATATATATATATATATATATATATATATATATATATATATATATATATATATATATATATATATATATATATATATATATATATATATATATATATATATATATATATATATATATATATATATATATATATATATATATATATATATATATATATATATATATATATATATATATATATATATATATATATATATATCCTGCATAAAACCCATATTATCAGTCTTTACCTATTACGTTGGTCCGCAGATATTAGTTTTGTAAATGGTTTCGATCCTCTTGTTTTTATGTTAGTTATTGGTTAGAGCGATGGAATAGTGATCCAGTGGTGCGGGTTATTCCCGCTCGTACCTCAATTTTTGCTGTTGATTATAAATGATTCTAAAAATATATTTGACAGTTTAAAAATAAAACTGATAAAATACTTCTATTCAAAAATTTGGCTTATACGGGCATAATGTAAAATTATAAATTTACTAATATGGACGGTACCTAATAGCGTTGTCAGATTTGACGTCCAGTCAGGAACGCCGTGCTATAGGGTTAGAATATTTGGCAGGATCAACAATGGTTATGATACTGGTGGGTTTGAGTATGTACAAGTTCTAACGAATTGCTTATCAGTGGTACGATAGCGCAATTGATTAGGGTGATGGACTAGCGATCCAGTGATGCGGGTTCGATTCCCGGTCGTACCATAACTTTTGCTGTTGATTATAAATGTTTCTAAAAGTTACTCTAATATGGTCAGCTTTAGTTTCGTCTCTACCCAGTTGAGTGGCAGTGAATGTATATACACTTGTAGTTGGTTCACAATCCCTTCACTACATCACTGAGTTTTTCATTTTTTTCCAAAAGGAACACCATGCACAATAACATTGTTATTTAAATCCTTTTGATCTTTCTTATTGAGTAGAGTTTTGATTCCCTGTAGGTCTTGCTTTAATTCTTCGTCGATCTTGTTCGTGTATCTTTCAAAAAGAGTTTTGTATTTTTGTCCACGTCCTCTAATTTCGCGATCGCATCCGCAAGTGTATAGGTTTTTGCTGGTTGCAGCGGCTTTTGTGTTGTGTTGTCATTTTGGTTACATCGATCGCAGTCCGCTTTTGACCTTCCAATTCTTTCGTTAAATTTTTTTGCGCTATTCCGAGGCTCTTGCGTTTCCATATAAGACATTTATCACACAGAAATCAATCATCTCCATCACTGCAGATGTCCTATATTTCTTTGGTTGGAGACACCAGACAGCAACGATCAACTTGGAAGAATGTTTGTAAACCCAACATCACTCTAGAAAATTGAAAAACGTATTTATATTTTATGTTGTTTTGCGAAGGATAATTCGGTTTCGACCGAAATTTTATACCGGCAGGTAAATTCAACTTTTAGTTTACGTGGAAATGGGAGTTTTCGGTAAAAAAAGAAATGTAACTAGAGAATTTTAACTTTTTTAGACACGATTTAGCACACACGTCACATCCGCAACTTTTAGTTAAAACTCCCTTGTCAAATTCCAAATCTAGAAATTTATAGAACAGAAACCTAGAAAACAGAAAATCTACTTTTAAAATAAACTCTTAACTTAAATCAATTTAAAATTTTTTAAAAAGTTAATTTTTCTAACGCTCTGCTTGCTTCAAGTTTAAACAAAAAAAAATAAAAGGCGCTGTAGGTTTGCAAAAGTTTTTTTGGTAAAAACAAAACACTGATATTCGTATAGACACAGAGCTTAGAATTCCGAACCTACAAAAAAAAACGTTAATGCCTTTTTGACATCTGTGCAGAAACCATATTTGTATTTAGCTAAACCATTGGAGATAACCGTGCGCAAATAGCGGAAAAAGTGGTTTGCCATATCAGCTGATAAAGATCTTTATGAAAAATATATTTTAGAAAACACACATTTAGCAAAAAACCATTGATATATCAAAAGTTCGGAAATACGAAGCTAAATATTATTCTGTAATAAACACACACGTTTGTATTCGTTTAAACGGTCAATCAGGAAAAACCCTTGACTTAGTCCAGTGGCGGCTCATAGATATAAGAACAGGTGAAGCGCAGGTAGCTAGAAGGACAGCGGCGCAGGGGAAATTTTTTCGGTGTGCCACGCCCAAAATGGCTGTTTTTTTAACCTTTTTATGATGTTAATTATCCATAGCTTTGGAGCGTTTTTTAATACTTAGGGGAAATAATATAAATTAATAAGATTTTAAATATATTTTTTTGTTCTTAAAAAAAAACGGTATGTACCTATATCTTAAAGTTAATTTCGATTCGATTCGATCGATGCAAACAAACGCCTGCAGCCGCAATTTATGCCGCTCCCATCCAAGGCCTTTAAACTCTAATAGGTTACACTACGCGGGGGGTTCTGGGCAAAGGGAACGTGGGGCACGGTAAAGGTAAGCATGCGTTTACGTGAGATTTCGAAGGGTTTTGTTGATTTAGAGCGATTTTATAATTAATTATTAAATAATAAAGTATAAATTCATTGAATTTTGCTTTACTAACGACTAGGTAAGAGGTATCTTTGTTTTTTTATGATAGATTATAGATAGGATAAGACTATATTATAACCTATTATTAACATTGATATGCTTGCTAGATTTTTTGTTAATGCAAATGTAATGATATAATACTTTGTTTTGTTTCTAGATCTACATCTAGGCAAAAAGTATGCCTGGAATGCGATGTACAGTTGGTGTTTGCTATAATAGCAGAATAAATTCTTATAAATCTGGCAAACAGATTTCATTTTATCGATTTCACAAAGAAAAACTTATTCGAGAAATATAGATTCAGAGATGTAAGAGGGATGGTAAATGGAATTTTGAGAACTGTCGTGTTTGTTGGGAGCATTTTAAACCCGAAGATTATGAGCATAACTTGCAAGCTGAACTTCTTGGTCTGCCACCCAAAAGAAAATTAAAACCTACAGGTAAGTAATATAACGATGATCAATAAAACGCTCTTAGAAAATCTAATGTAATTAGTCCACGTTTCGACCTCATAGAGGTCATCTTCAGGACGCTAAAACTTAAGAACTAGTGTTACAATTTTTTTTAAATAAAGGGGCAATGTTCTTTAAAAACATATATGAGAACAAAAACTGTTTTACAACTATACGTATACGAGTAAAAAACCTATAGTAAGTCTTGCTGCAGTTAAAATACATATTAAAACACAGTAAGCATATAAAAAAACAAAAGACACAATGTACGTAGCACGTACATTGTGTAGTACAGCACGGTGATACTACAACACTTAAATAGGAATAATATAAATTAAGATTAAAATTAAATTTTACTAGCAGGCATTACTCGAGGCATTAGCATACTTACATACAAATGCCATTTACGGTGTAAGACTTAGCTATATACAATTTGCGGAACATTATTTTGATGGTAAGTATTTTGGAGTGTTGTTGGTATCATTTAATATAGAACAATAAAATTACTGTTTTTGAAAGAGTTTGGTCAACATGTAGGCTTTGAATATTATCAGTGTGCGATAAAAAAATATCTTTTTTTTAATACTTTCTGGTGTGATTATTTGCAGTCAGTAATAAAAGCAAAATAGAAATTAGTATATTTACTGCACAGGATGTTCTACAAATTTTAAAATATAGTAGGTTCCTCACACAATCCTTCTATATATTGTTTTGTATTAATATTGGTTGTGTGTTTTTTTATTTCTATCATTTCATTTAGCAGACGTTTTTGAAAGTTGTTTTGTTTAGCTAAAATAATGGTTTTATCAAAATTGAAGAGATGTAAATTTTCGAAATATTCTGCCAAGACAGTTTTTTTCTTATCATTCACCAGATTCACAGGTAGCACGCTCCTTTAATGCTCAGCTACTCGAGTTTTTAAGTACCTACCTGGTTGATCTATGTATACACCATTACATTCCAAGCAAGTTTATGTTGTTCTCATGTATGTTTTCAAAGAACATTGCCCCCTTATATAAAAAAATGTAACACCAGTTTTACATTACATTTTGTAACTGCATTTTATTAATCATCATCCAACCAAAATACCTCCCAAAATAGTTGTTTTGTACTGTATTTTGTTAAAATTTAAGGTTTAAACTGTTTTAATATTTTTCTATTTCAGCTGTACCTTCACTTATGTTAAGCAAAGTAACTGACAAAAATTCAGCGAAGGTTGAAGAAAATAATTACTTAATTTTAATTGTTTTGATATGTAAAATTCATATGTTTTTTAAATAAAGATCTATTTGGCAAAATATTCCATTCTCAAAGTGGAGTTCAAATATTATAGACACAATTAAACAGTGGCGGCTCGTGGATTTAAGAACGGATGAAGCGCAGCGTAGCTAGGT
This sequence comes from Kuschelorhynchus macadamiae, assembly GCA_030620095.1. Lineage (NCBI taxonomy): Eukaryota > Metazoa > Arthropoda > Insecta > Coleoptera > Curculionidae > Kuschelorhynchus > Kuschelorhynchus macadamiae. Next base: position 478,337 of record JAUTXW010004330.1, on the reverse strand, counting down.
GCATAGCCCTGCAGACAAAAAGTAGCGCCGTAGGCGAAAAATTGTCGGGGGCCACGCCCAAAATGGCTATATTTTAACCTTTTGGAGAGTTTTTTAATACTTAAGAGAAATAATATGAATTTAGAAGATTTTAAATGTATTTTTTTGTTCTTAGAAAACAGTTATATACCACGATACACGACACGATGCAAAACTGCTTCCGCCTCCGATGATCCGAACGCACTAATTTACATTAATTCTATAAAAAGCGCATGCAGCAGCAGTTTATGCCTCTCCCATCTTTATTTGGCTTACGGATATTCACCATTGCGTGGCCATAACAACTGCCGTAAACAAATCTAAGCGTGAAAGTCGGCGTGCGGGGAGAGTCTGAGGCGGAATTTGTTAACTGCTGATTGTGATTCCTCAACGGGTCGCTCTTATGAAAAGATGTTCAGCACGCTACTTTTTTAAGTCATTATTTCTTGAGTATATAACGCACTAGTTTTGATAGAAAATAATGGTATAATTAAATAAATAGAGTGAATTTATAAAAAACATACTACATTTTTATAATAGAAATGTAGATTATAAAATTCTTAATATTTTAAAAATATTTTAATTTTTAAGTAAATTGATTGGAAAATGTAGGTGAAGCGGCGCTTCACCCGCGTTCCCTGGCGTGCCGCCACTGCAATTAAAACATGAAGTCTTCCTCCATAAAGTTTAATTGGAATTAAATTTCTATTCAACTGTTTTTAAGAGAGATTTCAGAATCGTCAGAAATATTTAATACTTAGATTGTAACAACAAATATAATTAATATCACGATTACTTTTTTAAAAAATATACCTACCTGGAGATGTAGTTATCTTTATTCGAAACATGTCGGATAGAGATTTAATTTCAATTAAACTTCGTAAATTTCATTTGTGTCTAAATATTTATTAGGATTATGTAGACATACCTAACTACCTATCTATAGTTTAATTTGTTTTTTTTTTTATTTGGTCATTACTGAATCAAGTTGCGTGTCTAATAAATAGGGAATTAAAATTTACTCCACAAAAATTTTTACTAATTTATAATTGTTAATATTTCTCAACAAATTTTATTTTATTAAAACTATTATTAGAAAAATGAAATTTATTAAGATCGCCTACTTTCTTGACCTAACGAAAAAGATATTATTTGGTACGAGAGAGAGGGCTAGTGTACGCGTCGACGTTCGTTGTCGCCCGTAACGTATACCAGTTTTCCGCGGGGACTGCGGTAAGGGGAGGCGTAGGGTAACTTATTTGAGTTAACAGGCCTTAGCTCCCATCTCCATTTAGCCTACAGATATTCACCACTGCGTTGCCATAGCAACTGCCGTAAATAAATCTAAGCGAGAAAACCGGCGTGCGGGGGGAGTCTGATGCGGAATTTGTTACTGCTGCTTAACAGGTCGCTCTTATGAAAAGGTGTTCAATACGCTATGTTTTTAAGTCATTATTATTTTTTGAGTATATAACGCACTAGTTTTGATAGAAAATTATGGTATAAGAAAATAATATGAATTTATACAAAACATAGTGCATTTTTATAATAAAAATATAGATTACCCCCTAGCGAGCCGCCACTGACTTAGTCGTCGGCTTACGAGGGAAATAATATACATATAATTTTACTCTTGGTTCTAAATAAAAAGTTATTTATTTTATTTCTAGCTTTCCCTAAATATCCTAGAACATATTTATTATCAGGCCTAGGTGTTTATGCAAATTTTTGAACCATATTATATAATGTTAATTTTTTGCCTTTTCCAAAAATACTATTTTAAATACTAAACGAATATAAAGCTCAAAACTAATTGCTTTAAAGTGAAAATCTAAAGCTAAATATTTGACGTCAAACATATAATTAAAAATTCCTATCTTCTAAGTCTTTATTCAAAACAAAACTAGATTTAAAAATAGGATAACACTGTAATATTTCAGTATCTCTTTTTTAAACTACTACTCAATTTTACAAACTGAATCAAGGTAATAAACATTAAAAACAAAAATGACTTTGAAGTAAAAATCTAAATCCTTTTAAACAATAATGCGTTTAATTCTTAAGACATTTTCTTGGGTGCAAAAATAGGAATTACATTAGAAATAAAAAAAAACACTCTTTAATAATAAAATGTAATGAGGTAAAATACTTACAATGGAGTTATATCAATACTTCATGAACAAATATTAATCTTATAACGAATACAATCAGTAAAATTACGTTCTAATTTTGGTATTGAACCCAGTGTGATAACCTTAAACAAAAATTTTATCTTACAAGACACCTGGTGCGCTTCCGAATTTTTTCATCTAGAGCAGCCTGCTCCATTTTAATATAGAGTTCTTTGTTTCTTTCCCTATATTTTTTGCAGAAAAAACATAAAAAAAGTATTATTTGTTTATAAAAATATCATCTAGAAAAAGAGAACGTACATTTTTCTAAGAAAAAAAAAACACAAAACTAAGCAACGAAAAATATTTTCAAAAATACAACAAAAATGAAGTTATTTAAAATGATTTTTAGTCTGATACATCTCAAATTATGGTACTATACAGAGTGATAAAATACATGTTCCACACACATATTTTGACTCGCAGCCAAACACGTTATAATGCAACTCCGTTTTAACCCCTACTACACGAATTTCGATCTTGCCACTTGTTTCAAAATTAGTTTTTAAAGTTTCAAGGCATGCAAAACTTTTTATGAGAAATAAATGTTTCTCCTAAAATGCAAATAACGTTTACAGGTATAATTACGTCCATCCAGGGTAACACTGTATTTATATACTCGAACAAGAAATTAATAGGCCAGTGACTTCCACAATTTTTCAGTCTCGCAACATTTACCACAATTATTTCATTTTTCTATTGTGCGTTCTCACGTTCCTGTTCGACAAAATTTTGTGTACAATTTTTTTTTTATATAAATACGTTTTTCGTATTCTCGGGACTCTAACTCGTCAATTAAACACAACTTATATTTTTCAAACTTTTGCTATGCCAATACTTCCCCTATATAGCCAATACAGGGTGTCCCAGATAAGAAGACACGCTACAGAGATATCAGAAACCGTAAGAGGTACATCGATTAGGTTACGTTAGGGTTGCATATTTTTGTGCTTAATAAGATAGCCTTTAAAAGATTGGAATATTCGGAAAAATTTCGGAGATATCCGAGAAAAATCGAAATTTTCAATTTTCGTTTTTTTTTTCTAAATTTATTTGATGAGACATTTAAAAATATATGCTACTTTCCCTTTGCGACTTTTTGTTCTCTACATGATTAATAATCGTAACCATTAGCAACTTTATTTTTTTAAATAAGCGAAAATTTTTCTTTTATTCCTATTAAATTATCCTTTTTAATCTGAATTCAGCGACATAACACCATACTATTGTTAGAACTTTACAGACCACAAAACTCATTAATACAAAGAAGTATAACCAACGTATATTGAGGTTTTTTTTCAAAATCATCAATTAAGTGTTAGGTTAGAAGTTTAGAAGATTCGGATGGTTTCCGAAGATATCCAGGATAGCCCGTTTCGTTTTCGGGCCACCATCGTCAAGGTCAAATTTCTAAATACAGCATATTTTTTGCATTTTTGAAGAGCTTTTGACGTCCCAAAAACAAAAATGTATCACACTTGCTCAAAAGACCTCGAGAGCCACCTGACAGTAACTTTTGCTGCTATGATTCGGGAATAGTTCCAGCAGATACTGCATGTTAATTTGAGCATTATGTGCAGGTGCTCTGTCTTGACCTTCATGCTTCGTCTGAACAAAGTATTTTATTTCGAAAATTCGAATCATCATATCCTAGTGAACTATTCACAGAAAGTTAATCTACCTTCTTCGTCGCCTGGCTTCAAAGTGTGACTAATTCGATATTGATAAATACTTTTAGACAAGATGATTTCAACACGTTATGTTCTGTCTCAATCTCTCAGGGATACTTTATAACTTTCCGTAACAGCTAACAAAACCGTTAACATTTGCTCGAGATTCACATCTCTGTTAAGTTTTTCACTGGTTTAGAAAATGAATAAAACATGTTATAATATTAAGCTTTTCTTGGCATGAAAAATGAATAGATCATCCATGAGAACTATGAGTCAGAGCCACCTATTTATTTTAAATAAGAGAGCAATAACAGAATATGAATATAAATGTTACGGAAAATGTTATGTATGAGATCGTTTAGGTTTAATGATCCTATTTATATTCAGAATTTGGAAGGGGGTATTTTACAAAAGACTTGATTTTCAATTTTTGATGATTTTTTAAAATTTGTTTTATTTTAACATTTCTTTGTTACCAATCTTATCGATGGTTTGTGATTATTATTAATAACAGATAGTTCTATCTGTGTCTAACACACACTGTGTTTTTCAAATTTGCAAACAATTTGCTAGGATTGAATTGATGATTTCGCAAAAAAAACACTTCAATACACGTTCGGTGCAATTATTTGTATTGATGATGAGTTTTATAGTCGAATCGTTCTGTAAATATAATAATAAATCAAAAGAAGAATTTAATAAGCAAAAACGAAAATTCACCGAGCCATGACTGGTTTTGTACGTCTTTAAAAAAGTTATATAACACGTCTTATATGGAATTTTCTCTGTCGGTATCGTAACTAAAACTAAAATAATCGGTATCGGAACTAAAATAATAAAGTTGATGATAGCCTCGACAAAGCGAAACGTCGGTTCAAAAATTCGAAGCAACCATCATGTCAGAAAAAAATAAAAAGGACAATTGAAATTTTTGGCTTTTCTCGGATATCTCCGAAAGTTTTCCGAATATTCCAAACTTTTAAACGGTATCTTATTGAGCACAAAAATTTGCAACTTTTTCGTAATTTAATCGATGTCGTATCTCATCGGTTTCTCCATATCTGGGACACTCCGTATAGTGCAATAATAATAATATAATATATTGGCTGTTATACGGCAATCTAAAATATACTGATTTCATGATCAACTTCCACTTTCCGAATGCTAGTGTATATGGCTTAGTGCACTTGTACTGAACTCCCTAGATTAAATGCCAACTAACTTGTACTTGTACCGCGTAGTGAGCAATTCCACTAAAAAAGTAGCTGCGAAAATTTTAAAGATCGCAACCGTATATTCTAGAAAAACAACGTAAGAACGAAATGAACAATCTGATTGGGTTCTATTACTTATGATAGAACTCAACGTCATTTCACAAAGAGCTGGTTAAACATTTAACGTTTTGAGGAGTCCAATGAATAACAGTGTCCAGAAATTATTCGAAAATAAAAGTTCGTATAAACAGGTCTCGAAATACTTCGTTTTCGAGATATGTCAAAGTTTAAATTTTGTTTTTAGTTTTTTTTTACACATACTGCCTTCTACAATATGAATGACATGCTTAAACAAACTTAATCTGCTCGAGTGCAGATCATTGCGGTTTACGGTTAGGCGGGTTTTTTACAGTGGCGGCTCGTGGATTTAAGGACGGGTGAAGTGCATTTTAAATATATTTTTTGTTCTTAGAAAACCGTTATGTGCCTATATTTTAAAGCTAATTTCGATTCGATTCGATCGATGCAAAACTGCTTCCACCTCCGATGATCCGAACGCACTAATTTACATTAATTCTATAACAAGAGAACAAGCGCCTGCAGCCTGAGCAGCAGTTTTATGCCGCTCCCATCTGTATGTGGCTTACGGAAAGTCGGCGTGCGGGGGGAGTCTGATGCGGATTTTGTTACTGCCGATTGTGATTCCTCAACGAGTCGCTATTATGAAAAGGTATTCAGCGAGCTACGTTTCTAAGTCATTATTACTTTTTGAGGTATATAACGCACTAGTTTTGATAGAAAATAATTGTATCATTAAGTAAATAATGTGAATTTATATAAAAAATACTACATTTTTATAATAAAAATGTAGATTATAAAATCCTTTATATTTTAAAATTATTTTTATTTTTAATTAAATTGATTGGAAAATATATGTGAAGCGGCGCTTCACCCGCGTACTCTGGCGAGCCGCCACTGCAATTAAAACATGAAGTCTTCCTCCATAAAGTTTAATTGGAATTAAATTTCTATTCGACCTGTTTCTAAGAGAGCCATCACTGGTTTTGTACGTCTTTAAAAAAGTTATATAACACGTCTTATATGGAAGTTTCTCAGTCGGTATCAGTTTTTATACAACTATTATTTTGCTTTTATATATTCAACTTTAACCATCTCAAAATGTCCATCATATTTTGAGGAGTAGATTACATAAATTTCCGTAATCCAATCCGCCGGGATGAACTTTTTATTTGCTAGACGTTATTTTGTATTTTTGGTGTTAGTATTATTTTGCCGTTGCTTTAATTCATTTTACTTCCCCTATTATGGACTGTCCCCCGCCCCTAAGAGTTGGGTACGCCACTGTGTAGTTAGGAGGGAATGACCTAAGTTAAATAGACAATCATATTTTTTAGGCAAAACACCTATTGTCCAATTTCGGATTTTTGATAAAACAAAAAGGCGGACGATATTTTTTTTGTTTAGGTGGTCATGCTACTACCTAACTAAAAAATATATATTTCAATTCAGCAATTTTGACTCTGGCGGAGCGGAAGGATTTTTTTTTGAACAATTTTAAAGATCCAAATTGGGCAATGGTTTTTGTCAGGTGTATTTATTAGCTAAGAGGAAAAACTGGTTTTCGACATATCTAAATAATTTAAATAAACTTAGAGCAAAACGTCTTAATTTTTTATTATCTTTATTCCTCAGCTCCTGCTCTAAGCGTATATTATTTAATGAGCAAGTAATGACTTAATCATCTGAGTAAGTAAACTGCCAGTAAAATACTATACTTTTTCTACGACTGTAACACAATATAAACATTAATATAAATAAAACACGTTTGTTATTTAAATTTTGTAAGTGTACTTTTTCACTATCCCAGTTAGGTTTATTTTCATGTGTTTCTAATGGATATTATCTCCCAGAGTATTATTTACATTCTTTAACTAAGTTAAAAATATTATTACATATTTTAAAGCCAAAGGATGATTTTATTACCTTGTCATATCTTTGCCGAAAATATTCTTGTGATTGAAACCATTTTATTAAACAATTTCCATGACCATTTTTCTTGATAAATTTATGAGACTAATATTTACACTTGTAAAAAGCTCAAAAAGGATTGTAGAGGTTCGAGTTTCTCCGGGTTAAAAGTTTTTATAATATTACGCGAATTCGTTCGATATAGAATAAGGTTAATAAACGTATCTACGTAATTTTATAAAAATTAAACAATCCGTTTGCTGTTTAAAAAGAGTTCAAATATCTAAATTTATTTCCACGTTTTAATTTATTTTATGATATTCTTTATACTTTACTTTATTACATATATATATATATATATATATATATATATATATATATATATATATATATATATATATATATATATATATATATATATATATATATATATATATATATATATATATATATATATATATATATATATATATATATATATATATTATATATATATATTAATTGGACTTCTTTCTTGGGTATAGGTTTATTTGTAAAATCAAACAGTGGGATTAATTTGACGTTTCGCCTATCGTAGTAGGCTTTCTCAAAAATTGCTCATTCCTTTATTATTTTTTTTTTTGGTGTATAAGGCTTTCCTTTCCTATCTACAATTAATTTAAAAAACATTTAGTGATCTAATTATACAAGACATTTAAAATTTTTTCTAAAACTAATTTAAAACTTTATACAATTGACAAATAATTATTACAAAATTAATAAAATAAGATTACATACCTCGAAAAATGCATGTTGTTATTTATTTATATTTGATGATAGGTGGTTAGTTAGCCAGGCAACTCATGGCACAGTTTTAGGTAAAAAGGTGTTCTTACCGTAGTACGTTTTTTTGAGGAATTTAAAGATAATTTTTTTTGGCTATTTTTTAATTTAAACCTTAGAGTAGAATCAGACATTCACAATTATATACTACATTTTAAAAATAACGGCTTAAACGAAATTAAACAACTATACTAAATTATCAAATTGTGGTATATATGACTTAAATTTTTTATGTCTTGTTTGTCATTTACTGCATTTTTTTCTTTTTTTATGTGAATCATTTCTTTGATATATATATATATATATATATATATATATATATATATATATATATATATATATATATATATATATATATATATATATATATATATATATATATATATATATATATATATATATTGCAATATATATATATATATATATATATATATATATATATATATATATATATATATATATATAATATATATATATATATATATATATATATATATATATATATATATATATATATATATATATATATATATATATATATATATATATATATATATATTGTTTGTACGAACGCGTTGATTTAAGAGTTGGATGGCTATGAATTTATCAGTTGGATGGATCCTGAGATAATAAATGTTAATGCTTTTTGGAGTGCTGCTGTTCTGTTTATTTCTATAAAGTTATTTTTACCATTAACAAAGAGAGTTTTAATTAAAAAGAGCCAAAGTCAATATTTTCTAAAAATTTGATACCTGAAAAAATCGTTGTAATACACCCATTATTATTATAAAAATTAATAGTTTTTATTTTGAGTTATTCAAAATAATGTTTAGCAAATAATTATATTTCTTAGATTTTTATCGCATTTCTTACGTAATTTCTTGAGTAAAAACTAATTTGACTGAACAATGAAAAGGGTCTTTCCTTATATTATATTGATCCCCACTGAAACAGTTATCAATAAAGTTGAAATTTTTAAATAATGGAGAGCTTAAAGAATTAGGTTAAGAAACAAATGTATTTGGAAATTATAAATTTTGACAGATCTTTATTGAAACATAATGTATAAAAATTTATATTTAAAAAGAGCTATTTTTCGGATTTGAAATACTTACATATAATTATATGAAGCGTGAAAAAGAGTGAATAAATTTATTAATGCTTTTTTCAAGGTTCTTCATGACTTCATATTTTCAAATTCGATTGATTAAAGTTGGTCAAACCATATCTATCTGAAGTCAGAAAATTAGATTCTTTTCAAGTATAAATTAATATACAGGTTGTTCCCTAAAAAACCCTCTGTCAAATTTTTTCATTTATAAAATAATTACAAAGTTTAAATTAGATCAAAAATAAAGTACTCAAATCCCTTATTATGTATACCAAATACCATTCAAATATCATTTGTCACTTTGAAGATAATGAATTATTTCTGCTTTCCCATATAACATAAACCACCATGCAGCGCGGCATTGCTGTAGAGCTTGCGCCAATATACAGTAACAAATTATTGTTTTGTAACGTATGTAGTTTATAAATATAAAATGCTAATACCTTACACATACAGGATATTTTTAGTTTTTTTACGTTTCACAAAAGTGAAACGATGGATTTTGTGATTGCTTGCAGCCCGTGAACAATGAAATCATTACTCACGGGTATGGTGTCTATTATCCACGGCATAGGTAATCAATGAATAAGAATAAATAATAGTCGTAGAAAAAAGATTTTCGTCATTTGTAAAAATAACCGAACCATTAGCAGTTTTTTCTCTTGGCTGGAAAAACCTATACCATCGTTTTCAACAGAATATCTATACAAATACACAGATAAAAGTGTTACAGCAAAATTTACAAATTCTGTTGCAAACGCATTTAGTAATAGTTTTTCGATGAACCCCATGAACATCTAAGAGAAAAAGATACATATGTATAAAACTTACAAATTTACACAAATATTAATTAATTATTTAGCGATGGGCTCCTAAACGTTCAACGACCGTTTTAAGGAGTTCCGAATGGCTAGCGTACAAATCTAAACTTTTATCAATATCCATCCACTGAACATTTGCGGCATCATCTCCAGCTCTCAAATCAAACTTTCCAACATGTCTGCCATCTTCATCATGGAAGTTTACAGCTACTGTTTCCATCCAAGCATTGTCAGTATTTCTTGGATCATCAACATAACCTTTATATATTTCTACGCCATTTTTAAAAAATTCTTTTAGCATGTTTTCATCGAGTTCGCGTTGTTCTAAAAAAAAATATTATTAAACGAAACTTTTTTTGAAATAGATATATATTAATACATCTTTATTTTTAATAAATTGATTTCTTCAATATCGTTAAAGTGTTTTGAATTGTTGGAATCCTTCGGTATTCAACCACAATGTGAACATTTCGTGAAATTGCCACCGCGACTGCAACGAAAATTTAGGGTTTGTCGCAAAGAACTGCTTTGAAAAATAGTCTAGCATATTAAGTATCTATTGGGATGGTAATAATGGTACACTGCTTGGTAACCAATGTCTACTAACTTAAGTATTTACTGTCGAATCAACTATTCAAGAGACAAATCGTATAGGGTTGATCAATGGTCATTATTATTAGCTTATAAGCTCTGCTGGTAAAACCGAATGAAAAATTAATGACAATTACAATTAGAATTGTAAATATAAAAACCAGAAAGAAACTTTGTTTGTCTTCTTTGGCGATTTAATGGTAGTAAAGAAATGCTGTTATTGACGCTATTGAGATGGTGGCAGGGCATGAAAGATAGTTAACTCTTTATGTAATGAAGCTCTAGACTTGTTAGGAAAAACCTTTGGTCAAAAAAAAAACTCGACTATAAAGTGTACAGAGAACTTTTTCTTTTGTACACTTTAACCAAGAACTTAAAACTAAAAAAACAAAGACTTAAAAATGTGTACTGACATTTTTTCCAGACCATTTTTGCCACAAACATGTGCGGACCGCATCGAAATGATAATAACTACGTAAGTTACATTTCTGCTGTCTAGGACTTCTATGTTTATTTTTGTTGTTACATAATAGAAAAGCTGCCGTAACTATTATCTTTTTAACCTTAAGGAGAAAATATAAAATTAAAACTGACTATATTTTTTAAAACCACAACTTAAAGAACCCCGCACATAGTCAATTTTGGCCGCCTACCAAAATTCACCGATTTTAAGTTCCTGATCAAAGTTTTTTATAGACATAAAACAATCCTATTTTATTTTATTTTTTAATACTAGTTTCCCAGATAGAGGGTTTACTTTGCCCAAATCCCATACAAAATACATGGGGAAACAGTTTTTGATACCAAATTATTTTTTTCGACATATTAACGTATAGTACTTCCTAAAACAAAAAAAAATGTTAATATAAGTTCGAAAACGGTTTGTTTTTGAAATACAGGGAGAATGTTTATGTAAAACTTTTTTCTCATTTTGGGAAGTACTATAGGTTAAATATGCCAAGAAGGCATATTTTGTGCCATCCTGTTTTCCCTCCGCATTTTAAACGGGATTTGAGCAAACTTTCACCCTTTATCGTAAAAACTCGTCATATGATTGTTTTGCGCCAGTGACAATTTTAATCAGGAGGTTTGATATATGATGATATACATGATATACTAAAATTTGGTGAATTTGGGCAGACGACCAAAATCCCACTGATTGTGTGTAGGGTCCTTTTTAAAATATAACTATTAAAATACATTTTTGATCTCTAGGCTTTCTGAACTTATGCCAAACGTGTATCGAAGGAATTAAAACGTATTTTAGAATTCATAAAACAGTCAATATTCCAAAAACTTGTACTGAAAAACGATGTTTAAGATCAATTTTAAACATTTCATTTTAACTTGAAAATTATGTTGCAGAAAACATAAAATTCTATATGTAAGCCAAAAAGTCGATAAGAACTGGTATAATTCTGGTACGAATTCAAGATGGTGAAACAAAATGGAAGGACAAATAAAATGCTTGTAATAGTGAAAAAAACACTCTTTTACGTATCTTCATGTTTTAGCGTTCCTAAATGCCAAATATTATAGTATAAGATGTTTTGTTAGACATAGACGTTTATGTGTTTGTGTTGTGGAGTTTTTGAGAGTTGTGAGTGTTATTACATCAGTAAATGTGTCTTATATGAGAAATAGGATTTTGTATCAGTTTGGGTACCTGTACAAACGAAAAGTGAATGTAGAACAAGATACTAACTGAAGATACATCGAAAAGTTTCGCATATTTCTTACGATTTTTTATTTGTAAAGCCTGGGATATAGATTGAAAAAGTTTGCGTCTTGCGTCGTCCGTTTGAGTCGTGAATTCACGCTGGTTCATAGCCCGAGTTATAGATTGAAAGCATTTGCGCTTTGCGTCGCCTGTGGAACTAACCTTACTTTAATGTTTATATTAATCGCCTTTTTGTGTAATGCAATTTTGGCTTTGTGTTTCAGTTTATGTGCGGTTTTTTAATTTGCTAAGCATGGGTAATCAAAATCATAGTAATAATGCCTGGTAAAGACTAGACTTCGTGGATATATTAATGTGTGTCGCAGCTGTAAAGTTGTTGAAGAGAAGGCGGCAATGAAGATGACGAATTCGGCCTGTTAATTGGGGTGGAAATACTCAAAACTCCTACAAGCATTTTCTTAAAATTAAAGACAATGGCCCCAAGCAGTTTTTTTAAGTGGTCGAATATGTTATGTGTATATATTAATGTCAAATTTATTATGAAGGACCAACGTTTTAAAAGGCCTTCTAAAATCCAGCAATTTTATTGGTTGCAACCGCTTCCGTCAAAGTTTAAGATCGCCATCTTTTCGATGGCTAGTGAAAACTCACACGGACGGCAGCAAAAATATAACCGTACCCATTGCTTTGCGTTAAGTAAACTTTAAGGACACCGCAAACGGCGACTTCCCTCCGAACTAATGACAGTTGATGAAATTGACAACTTGATAATTAAAGGCCGTACTCTGTTTCCAAACAACCAATCCAATTGAGAGAAGTCTGACAGAGGTTTCTGAAAAAACCCTTTGAAAACGAGACACCCGTCAAATAATTGACAGTTCAGATATTGGTTCCCCGACAACCAACAAAATTCATCGGTTGTTCTGGTGACACTGTTGACAGTTATTTTCAGGAACCGTGTTCCGTAAATAACCTCCTTTTCAGATCACCGATGAATACGGAACACGAAACCAAAACCAAGATTGGAAACGGAATACGGCCTTAGTTTGCATTAAATCCTGACCTACTAACTCATTTGGCAACTTTTGATATAAAAGCCGTGTGGATACAAACCGGCAACGTCGTAAGAGGCTGAGACAATAAAATGCTCCGAAATTTTAAATGTGGTCGAAACAAAGACTTTACTAATTATTGTTTCGGTGTTTTCCATCCTAGTTGTTTCGAGCGTTTATCTAAGGCGGTTGTGATTGGAGGGCATAGCATTTACTGTTCTGAGGAATGTCAGGAGCATGCTTTGGCAAGGGAAAATGAAAGTCAACTTTTTTTAACAGAAATTCACAACTTGTAGCAGGAATTGAAAGAAAGAAGCACCCATCATCGTCTAGTGAAAAGTGGGAGCGATGCATTTGAGTGTGAAGTGGTTAAGGCAGAGAGAAGGTTCACTGCAGAACTGGATAGACAGAATAGTCGTATAGAGGAGCTTCGAAATGAACTGAAAACTCTTGAAGGTAAGAACAGAGGTCTAATAGCAGAAATAAAAATATGTAGAGAAACTGAAGCTAAACGTAGAAATGAAGTAATATAATTTACTAAACTTGGTAAAAGTATGACCATTACCATCGAAGCATTAGAGAAGGAAAATAAATGCTATGTAAACTATAAAAAGAAGCTAAATGAGACAGTATTTTCGGTTAATAAGGAAACGCGTGCCATTGAAATAAGCCATAGCGCAGAGTGTGAAAAAAGCTCTAACCCTCAACTTTTAATTATCGGTAACGAGATGGCTAGAGGTTGTATGACACTTTTTAGAAAATACACCCACAAGAACTTTGATTTGATCTGTCAGTGGCGTACAAGGTTACTGTTCGAAGACCTGATATCTGAATGCATATTCTATAGTGCCAAATTGACAAAGGATAATTTTATTGCATTTTTCTGCGGACCAGAAAATGCTATTAGAGGAATTCCAATCAAAACAGGGCAGCCCCCGTCCCAGAGTTAGACCTGTTTTAAACAAATTCATTCGTGACAAATTTTATTCTTAGAAGATCAACTTTCCCAGATGCAGATAAGCTTTATTCTACTTATCCGAACCATGAACATCTTGTAACCTACGATAAAAAGGCAGACCTAGTCAGTTTTTTGTGCCGCGACTTTGCGGTATAAATATATATTTATATATATACATATATATATATATATATATATATATATATATATATATATATATATATATATATATATATATCATTTACATTTGACACGGGATCATAGATTTAGTTTTTTCCCTCTCCACTACATCGATTAGGTGTATGTTGTTGTCACCTATTAAAAATTGTCAAATATTCTAAGCCAAGTTTTATCGAATTACTCCAATATGTTTACATTTTCATAACACAAAATATATATATATATATATATATATATATATATATATATATATATATATATATATGTATATCAAGAAACTTATTAACCTTAGACTATAAAGCATTGTTTTATTGTCTAAGCAATTAACTAAGGTCTTTAAAAAATTACAAAAATGTAATACCAAATAGAACTGGTAACTGCACTACACCAAATTTACATCCTCTACGAGTACTTTTTCAAGTAATCATTCATAACTATAAAACAGACGTCAGTGGCGGCTCGCAAGCATTTTATAAGCTGCATTTATGTTATACAAATGTAGTATGTTTTATATAAATTCATATTATTTACTTAATTATACCATTATTTTCGATAAAAACTAGTGCATTATGTACTTAAAAAAAAATGACTTAAAAACGTAACGCGCTAAACACCTTTTTATAAGAGGGGCGCGTTGAGAAATCCCAATCAGTAGTAACAAATTCCGCTTTAGACTCCCCCCGCACGCCGGCTTTCACGATTAGATTTGTTTACAACAGTTGTTATGGTAACGCAATGGTGAACATCCGTAAACCAAATAGAGATGGGAGCGCCATAAAACTGCTGCTGCAAGCTGCAGGCGCTTGTTCGCTTATTACAGAATTAATGTAAATTAGTGCGTTCGGATCATCGGAGGCTGAAGCAGTTTTGTATAGATCGAATCGAATCGAAATTAGCTTTAAGATATATGTACATAACTGTTTTTTAATAACAAAAATATATATTTAAAATCATATAAATTCCTATTATTTCCCCTAAGTAATTAAACAAGGCAAATGTAAAAAATCTCAGCGAGGTCTATTTTAATTTAATAAATTAAAATATTTAATTCGTACATACTATAAAGAAACCATCCATCTGCCGCTAAAAAAAAGGAATTCCTATATTGATAGGCGCTTCTAAATATTCACTAGTAGTCGTATTAACATCCACAGTCCCGTCTTATTTGCATGTGTGCAATATATATATATATATATATATATATATATATATATATATATATATATATATATATATAGTTACTAGATTTTTCTTGGGTTATAAGTTCATAGCATTAAAACAATTCTCAAAAATTATTAGTCATCTATTCATTTTAAAATTTGACGTTTCGGCAGGTGGCTCCGTGCCTTTCTCAAAAATACTTTCTAAAATAATTTAAATTAGAGAACCTACACACTTTAGTAAAACAAGACAGACTTACCATGAAACGTAATTAAATTATCCAAAGGTGTTTAAAATCACAAAAGACACGACGCTGATCGCGTTATTTGGACAAACATTTTTAACACTAAACATATGAAGGACGACGAACAGTTATTGACTGAAGAGCAGATACGTGTGATAGCTAGGATGTTATGGTTTTTTTGTTTTTTGACATTTTTTAAGTTTTTACCGGGCGGTTCAGAAAGTAATTTTATTTTGTCTAAGATTATTATTTTTAAGTTTTTCAAATGTATGTGAGAAAATAATTAAATAATGTCAAAATAAATTTTGCTTACAAGGTTGATATCTTTTTTGTCGTTTACTGAGTTTTTATTTTTCTTAATTTCAATAGACTCGTAAACTTCCCGCTTGCGTTTGTTGTTTTCGGTTTTTAGAATTTTAGTTTCACTAAAACTAAATTTATGTTTTTTTTGGATTTCGTGTTTAGAAAGGGCAGTGGGATTCCTTTTATCATATTTATGAGAGTTAATTCTCGAACCTAAATATTGGCTGGTTTGTCCAATATAAACTCCAGCGCAATCTCCACACGGGATCTCGTATATAACATTGCTTTTTTTCATTTTAGGTGTCTTGGTTTTTAGAGAAGTGAAATTTTGATTTAATAAATGGAAGCCTTTGTGTGCAACATTTATATTATATTTGTTAAATAGATGTTTAAGTTGCTCAAATAAACCTTTTATGTATGGTAGTGTTAAATAGTTATTAGTTTTTTTTGTGTTGGCTTTTGAGTTGTTCTTTTTATTGTAAAATTTATTAATTCTTTGTTTAAATACTTTATTTACTAATTGTTGGGGATATTTATTTTCGAAAAGAACTTGTTTGGCTTTATTAATTGAGTTTTCCCTAAACTCGACTTCTGATAGCTGAATTGCCCTATCGGCTAATGCTATAATAACTGATTTTTTTTGAGAAAGTGGATGTTGGGAATTATAGTTGGTATACCTTGAGGACCAAGTCTTTTTTGTGTACCATTCTGTTCTGATGGTATCCTTTGTTTTATGTAAGGTGACATTTAAAAAGTTTATTTGATTTTGTTTTTCGACTTCGATGGTGAATTGCAATTTATCGTGATAGCTATTAAATTTATTTAGAGTTTGATCTGCATTATTTTGCGGAATCGCAGCAATGCAATCATCAACATAACGGTAAAAAAAGGGTAAATTAAAATTTAGCTGCGGTATTATGGTTTCTTCTAAATCCTCTAAAACTAATTGGGCAATTGCGCTTGAAATACTTGAACCCATGGCACAACCATCAAGTTGTTTAAAGATATCATCCTTGTAAAGGAAATATGTTGAGTTTAGAGTTAATTCTACGGCTTTTAGGAATTCGTTTAACGGCAAATCAGTATATTTTTTAATTTCATTCCACTTTTTTTCGATAATGTTAGTTGCAAGATTTATAGGAATATTTGTATAAAGAGATATAACGTCTAAAGAGATTAGTATGTGGTCATCTGGCAACTTAATATCTTTAATTTTGTTTTTAAAGTCAAATGAATCTTTAATATAGCAGTTGTTTTTATTTATAATATTTGATAGAATGTTTTTTAAAAATTTTGATAAAGAGTTTAAAGGGGACTGAATACATGATACTATAGGTCGTAAAGGTATACCCTCTTTATGGAGTTTTGGTAATCCGTAAATTTTTGGTGCAATTGCATTATTTATTTTTAGTTTTTTGGCAGTATCTGGGGAAATATATCCTTTTTTATCCCATTGGTCTATTAGTTCGTTGTTTTGTTTTTGTAACTGTTTGGTTGGGTCATTTTTTATTTGTAGGTAAGTTGTGTTGTCTTTAAGGAGGTTGTTCATTTTGGTATCATAATTATGCGTGTCCATAATAACTGTTTTATTTGATTTGAATGAAAATGAACAACCTCCTTAAAGACAACACAACTTACCTACAAATAAAAAATGACCCAACCAAACAGTTACAAAAACAAAACAACGAACTAATAGACCAATGGGATAAAAAAGGATATATTTCCCCAGATACTGCCAAAAAACTCAAAATAAATAATGCAATTGCACCAAAAATTTACGGATTACCAAAACTCCATAAAGAGGGTATACCTTTACGACCTATAGTATCATGTATTCAGTCCCCTTTAAACTCTTTATCAAAATTTTTAAAAAACATTCTATCAAATATTATAAATAAAAACAACTACTATATTAAAGATTCATTTGACTTAAAAACAAAATTAAAGATATTAAGTTGCCAGATGACCACATACTAATCTCTTTAGACGTTATATCTCTTTATACAAATATTCCTATAAATCTTGCAACTAACATTATCGAAAAAAAGTGGAATGAAATTAAAAAATATACTGATTTGCCGTTAAACGAATTCCTAAAAGCCGTAGAATTAACTCTAAACTCAACATGTTTCCTTTACAAGGATGATATCTTTAAACAACTTGATGGTTGTGCCATGGGTTCAAGTATTTCAAGCGCAATTGCCCAATTAGTTTTAGAGGATTTAGAAGAAACCATAATACCGCAGCTAAATTTTAATTTACCCTTTTTTTACCGTTATGTTGATGATTGCATTGCTGCGATTCCGCAAAATAATGCAGATCAAACTCTAAATAAATTTAATAGCTATCACGATAAATTGCAATTCACCATCGAAGTCGAAAAACAAAATCAAATAAACTTTTTAGATGTCACCTTACATAAAACAAAGGATACCATCAGAACAGAATGGTACACAAAAAAGACTTGGTCCTCAAGGTATACCAACTATAATTCCCAACATCCACTTTCTCAAAAAAAATCAGTTATTATAGCATTAGCCGATAGGGCAATTCAGCTATCAGAAGTCGAGTTTAGGGAAAACTCAATTAATAAAGCCAAACAAGTTCTTTTCGAAAATAAATATCCCAACAATTAGTAAATAAAGTATTTAAACAAAGAATTAATAAATTTTACAATAAAACGAACAACTCAAAAGCCAACACAAACAAAACTAATAACTATTTAACACTACCATACATAAAAGGTTTATCTGAGCAACTTAAACATCTATTTAACAAATATAATATAAATGTTGCACACAAAGGCTTCCATTTATTAAATCAAAATTTCACTTCTCTAAAAACCAAGACACCTAAAATGAAAAAAAGCAATGTTATATATGAGATCCCGTGTGGAGATTGCGCTGGAGTTTATATTGGACAAACCAGCCAATATTTAGGTTCGAGAATTAACTCTCATAAATATGATAAAAGGAATCCCACTGCCCTTTCTAAACACGAAATCCAAAAAAAACATAAATTTAGTTTTAGTGAAACTAAAATTCTAAAAACCGAAAACAACAAACGCAAGCGGGAAGTTTACGAGTCTATTGAAATTAAGAAAAATAAAAACTCAGTAAACGACAAAAAAGATATCAACCTTGTAAGCAAAATTTATTTTGACATTATTTAATTATTTTCTCACATACATTTGAAAAACTTAAAAATAATAATCTTAGACAAAATAAAATTACTTTCTGAACCGCCCGGTAAAAACTTAAAAAATGTCAAAAAACAAAAAAACCATAACATCCTACCTATCACACGTATCTGCTCTTCAGTCAATAACTGTTCGTCGTCCTTCATATGTTTAGTGTTAAAAATGTTTGTCCAAATAACGCGATCAGCGTCGTGTCTTTTGTGACTTTAAACACCTTTGGATAATTTAATTACGTTTCATGGTAAGTCTGTCTTGTTTTACTAAAGTGTGTAGGTTCTCTAATTTAAATTATTTTAGAAAGTATTTTTGAGAAAGGCACGGAGCCACCTGCCGAAACGTCAAATTTTAAAATGAATAGATGACTAATAATTTTTGAGAATTGTTTTAATGCTATGAACTTATAACCCAAGAAAAATCTAGTAACTATATATACACGGATGTTCAAGAAAAACTACCTCAAAACTATATATATATATATATATATATATATATATATATATATATATATATATATACTGCATTTCATTTAAGAAGAAAAATTATGAAAACTCAGAAAAAATATCTACCCAATGAACTACTTTTGGAGCATATTCATGAAGGGGAATGTATCATGCCAGAGTTACTGAAAGAATTTGTAGAGAGTTTATTAACTGGGCCCCGGTGGAATGATCAAAATGTAAAAATAAAAGTGGATTCTATTTCTCAAGATATCGTTTTTTGTGCTACTAACGGTCGCCTAAGACCTTCGAAACAAATGGACTTGGGGCTAGTTATGAAAAGTCTTACAGGAAGCCGAAAAGTAATAAATATTTTAAACAAACTTAGCCACAGCGCTTCTTCCAGCGTGATTGATCACTCACTCCCGATTTAAATACATCCCTTGCTTGTGATAACTTTGACCCCTTATATAATATATCAGTTTTTATTATATATATATATATATATATATATATATATATATATATATATATATATAATTTATTATAATAATTATCAAAGAAAAACAGCATAGTGACGTTGGACCTTCTAAAGCGTCTGCTCTTTTAAGTTGACCTTCTGACGAAATTTTCGAAATATATTTTAATCTAGACAAAAAGACTTTTCATTTGAGCCCAAATTTATCCATGTACTCGATGAGGTAAGTTGCGTCGGATTTTTTTCCCCATCTACTGCCAGAATTTGGGCCATGTACCTCATGAGGTAACTCAATCGATTTGTTTCGCAATTTTGACAAGCTGTCATGTGGTGAAGTTGACCACTAGGCCCGGCAGACGGTATTTTCACCCAAAAATTAATTAATTAAGTAATTTTTTAAAGACCTTAGTTAATTGCTTAGACAATAAAACAATGCTTTATAGTCTAAGGTTAATAAGTTTCTTGATATACATATATATATATATATATATATATATATATATATATATATAGTGTTATGAAAATGTAAACATATTGGAGTAATTCGATAAAACTTGGCTTAGAATATTTGACAATTTTTAATAGGTGACAACAACATACAACTAATCGATGTAGTGGAGAGGGAAAAAACTAAATCTATGATCCCGTGTCAAATGTAAATGATTATATATATATATATATATATATATATATATATATATATATATATATATATCCATGTACTCGATGAGGTAAGTTGCGTCGGATTTTTTGGCGTCGCGACGGGCGTCTGCCAGAGGCATGCGTTCAAAAATCGGCGTCTGCCGCGAAATCAGAATTGTGACACATTTCCCCATCTACTGCCAGAATTTGGGCCATGTACCTCATGAGGTAACTCAATCGATTTGTTTCGCAATTTTGACAAGCTGTCATGTGGTGAAGTTGACCACTAGGCCCGGCAGACGGTATTTTCACCCAAAAATATCAAACCTTTTGTACCCGATGAGGTAAGTAATTTGCCTCTTGCTTCTCGGTCTATCGCATTGGTGTTGTATAAACTGCACCTTTAATATAACCCAATAAAAAGTAGTCTAGGGACGAGAGGTAAGGCGACTTTGCAGGCCACCGTATTGCACCATGAGTTGCAATCAACTGGTCACCAAAAGTCACATTAAGGTAATCTATAACAATTCGATTATTATGAGGAGTTGCTCCGTCTTGTTGAAAATAAATATTCTAAAGTGGCATAAGGGTATATCTTGCATTTCATTCCAAATATGTAGAGTTCTTACTTATTTAATTTTAAACTCGAAAAAGAGATTTACAACTTTACTGGAGTGTCCATATTCGTAGAAGTGAAACCGGATTTATCAAAAGTGTCTCTCGGCAAAACCTATGACCGAATGAAGAAAGATTTTATTATGCATTCAGGATGGAAGCTTTTAAATTCGTTATATGAAGAGCGGAAATTTCAAACCAACTCAGGATTACAAATAGCTCGGTAAAGCCATTAATTTTCTTTTTAAAATTTGTGTTTCTAAATAATTTCTCAAAAAAAAAGAAACACAGCAGGAAATTTGTAACTATTTTTTGGGGTTCTATAATCCTATAGTATAATCGTAGAGTGTATATATATATATATATATATATATATATATATATATATATATATACACTCTAGGATTATAGAGCCCCAAAAAAATAGTTACAAATTTCCTGCTTTGTTTCTTTTTTTTTGAGAAATTATTTAGAAACACAAATTTTGAAAAGAAAATTAATGGCTTTACCGAGCTATTTGTAATCCTGAGTTGGTTTGGAATTTCCGCTCTTCATATAACGAATTTAAAAGCTTCCGTCCTGAATGCATAATAAAATCTTTCTTCATTCCGTCGTAGGTTTTGCCGAGAGACACTTTTGATAAATCCGGTTTTACTTCTACAAATATGGACACTCCAGTAAAGCTGTAAATCTCTTTTTCGAGTTTAAAATTAAATAAGTAAGAACTCTACATATTTGGAATGAAATGGAAGATATACCCTTATGCCACTTTAGAATATTTATTTTCAACAAGACGGAGCATAATAATCGAATTGTTAAAGATTACCTTAATGTGACTTTTGGTGACCAGTTGATTGCAACTCATGGTGCAATACGGTGCGTGGCCTGCAAAGTCGCCTTACCTCTCGCCCCTAGACTACTTTTTATTGGGTTATATTAAAGGTGCAGTTTATACAACACCAGTGCGATAGACCGAGAAGCAAGAGGCAAATTACTTACCTCATCGGGTACAAAAGGTTTGATATTTTTGGGTGAAAATACCGTCTGCCGGGCCTAGTGGTCAACTTCACCACATGACAGCTTGTCAAAATTGCGAAACAAATCGATTGAGTTACCTCATGAGGTACATGGCCCAAATTCTGGCAGTAGATGGGGAAATGTGTCACAATTCTGATTTCGTGCGGCAGACGCCGATTTTTGAACGCATGCCTCTGGCAGACGCCTAAAAATCCGACGCAACTTACCTCATCGAGTACATGGATAAATTTGGGCTCAAATGAAAAGTCTTTTTGTCTAGATTAAAATATATTTCGAAAATTTCGTCAGAAGGTCAACTTAAAAGAGCAGACGCTTTAGAAGGTCCAACGTCACTATGCTGTTTTTCTTTTATAATTATTATAATTATATATATATATATATATATATATATATATATATATATATATATATATATATATATATATAATAAAAACTGATATATTATATAAGGGGTCAAAGTTATCACAAGCAAGGGATGTATTTAAATCGGGAGTGAGTGATCAATCACGCTGGAAGAAGAGCTGTGGCTAAGTTTGTTTAAAATATTTATTACTTTTCGGCTTCCTTTAAGACTTTTCATAACTAGCCCCAAGTCCATTTGTTTCGAAGGTCTTAGGCGACCGTTAGTAGCACAAAAAACGATATCTTGAGAAATAGAATCCACTTTTATTTTTACATTTTGATCATTCCACCGGGGCCCAGTTAATAAACTCTCTACAAATTCTTTCAGTAACTCTGGCATGATACATTCCCCTTCATGAATATGCTCCAAAAGTAGTTCATTGGGTAGATATTTTTTCTGAGTTTTCATAATTTTTCTTCTTAAATGAAATGCAGTGTTATGAATATTTCTTTTAACAGTGTTCGTTTTTGAAGTACAAATTTCAATGGCGTTTGTTACGTTAACCAGTGGAAAATATAGTCCATTCTCCTTCTTTTTTTTAAATTTAAATAAGCATATTTGTTTCCTGTAAATATTTAAAAGTTTGTTTTTTTAAATGTTCTACATTAAAATCAGGTACTTCTGCAATATCATTTTCAGATTGATATTAATATAATTGATATAAGTAGTAAGATGGGGTAAGTTACCTTGGATTTTTAGGCGTCGCGACGGGCGTCTGCCAGAGGCATGCGTCCAAAAATCGGCGTCTGCCGCCCGAAATCAGAATTGTGACACATTTCTCCATCTACTGCCAGAATTTGAAGCATGTACCTCATGAGGTAACTTAATCGATTTTTTTCGCAATTTCGACAAGCTGTCACGTGGTGAAGTTGACCACTAGGCCCCGGCAGACGGGCGGTTTTTCAATACATATATAAGGTATTTTCACACAAAAATATCAAACCTTTTGTACCCGATGAGGCACATTTCTCCATCTACTGCCAGAATTTGAAGCATGTACCTCATGAGGTAACTTAATCGATTTTTTTCGCAATTTCGACAAGCTGTCACGTGGTGAAGTTGACCACTAGGCCCCGGCAGACGGGCGGTTTTTCAATACATATATAAGGTATTTTCACACAAAAATATCAAACCTTTTGTACCCGATGAGGTAAGCAATTTGCCCCTTGGCTCTCGGTCTACGAGACCTAGAACTTGCACATCGTATTAGAAGTGCATTTAATGCCGTCACTCCTGAAATGAATCAAAACGTTTTTATGGGCTTCGGTTTGTCATGTAAACAAAAACTGGGGCCCCAAAAGGGGAGCGCAGCCCTAAGCAACTTTTTTTTTTCAAATTGGAAGACACCTTTTGTGGCAACTTTTTTCAAAGCTTATTGAAAAAGAAATTTGCCATTAATATTTTTTTGACATCTGTCAAACCATGTGTCAGAAATTTATTAAAAACCAATTTTTAAATATAATAACATTTCTTACCTTTCTAGTGTAAAAATTGTTGAAAATGTGCCCCATTAACTTGTTGGCACGGACCCAAACGATGGTAGAATTCTTCCCTTACCCGTTCCAAAACTTCTGGCGCGATTAAATGCATCTCTGCTCTAATTCTTGCCTTCAAATCTTCTAGATTTACAGGTCTGGCTACATAGACCGTTCTTTTTAAATTACCCCATAAGAAAAAAATCTAAGAGTGTCATATCCGGGGATCGGAGCGGCCAGTCTATAAATCCTCGCCATCCTGTCCACCTATTTGGAAATGCAACATTTAAGAACTCTCTTACATTTCTTGCAAAGTGGGAAGGGGCTCCATCCTTGGATCTAGATTTCCATTATTAGGGAATATTGTTTGCAGTTGTGGTATTTAAAATGTTTGTTTGTCCTCAAAATAGAATGTACCAATTATTCTGTCTTTTATTATTCCAGCTCAAACATTCTCTTTTCCTTTACGCTGTGAGTGACATTCAACAATCCAATGAGGATTTTCGTCTGCAGAATACCGGCAATTTTGACGATTAACCTTAAATGGAGGTTAGTTAATAGGACTTTCGAAGTGGTCTAAATCGAACCGAATGGTCGATTTCGTCTTGCATCTGGGTCCATATCAACGAAAAAGGCATTTGGGGGTTTGTGAGGTGTAAATAGGGCTAAACTTACAATAATTGCAACAGTTCATGAATATATGACATTGTACCTTACCCATTTGAAGCCAAATGGTAATCAAAACAATCGATCAATTGTTACCAGAACATCAGGTTAATCCCTCTTATTAACAACATTATAGTGCGGGACACGAAAAAAAACCGGACGGAGTCAATTGGTTTAGGAAGGTAGGCCAAGAAATCTCTTTAAACCAGTGGTGTCCCGTCGTTCTTTAAATAATATGGCACTCCTTTTTGACTATAGGCACTTCAGATAATTAAAAAATGTAACTTTGCTTAATGAACCTTTATCTATATTTGTCTGTTTTCTTTCGTGTACCGCACTTCCATATCTCTTTTGTGTTGCAAAAACGGCGAACTTTCGAATTTTAAAATGAATTAATTTTGATTTTTCTTGATCGATTTACCTATAAATATATTTTTTCTTGAGTTCTGTCATTAACGGTTCCCGGGCTACTGCCTAAGTCCACTATTATTGGACAACACAGTATAGTGATACACGATTTACAAGTCCAGATTTTACAAGGGTAGCCAGCATCAGAACCAGTGAACGAGATTTATCAAAATTTTAATTTATGCAGTTCGACTTTGGGCTACTCAGGTATGCCAAAAGTGGCCGTCTGTCTCCGTTTGTCATATTACTTTATACAGGGACCGTCATTGTGAAGTACTATACAGGCGTTTCCTAATTGCGTGCTGATGTTAAAGGGGGTCTTTTTATGTCCTAAAAGTCTTAACTTTTGAGATACAAGATGGTAAAGTTTAGAAAGAAATTATTTTTTTTTCATCCCTGATGCTATTGTAGATAACTGCATGAAATTTGATACACCTTCTATGCATTAAGGAGCATATGGATTTACCCAGGTTAATTACATATGCACGCCACTGGTAGAAATTTCAAAAACTGATTGTTAATAAAAAATGCCCTTTATGCACGTGTATCAAATTTCACACAATTATTTATCTATAATAGCATCAGAATTAGGATTTAAAAAAATGTTTTTTTAAAACCCTGTATCTCCAAAGTTAAGACTTTTAGGTTCATATTAAACTGTTTTCTTAAAAAGGTCCAAGAATCACCCCCCTTTAACATTAGCACGCAATTAGGAAACGCCCTGTATAGTACTTCACAATGACGCCCCCTGTACAAAGTAATATGACAGACGGAGACAAACGGTCACTTTTGGCATATCCAAATAGCCCAAAGTCGAACTGCATAAGTTAAAATTTTGATAAATCTTGTTCACTGGAATCAGTGCTGGCTCCCCTACTATAACTACACTGATGTGTTAATTTTGGAATGAGTTCTGTAGTTTTTCAAATATTAATTGCAATATTAGATATTTTTTGACACCCGTTATTGAACAGAATATTAATTATTTTGAAGCAGTTTATTGACTGCTACTTTATGAACAATTTTACAATGGTTCGATTCCTTCTAAATCGTTGTCTTCCTCTGAAAATAATGAGGTTTCGTCGTCACTACTTGAAGATCCCAGTGTGATAACTAAATCATCAATAACCATTTCAATTTTGCCATCTAGTTCCCAGTATTTATCTTCAATAGAACGAACATGTTTAACATACGATTTCCAATTTTCAGCCGATATTGAGTCAATCGCTTCTAATGTTATTTTATTTAAATCTTTAATTGAAAGTTCACCGGTGTTGCGCTCTCGAATATATCTCCTGCTCATGCAAGTTCAATAGGGTTGAGGTCGCACATTTATGGAGGCAGCCTTAAAGGTGTATGACCGAGGTTACGTAAAAGACCGTCAATTTTATACTTTTTTTTTCTAGGCTTGTTGGCTGATATTACTTCATATAATTGATATTTTCTCCATGTTGGATCACATACAAGATTGTTCGATTTAAGCCACGATATCATATGAGCTTTTGTAGAGTATTTAGTTGGCACTTTATCTTCTACGTGAGAATAAGACGCATTATCCGTTACCACGACTGATTTGGGAGGAATGTTAGGTAGAAGCTTCTCGAGAAACCACTTTTCAAAATTATCTCTATTCATCTGTCCATGATAGTCCCAAGCGAAAAACTAAAGCAGCACCTGAAACAAATCCGGCTTGCAGGTCGGAACCTTCTTCAAGTTTATAAAAAAAATCCTCTATTGTTCGTTAAATTACTTGAAAATCACCATCGTCAATTTTATCTGTATGATAATCGGATCTTTGTATGATAATCGGGGTCTTTTTTTACCAGGAGATTTTAAAGGTGAAGTAGAACATGAGCGATCATTATGTTGTCTTTGAATTTTTCTTACACTACTTTCCGAAACACCAGTGTACAATGCAGCGCGTTCTGTTCGATTTTGAATTGGAATAGTCAAACTATTATTTTCAGCTTCTCTAGTACAGGCCTCTATAACGCTCGCAATAACGTCACGTGCACCACTTCGAATTGTTTTTCCTCTTTTGCTCGCCACCGTTACTTCGAGATAATAATTCAAATTCAACGCAACGCATTTATATAGAAATGAAAACAAATGCACGAAATGTATAGACGCCACTGGAAATAGCTAGAACCTTCTAGCGGCAAGTGCATGGAGCCTCTAGGCACATCCCAATTACAAGTGGACCAGTGCGAAATTTACTAAATCCTCGATTAATTTTCCGTACCGCTTAGCTGGCGCACTTTATAGGTGAAGCGGCACAAACTATTACAACAAATAAAATAACATAAAATTTATTTGCGTACACAAATTTTACTTTTCCGCTTGCTTAAGATTATGAACCTTTATTTTAAGGACCGCCCGGTTTTCTTTGGTGTCCCGCACTTTATTTACGTTTCATTTTTTAAATTCTGGAAGTTGATATTTTTTCTCTGATTTATTTTGTCAAAATAAAAATATTCCTTTGATTTGGGTATGAATTTTAAGAAAGCTAAAATGGTTGCTTTGTTTTCGTCCATCAAAATATTCACAATGTGTGAGTTAATATTGCCCTAGTTTTTGTAATAAACAAAAAAAGACAAATGATTCGTTTTACTGAAGGTATAAATAAAATTGTAATTAGTTTTTTGCAACAAACCGTTCTAAATAAAAACCTTTTAATGTGAGGAGTGCTACTGCTGTCGACTGTGAAAAAAACACATTTGACGTTACACAGTTTAGTACAATTTAATATTAAGTATGTGGGGGTCTACTGCAAAAAAAAATCCTCAAATGGTTTACAGGACAAAAAGTTTGCGAAACTCTGGTTTAGAGGTTCAAGACTTCGCGCAATGATTGCCTAGAATAAGGGTTAAATTCCTTTGAAACATAAATATATTTCTGTTTAACTTTCAAACTTACTTGACCCTCTAAAGTAAATGTTGCTTCGTCAGAAAAAAGTATCGAATCTATTTCAACTTGTCGGTTATCCAATGCGACCATCATGACTTCGCAAAATTCTACCCTTCTATCTAAATCATCCTCCAATAACTCTTGTACTGGCTGCATTTTAAATGGATTTATGCTAGAAGGTTTTGTGATCTTTAACACTATTTTATGGTCAATATTGTGGTCACGAGATAATTGCCTTGCTGGTATATTTGGGTTTTCTTGATAACTGAAAAGGATATCTAATTTAGTCTCATCTGATAGTTTTGGGGTTCTTTTTCGAGGAACATGTCTTACATGACCCAAATGTCTAAATTGCTTTTTAATTTTGCTAACTGTACTTCGCAACAAAGGAGGTAACTCTAGATGACATTCATGAAACAAAGTAGCAACTTCTTGACTTCGTTTTCTTTCTCCATACCCAATCATCATCAGTATTTTGATTTTCAACGTTTCAGTGTATGTATTTAACATCTTTAAAAAATAATCAAAGATTTAAAAGTTTTAAATTACTTTACACATAACGCAAATAACGATATTACAAGCGTATGATGTAAAAAGTACCTTTGTTCGGGGCGCAGTATCAAAGAAGTGTATACAATTTTTACTTTTCTTCGGTAACAAATGCAAATACAAATTAAAGTTAATCTTTTTATTTATTTACTAAGCACTGTTTATACAGTGTTTGTATCGGCATTTTGACAATTCGTTACTATGACTATACAAATTGCTAAGCACGGCCGCCTACTTAAAACTTTTACTGTTGCCGTTCAAAGGATGGACTACTTCCATTTAACATACATTGTCTATTTCTGTTACGTCATTGCATATCCCTAGGCCAACTATGATCGATCCTGGTTTTGTTTTTTACATTGCACCATCGAGCTATACCTTAAGATACTAATACTTACTCCGTTTCCGCATTGCACACATAAACTACTGTACATCAACATATCCCAGTAGGCTGTGTCCAGCACCTATAAGCATCCCCAATGACGTCAGTTCCGCGGCAAAAGAATTTAAGGAACTAGTCTATCCTGGTGCCGTTGACTGAAGCAGCCCTGGTGTCTAGAATTATTGAAGGTTAATGCATTTCTTATGGAGCCGACGTATAAAGTACCGTAAAACCCCATAACTTTGAACCGTCATATATCTTTGAACATAAAGTCATTAAAACATATATTCCCTTACTTCATTCCTATATATTCTTAAAACAAGGACAGATTGTGTTCGATAAGTTCCTCCGATCATAAACGAATAAATTTGTACTGCGCCGATAACGTTTCGATGCATACTATCGATCCTAAAAACATTGAACGGTGTGTCAAAAAAGCCCGCGAAATTAGGAGTGCTTCAAATTTACCTCAGATCTGCTTACGTAGTTGTTCTATATACTTGTTTTCATGTTTGTTCAGTGTCCTTATACCTCATTAAACCGTAAGTATGTGGAGAATAGTGAATTTTGGCGTAAAATATTGTTATGGTATATTTTATAATCTAACCTCCAAATTTCAAATATTTCCCTTAACTTTGAACAACCGTTCAAAGTTATTGATCCATTTTTTAAACATGATAAAAAATAATTATACCGACTATTTTATTAATTTCAGAAAATATCAATGCCGGGAAAGCGTAAATATCGGCGTTATGATGCCGAAGATAAACCACGACTTGAAGCGGCATTAGCTATGATAAGACAAAATAGAATTAGTCTTTCTAAAGCCAGCAGACAATTCGGTTTTCCAAAAGGTACGTTATCAAATAAATTAAACAATCGTTACGGAGGAAAAGTGGGGAAACCGTTTGTTCTTCCTGTCGAAATGGAAAATGCAATCGTCCAACATATCCTAGTTGTAAGCGAATGGGGGTTTCCTTTCGATTATTCAGATTTGGCTCATTTGGTACAGCAATTAATTATTAGGCACGGCTTAGAGGCTTCTCAACTTCAGGAAAATAAGTTACCCAGTAGAAAGTGGTGTCAAAGATTTATTCGGAGACAAAAAAATGATCTCACTTTAAGGATTTGTCAAAATTTAAAAAAATCGAAGGCAAGCGTTACACCTGAAAATATGGAAGACTATTTTACTAATTTAAAAGAGATAATTTTTGACAACAACGAGCCTCTACCTCCGAATAGAATCTTCAATTACGATGAGACCAATTTATCCGATGACCCGGGGACGAAAAAATTTATTTTTCGTAAAGGCATAAAATACCCTGAGCGCATCAGGGATTCGTCAAAGAGTAGCGTTTCCGTAATGTTTTGTGGATCTGCGGATGGACATGTACTTCCACCATACGTGGTATATAAAGCAGAGAATCTGTGGCAAACCTGGACTGAAGGCGGACCGAGATGCACCAGATATAACCGTAGTAAGAGCGGTTGGTTTGACGCAGTAATTTTCGCCGACTGGTTTTTGAATTCGTTTATACCTTTTCGAAAAAGAATTGAAGGGCGAGTCGTGCTTATAGGGGACAATCTCTCTAGCCATTTCTCTGAAGATGTTTTAAGAGGAGCCCAAGAAAACAATATTTCATTCTGCTGCCTTCCTAAAAATTCTACCCACCTTGCACAGCCCCTTGATGTTGCCTTTTATGGGCCATTGAAGCGAAAGTGGAGGTCTATATTAGATGCATGGAAGCAATCCTTAAAAAAAAAGTCGCAAGTGTTGCCCAAAGAAAAATTTCCCCGATTATTAAAAACATTATGTGATGCTGTTGCACCTGATAATAAATCTGATAATTTAGTATCAGGATTCAAAAAATGTGGGATTTTTCCGTGGAATCCTGAGGAAGTATTAAGCCGATTTCCAAAGGAGCCTACTGAAGATAACAGCAATTCTCAGGTGGTTTCTGAGGTCGTCATAGATATGCTAAAGAATATGAGATATGGAGAAAAAGAAAATGCCCCAGCCAAAAAAAGATCTAAAATAGATGTAGCTCCCGGGAAAAGTATTGCTTTTGAGGATCTTGTCCAACTACGGAATGACAACCCATCGAGTCGCCCATCAACCAGCAAAGGGATTGCCGAAAAAACTTTAAAGAGCAAGAAGTCAGCATTAAGCAAAAAAGAAAACTACTCATCAGGAGATAGTGATGGCGATAGCGGTGAATCAGACAATATAATTTATATGAATTCGTCGGAAGATGAGGACCTTACTGCAATAGTCGAGAAAGAACGGGAAGCCCTGTGCCTTAGCTCAGAAGAAGACGACAGTTCAACCCACAGTACTTCTCTTCGCACAGAAACTGATTCTCCTGCTTATAAATTCGTATTGGCCGAATTTATATACAACGAAGGAACAAAAAAGGAAGCCAAAAAAATATTCGTCTCAAAAATTATCGCCAAAGATAAAAATGGCTTCAAAGTCAGTTGTCTTCGACGATATGGGCAAAAGCCGTCAACCTTTATTTTCCCCCAAGTAGAAGACGAGTCATATATTGAAAAGGGCCAAGTAAAAAGCACGTTGAGATCCCCTATTAGAGGCCGTTTTACATTCAACGAAGACTTAAGCAATGTCCAATAAAGTTGTGTTCATTTTAAATCAATACCTACTTTTTTGTGTTTTAGGTAATAACCTATCTATTTACTCACTTTTTCACTGTTTGTGACCAAAGGAACATTTTCGTTTATTTTATATTTATTTTAGATAAGTTTTAATAAACATTATCACTGTTTTTATCAGGTTTTTATTTTGCGTCAACTTTTTTTCACGTAAAACAATGTTATAAAGGATTTTTTTCGTTCAATGTATTGTATACAACGCATTACGTTGAACATAAAGGTAATTCTAATGTCTCGTTCATAGTTGTGTCCATGGATACACAACTTTGAACACCCTATTTTTTTTTAAAAAGAGGGTCTTACTTACCTAAATGTAGAAATGTTATTACATATTTTCAAAGGTATTATTGGTCCCCCCTACATGCCCACATTGGTGTTCGTCTAGTGTCTGTTACTTAAACTATGCAAACGACAAAAGTCAAAAAATGTTCAATGTTATGGGGTTTTACTGTAAATCCTTGAAAAAATGCATTGGCGTTTAAAAACAAACTTTACCTACTGCGAGCAATGTGTGAAATAGTCATTTAGGTACGGTCATACAAAAAATTAGTTTTTGTTGGGAAAATTTGGGATATTTGAAGATCAGGATTCAGACAGAGATACGTTTAATCGCGCCAGAAGTTTTGGAACGGGTAAGGGAAGAATTCTACCAACGTTTGGGTCTGTGCCTACAAGTAAATGGGGCACATTTTCAACAATTTTCACACTGGAAAGTTAAGATTTCAGTTTTATTGTTATTATTAATGTTATTATATTTAAAAATTGGTTTTTAATAAACTTCTGACACATGGTTTCACAGATGTCAAAAAAAATATTAATTAAATTCCTTTTTCAAAGGTGTCTTCCAATTTGAAAAAAAAGTTGCTTAGGGCAGCGCCCCCTTTAGTGGCCCCAGTTTTTGTTTATATGACAAAAACGAAACCCATAAAAAATCTTTGGGTACCTATTTCAGGATTTTAGAGAAATCTTATTCCCTTGTTAATTAATCTTATATATATATATATATATATATATATATATATATATATATATATATATATATATATATATGTATAAATTAGATCGATGATGGTGGCCCGAATACGAAACGTCGAATTTAAAATTTGATAATACTATCTTGTAGAGAAGAAAAAAAATGCCAATGGAGATGTGAAATTTCTTTTGGAATACCTATTGAAATAAAATCAGGGGAAAAAAAATACAAAATCGGGAAAAATCGTATTTACGCGAATATCTCCGAAGTGGTTTCGAAATTTATAAATTTGTAAACGGAATGTTAATTACCATCTAATTTCGCATTTTTACCTCTACTTAACCAACTTCGTATCTCTTACGGTTTCCGAGACCCCCATGCATACTTTACAATTTGTAACACCCTGTATACGGCATTCTAAAATTGGATATTCTTTAGTTACTGTAACACCCTGTATACAGCATTCTAAAACTGGATATTCTTTAGTTAGAGGACTCCAGATGACTACACTTTTTTAAATAAATAATTTCTACGATTTTTAACTAAAGGAATAATTCAAAAAATCCCTATAGTTACAAAAAGACTTAATACTAGTTGGCCGTGGAAACAAAATATTATGTTATCAACGAAAAAATTGTTGACATGTCAAAGTCACATTATTACTATTTATAAAATTTGTGTAGTAGACAATAAAATTAAAATGCTTTTAAGTTTGGCACAAAAAGTAGAAATAGTGCGATTCGTGGAAGAACTTGTCGAGAAGCCGCAGAATTCAATCGAAGACACCATAATCATTTAATATCATACACAACGGTTTCTAAAATCAATCAAATGTTTAATCAACGGGATTCGGTGGTGAAATAAAAATTCAGACGGCATATAAATTATCCACAGGATGAAAGGATTTTAAATCATTTCCGGCTGAATCCAAATTCCAGTTTAATAGGCTCTGATATTAGAAGAAAGAGTTATGTTTCAAGATGTTTGAGAAGAAATGGTATTGAGGCATTTTTTTTCACGCTTTACAAGCAGGTGATGACGAGAGAAGAATGGAGTACTGCCTAACCATGCAAGCTAAATTTTAAGAAGACCCTAACATATTTGAAAAAAAGTTATTTACTGATGAAGCGACGTTTTCTACAAATGGAATCGTATCATCGCAAAATATTAGATATTGGAGTAATGAGAATCCTCACTGGGTAATCAATAGTAAAAGTCAATATTCTGAAAAAGTAAATGTGTGGTCCGGTATTTTAAAAGACTGTATTATTGGACCTTTCTTCTTTGATACAGCCTTAAACGGTGTTGAATTTTTAGCCTTCTTGCAAAATGAATTTTGGGATGCTTTTCATGATTTGCCGTTAGAATATAGAGAACACTTATATATTCAGCTAGATGGTGCTCCAATCCATAATGCCGCATTTGTAAGACGATGGCTTAATGAAAATTATCAAAATGAATGGATTGGTCTTAATAGCCCTTTTGTAGCATGACCTCCTAGGTCTCCAGAGTTGACGCCGCTGGATTTTTATCTATAGGGAATCATCAAAAATAAGGTGTACAAAACTCGTCCAGGGCACTTGAAGAATTAAAACATCGAATAAGACAAACATGAAGGCAAATTTCTAGGCAAGAAATTCGTAAAGTTAGAAATTAGAAATTACGGTGGTTTGGTTGAAGATATTGGATTTTAGTTTGTTGTAGTTTTTTTAGTACTTAGTTCAATATTTAGTTAACAGTTTTTAAAGTTTCTAGTGTGTTTTATTAATAATTATTTCGATTTTTTAATTATTCCATAATAAAACGACATGAAATATTCCATTAGTTCAAAATCGTAAAAATCATTTCCTAAATTAACACTTTCCAACGAAAAAAGTGTACTCATCTTGTGAATATCCAGGTTTAAAATGCAGTATATGATAGTATTATTCATTATAAGCAAACTGGAAAATGATATTTTTTTGTATATAATTGAAAATAATTATTTTTCTAATAGCCCTCGCATCTTAGTTCTAATCTAAAATGTAATAAATTGATTATTAATAAGGTTGTTATAATCTAGTTAATAGTTTAGTGGCGTCGCGTCGTAGAATGTTTCATTATGGATCTCGAAATAATTAAAGAAAGTTAGGAATTTTTAATTACACCCTGTATCAATCTTTAAAGAAATCAGTTCTTGAGTATTTCTATTCTCTTACACTCTCGCACCAAAAATGAAAAAATCCGTTAAAAAACAATCAATAAATTGGCTTAAATAATATTTCTTTTGTAGATAAACATAATAAAATTGAAAATATACATCACCTTACAAACAACAAAAAAGTATATGGTAGGTAATTTACACCAGTACCCGCATTTTTGTCATTTCTTGTATGGTTTTATCTATTTATATCTAGCAGAAAAAACACTGGGTATTATACAAACATACCTTGAAAACATTTCCACACCCGAATAGTTTAACAAAGTGCCTCAATTATTTTACGAGTTTTTTTTCACACCCTGTATCTTAACACTGCTCATAGACATGAGTTATTGCTGAGCAAAGCCTATTATTCAGTTAATGAGTTTCTTGAGGATCATATCTAAGTAGGCTTTACATGCTAATAAATTGTGGTTTGTGTTTTGATTTGATATAATAGTTCTTAATTTGATAAGTTGCATAATTTTTTTTTTATTTTTTAAATTCATTGTTCTATTTTCTTATGTCGAAAATCTTAATTGTATATGACAGTTTTCCTTTTTTTGTGTATACATGTTTAGTTAAGACAATTTTTAATTTTAAAATTGTAATTTTTGCTTACTGCAGCTTTGTCAGTGAGATTTAATCTTTAGGTAATAAAGTGTATTTTGACTTTGAGTACATATCTTCACGTTTTAGCCTTTCTAGGTGCCAAAAAACATGTTTTATAAATTCCGTCTGTCGGTGTGTCTGTCAGTTCGAGGTATAGCTTAGATATTACTTAACCAATTCAGTTCAAATTTTGATAAAAAATTAAGGGTGATATGGGGATGACTTGATAATACTTTGATAAAACTCCAATATGGCGAAACAAAATGGCTGACTAGTGAAATATTAAAAAAAATTATTATTAAAAAACTACTTTTCCAATCTATCTCAAATTTTGCACAAATATTAACTATTATAGTGGAATCCACTGGTAAAATTTTTGTGTGAATCCAAAGTGGCAGAACAAAATAGCAGCATAATAAAATATTTAAAAATTCAGCCCGAAAAAACTACTTAATGGTTTGATTTCAAATGCCAAGTGCCATAACTAATTGTGGTATAGGGATCAACTAATAAAATTGTATTACTAATTTAAGTCGGCCAAACAAAATCAGTCTGAACATACTACTTATTAAATTCATTTTAATTTTTGTACAAGAATTGTGATATAGCGATCCAATGGTAAAGTTGTGGTATGAAACAAAATGGCGGCCAAATAATTTTTTTTTTAAATCAACATAAAAGAATCTTGTTCAATTGACTTTAAATTTTGCAGAAAAATTAAAGGTGAAACTGGGAAAAACTGGTATGAATAACAAAATGGCGGAATGTGTCAATGCAAAAACTACTTATTGAATTTATTAAAAGCCCAAAGTCAAGTGTGGCATAGGTGGAAAGAAACTGGTAAAATATTGTTAGGAATCCAATATGATCGAACAAAATGGCACACAAAAAAATGTTTGAAAAGACAGTATATGTAACACATACTATATACTGTTATTATGTAATGAACTAAATTGGGCCACACTTCACTACAATTAAGTAGAAAAAAAAATGTACCGAGGTTAGTTCCGGATAACAGTGGCGGCTATTCAGGTGAAGTGGGTGAAGTGCTACTTCACCAGGAAAAATAAAGAAGCAAACATCTAACTATATTTATTATATATTTCTTAAAATTTTAGTTTTTACATTAATTTATTCACCTAATTGGTAAAAATAAACTGTATATCTCGAATAAATATTTTACTCGAGCGTTGGCGGCATGTCTTTTTAAAACTTTCAATCGAACTTTATTATAACAACTATAACAGTGGCGCAAACCGCTTTGACTTTGCTGGAGGTGCTTAGTTAGTTAGGATGTTTAGTTTACAATTTTCCTACTATGTTGCCATGACAACGCGTATCC
This sequence comes from Kuschelorhynchus macadamiae, assembly GCA_030620095.1. Classification (NCBI taxonomy): domain Eukaryota; kingdom Metazoa; phylum Arthropoda; class Insecta; order Coleoptera; family Curculionidae; genus Kuschelorhynchus; species Kuschelorhynchus macadamiae. The sequence continues at coordinate 441,373 of JAUTXW010004330.1, read as the reverse complement.
GATGACGATTAGTGTTTAATGACATTTTCCCAATCACGGACATACTATTTACGTTCTTCAAAAAAAATCGCTTGACATTCATTTTTGCATATTCAATACAAAACGATGTCGTGAGGCGCTCTGTAAAAAAAGAAATGAACATTTTTTTAATACCTTATTTGATAGAGCAAATTCTATTACAGAAATAAATCAGTACAAACGTGAGCTTGCTAAGCTTTTACCTGAAGAAATTAGGGCTAAGTATAGAACCTTTTTTATGAAATATTGGACTATATTTTAATGGACACTAAGATTTCAAGACTGTGAAAAACTTACATTTTCAGGTTTGGCAGGTTCTGCTAAATTTTCCGAATATATGGGGAAATATTTTCAAAAAGTCAACGACTTACAAATGAGCTTGGTATTATTCTTGCCAATGAGAGTAATTGAAATATATCGCTGCTAGAGCAAGTGAAAAAAATTAATAAAAATAAACCTATTTTTACAGAAGCATATAATTGTTTTCCCTTATTTTGACAATACCGTCGACAAGTGCTTCAGTGGAAAGAAGTTTTTCTTGCTTCAAATGTGTAAAAACTTATTTAAGAAATACCATATCTCAAGAAAGGCTTACTTCTCTTGGCAATATTTCAATTCAAAAGGAATTTCTGGAGGAGATTAGGGCAACTCATCCATTTTATGAGGATGTTATAAATAAATTTGCTGCTATGAAGGATAGGAGAATTGATTTAGTATACAAAATTTAGGTAAGTCGTAAAAAAATATTCACCCCTTCTACATACAAAAAAATTCTGGAAAAAAAATTTTTGCGATATTTTCCTGCTTCATTTCCACTTACTTTTTCACCCGCGAGCCGCCACTGCCGGGTAAAGGAAATTTAGCGATTTTTTTAATCAAGGGACTGTAATTTCATGGCAAAATGCTTATTTTTGTTGTAAATACAAAATAACAACAGTTAATTTTTATTTTGTAGTTCTCTATTAAAGTCTATATAATAATATTTAGTGTTAACTTAGAATGAGAGAAAGACAAGGGTGAAAGAAGCACTAAAAAATACTTTTAACCTTTGTATTTACATATTTTGTTTAGACATTTATAACTTATGACAATCGAAATTTTGTGTTGTTTTTTTTATGACTCTTAATACAGTAAAAAAATGAATTGAATGGCGGACAGTGAAGTAAACAAAGTAAAAGCTTTGTGTTCTTTCTGCAATTCTGCAGCTGTAAATAAACGCGTGCAATGTAAAAATTGTTCAAAAGTTTTCCACAACAGTTGTGCAGTAAAGTCAAGTAAAAAGTGCTGTGAAAATGCAGTTTTTCACACTAAATCTGAGAAAAAAACAAACTCTACTAAGTAACGCTGAGTTGATAGATGAAAACGAGAACCTTCGCGTAATAAACGAGTCTTTGAAATTTGAAAATAATATTCTAAAAGATATGTTAAAAGACTTACAACAGCAAATTTCCAGTTTAAAGTATAAAATATGTTCCCTGAAAGAGGAGAATCAAAATTTACATTCTAAATCAGTGACTCAACTTCAAATGAATAATCATCTAATCACTGATCTCGCTAATAATATAAATATCGTCATAAAGGAGACACTAAATAACAAGTTTTCCATAACTGAAAATGAACTATCCGCATTAAAAACCCCCATTACCAAGACGTCACCTCGCGAAACCAATTTGTAAACAAAACAACACATCAACTTTGTTTACTGAACGCATATCTACAAGTAAAAATATCATCAATAAAGGGACTGGAACAACAAAAAATGACCCCAAAATACAAAACAATCCAAGTCCGCGTGGCTCTCATATTCGACGCAAAAAGTCCTGCCAGAAAAATCTACAATCAGTGATATCGAAAAGGCCCAAAGGGAAAAAATGACTGATATTATTAACTTGGTGTCTGGTCCTGAAGATAAATTGATAGTATCTGTGAATAAGAAGGAAGATAAATCGGGCACGGAAAAACTAGAATATATTAACAAAAAGAAGTCTAATTACCCTAATGTGATAAACCAAAGTAAGATCAAAGCAAGCACAATGGTTCGGGGTTCTAGAAAATCAAATTCCGTAGAGAACTGTACAACAAATTTATATGCAGTTCAAAAAAAGCAGTGGTTTTTTATATCCAGACTTGTCCCAGACACAACAGCGGCTAGTGTCAGAGATTTTGTAGAGAAGGAAACTAATTCTGAATGTGATGTAGTTAAACTAAGTTTAAAATTGGCAGACATACAGTTCTTTCAGGATTGGGGTACAAAGATGTCATGTTGAAAAAATCTTAAATTCTGAACTGTGGCCGGAAGGAGCTGTAGTAAACAGATTTTCTTTTCCGCGTGTTTGACAAAACAACAGGAAGCCAACCCTGGGCGCTAGTGCATAAGGACTCTTCAGTAAAATATAACTCAGTTTTTAATTTAAATATCAGAAGTATCAAAACTAAAATTCTCCCATTTGAAAATCTGTTAGCTGAATACGAACCCGACTTCATCTGTATTACAGAGACATGGCTAAAACATGACGAACCAAATATGTTGGCTTTAACAGGTTATAAATTAATGACTTTTTATACAAGAAACGACTCAGCGGGTGGAGGAGTATGTCTTTATTTAAATGAAAATATAAAATGTACTATTAAACAATTACAATTTCCTGCAATTGAAAAACATTTTGATGTATGTTTAGCTAATATAAAAATTTACAATATGAATTACATTTTCATAGGACTTTATAGGTCATCATATGGGGATTTAGATGTTTTTCTTTCAAACTTATACTCAGTATTAGATTTTATATATAAACAGTCCGATAAAATCATTTTGTGTGGGGATTTTAATATCGACTTGTTGGGGAATAACAACTCGGCAAGAGAACTTAAAGCGGTTTTTCTGCAGTTCGGAACTGAGCCAGCTGTAAGGGACGCAATGTGAATAAGCAAAACTACTAATCCCTGCATTGATAATGTTGTTATGAACTTTCCAGCGATTTCTGCATTGTCTATTTCGACTATCTTGTCGGATCATAATTTTCAAATTGTAAAATTTCTATAGGAAGTGTCCTATTCGAATGAGAATGAAAGAGAATTAGCAAGAATCTTTAACAGTAACAATAAAATTAAATTTAAAAAGCTCTTGCCCAATGCAAATTGGGGTGAAATATATAGAGCGCTGGATTTTCAAGAAAAGTTTAGATGTTTTTACAAAATTTTTTTAGACTGTTTTGAGACTGCATTTCCAAAAAGGTTATTAAAACAAAGGTCAACAAGCAGAAGCCCCTGGGTAACAGATGAGCTTACTGAATTAAACAATATGCTTTCTGAATTGCCATTATTTAGTAGTACCACTGATGACCTCATAAAGATAAGATACCAAATATTGAAGTGTAATTATGTACATAAATTAAATCAGGCAAAAGCATCATACAACAATGACAGAATTTTTCGTGCAACAAATTAAAATAAAGAATGTTGGAAGATTGTAAATGAATCCAGAAATTTAAAGAAGGATAAAATAGTTGAAATTATTCAAAATGGTGAGAGCATTACAACCCTCACTCAAATATATGCACATTTTTCTGATTTGTTTCATATTGATCAGTGCGGAACTTTTTGGGGGAGCCAGATTACGCATTTAAATCCAAGCAGCACGTTTCTTGCACCTTTTGATGTGAAAGAAATGACTGCAGTTATAAGAAGCGTCTGCTGCAAGCCATCTAATGGTTTGGATGAGATTCCAGGTACTGTTGTAAGAGACGTTGCTGAAACAGTGGCTGCGCCACTTTGTTACCTGATCAACCTGTCCTTTACCTTGGGTTTATTTCCAGATTGTCTCAACACTTCAAAAATAGTTCCAGTCTATAAAAACAAAGGTTTCACCAGCGAGATTGGTTCTTATCGACCAATTGCTTTGCAAGCACAGTTTTCAAAAGTCTTTGAATACTGTTTTCATAAACAGCTTTATAACTTCTTAACAAAGTATAACATTATAAAACTTAATCAGCATGCTTATCAAAAGAACAAGTCTACAACAACGGCCATTGGTGATGCTGTAGAGTTTGTCATTAACTCTTTAGAGAGCAAGGAACATAGTCTGGAGATATTCTTTGACCTCAGCAAGGCTTTTGATCTTATCGATCATCAGATCTTGCTGGAGAAATTGAATAGCTATGGAGTCAGAGGTATAGCAAATAATTGGGTCAAGTCCTATCTGTGCAACCATAGTCAACAGGTTGTGATAGGGACTAGTATCTCTAAGGAAAGACCGTGTGGGGTCGGGGTACCGCAGGGTTCTATCTTGAGCCCCCTTCTCTTCTTGGTCAACATAAATGATTTGTTGACTTCTGTAAATCAGCTTCTCAAACAGTTATCTTTGCAGATGACTCCTCTCTTTTTGTCAAGGATAAAAATACAGGCTCATTATTAGATCTGGGGCAGGCTGCAATAAATGAGATTGCAGATTCGTGCGCTTTAAACGGATTAGTCTTAAATGCCACTAAAACCAATTTTATTGAGTTTTGAACAAAAAATTCTGTAGTGGACAAAAGCTTGCTCTTAAAGTTGGAGAGTAGATTAATTCATCAGGTGGAATCTACCAAGTTTTTTGTTATATACTTAAACAACAAATTAAAATGGAATGACCATATATAGTATTTAGTGGGTAAAATCAGTTTAGCTTGCTTTCTAATTCGACAAATAGAAAACACTGTCACTGTACTTTCTATGGCTTAATATACTGAGGCAGTTCAAGTACATTTAATGACATCTTTAAGATGCAAAAGAAAATATTAAGAATTATGTATGGCGCATCTTTCAGGGATTCTTGTAGACCAAGTTTCAAAAAGCTAAACATACTCACCTTACCTTGTTTGTATATATTTCAACTTGCATTATTCATAGTACAAAATAAGTCACGTTTTTTTTTCAGTTGTCTGTCAATAAATAAGTTTAAGGAAAAACTAAAGACATTTTTAATTGATAGGACATACTATTCCATTGCTGAGTTCCTCCAAAGTTAGTCTTATGTTATGTAAAAGTATCTGTTTTATATTGTACATATCCTTGACTTTTGTAATTATTAAATGTTATAAATTTACAGAACTAAAATTATTAGGTAGGACAGTTTGTAATTTCTTATAAGTTTACAGAGCTGTAAATGTTGTGACAATTTGTTAAATGTATATCTGTTTGCATATGTACATACTGACAATGAATAAATCGTATTGATTGAAAACCAATATTTAAATTAACACTACATGATAACCAACGCGTATGACAACGCGCGTAGAAACTTTAAGTTCTGTAATATTGACTATTTTTTCTGATCATGGCTACCATGGTTCTAATGACCTAGGTACCCACATGTCAGGAAGAAGAACACATCAAAATTTGTCATTTAATCCCGCAACTTTGTCGATAACCCTGATATATTGGCCTGTGACAAAATGAATATACTTATAGACAAAATTACCGTAATATTTACTCAGTTCCTTCCTGAAAAACGTATCTCTTGTAAGAATAAGACTAATAACACATTCAGAATATTGTGATTAACTGACGAGCTAAAAAACATGCGTGATCATTTTTTGAATGATTTTTGTAAAATACATAATACAGTAGAGACTAGAAAGACTGGAAAGTTTTAAGGAAGGCCTTTACTCAGCAGCAGTCGACTTGAGGAAGGCATTCAATTATGTCCCACCGGACCTGCTCTTGGCCAAGATGGAAAAATTGGGTTTTGATATGCACTGTCTCGAACTGGTTCACTCTTACCTTCACAATAGAAAGCAAATGGTAGTGTTAGTTGGTGGGAAATCTGAAAGTGTGGATCTTAGTATCAGAGTCCCTCAATTATTCTCATTTTAATTAGTGACATGGAGACCTTCCTTGGTGAGTTCGGCAGCAGTTTCTATGCTGATGACACAGTTCCGTTTGCTTCTGGTAAAGACCTGGGACAAATGGAAGAAGCTACTGAGGAGGCACAGTCTGCAGCCAAACTTTAGTTTGCGAGCCACAAAATCTCTTTAAATAAATTAAAAACTGTGTAACACCGGACCCACACTTAAGATGGGACAAACATGGAGACATGCTTAGTCATAAACTTTGCAGAAGTATCTTTGCTCTACAATAGCTGTCTGATGACGATATTAGTTCGGTTTATATCAAATATTAAAAAAAGATCGGTAGTGTCGGCAAAAAAAATTCTTAAAAATTCAGGTGTCGTAATTTATGAGGATCTAACTCGGAGCAGGTATAATCTGCTTGTGGCGGCTAGAAAAAAGTATGGCAAAAGTGTGTGGTCAGTGGACGGTAAAATTTATTTTTGGGACCCTGTTAAAAATCAGAAGACATTAGTTCTGCAGAATAGTGATATCTAAATAATTATAGCTATCATGTTGTAGTTGTTTCGGTACCACTGTTCTGCTTAAACCAAACAACAGTGTGCGATGGGCTATGGGAAGTAATACCTTATGTTTTTTTTTTTGCTTTGCTTTTTTTTTTGGAATGTTGAATGAACATTACTTTACCTTACATTTATTTTCAACGGGTTATTGAAAATAATAAATATTTGTAATTCCTGATTGATTTCGGATTGAAAATATTTCGATTTTATAGAAAATATCATTTTGTTATTGTGTATTATTAAGAAGTTCAATTTTGTGTTGAATATGTATTTTTTTATGCAATATAGGAATAAGGTGGGTAGTGTACTTTATTTAGATGGATATATTTTGGGAAAGTAATATTATACCAACTTGTTAATCTGTTCATTTTCGACGTATGGCTATCGTGGTATTTAATTTAATTCTGATTTGAATAGTAAGCTCTCGTACTCTATTTAGTATATTTTTTTTTTTTTTTTTTTTTTGGTAAAAATGTGATTACCTCTGTTATATTTAAATATAATACAGCGTATTTGAAATAAAATATCACATCTTTTTAATTTTAAGTATATACATAGGGAGATCTTGTGCTAAGTGTGACTATCATCTCATAAAGTAATTAGAATATTATATAGGTATATATATATATATTTTTATTTAAGCTAGTTTACTTATCTTTGGGAGTCGCTGTTGGGTGCAGGTTGGATATAAGAAAAATTTATTTATGCACAGTTTAAATTTTAAAGTTGCTCACTTAAACATTCGATCTATTTTTACAGGTTTTTTGGAATTTAAAATTGCAATTGAAGATTTCAATTTTGATTTAATATTTCTTACAGAGACATGGCTATCTGATGGTGACGACGTTTCTGTTTGCTATTCCGGGTTATCGGCTATTTCATAAGGATAGATTGGGTAGAGGCGGAGGTGTTGCAGCTTTTGTTAAAAATAATTTAACGCCAGAGTTACTGTCTTTTGAATTTAATGTAGCACACTTTCTTGAATTCTTAATTTTTAAAATCAAATTAAAAAATAAATATTACGCTTTTTGTGTTTTTTATCGTCCTCCAAATACTAACTTTAACTCCATTGCAAATGATTTTGACAACATTTTTTCCAGTATCTACCCTACTGTAGAACATATAATATGTTTAGGAGATTTTAATATTAATTTATTAAACTTAGATAATCCCTTAGTTCCTCTCTTTGAAAATTACAACTTGATACAAATATTAAATGAACCAACAAGAATATCGAGAACTGCCGTGACACTTTTAGATCCTATATTCGTAACTGATGAATCATTAATTAAGGAATTCGGCACTATTCCTATGGATAATATTTCAGATCATTGTTTAGTATACTCTTATTTAACAATTTTGACGTAAACTCATTTCTTCATGATCTTCATTTGCTTCAGTGGAACGATATATTTTACGAAAACAATATAAATAATAAAATAAACCTTTTGAATAAACTTTTTTTCCCACTTTTTGACAAACATGCTCCATTCAAAACGGCCAGAATTACAAAGTCTAAGGCGCCTTGGCTAACACCAAATCTTTATGAAGCAAAGAGATCAGGCTTTACGAGAATTTAAACGAGCCAGGACTGCTGTTGCCTGGGAAAATTATAAACGCTTAAGAAATTTTACTGTTTCATTAGTAAGGCGGGAAAAGAGGAAATATTAAATGAAGTTTGCGCGGAAAAAAATTTAAGAAAAACCTGGAGATCTTTAAAGTCATTGAAGTTATGCTCTTGTAAAGATTTTAGTATACCAGATAATCTGGCCGATCCAAATAAGATTAGTGATTATTTTGGTGAATTTCTTCAAAATATTTCTGATTGCAGTTTGAAAATTAATTTTTATCGGAATAATATTTTTAATGATCAATTGAATTTTTCTTTTAATATGACTACTATTACAGAGGTTCACAAAATAATTCACGAAATACGTACTGAGGCTGCTGGTGTTGATGGCATGAGCGTTAAAATGTTAAAAATTTGCAGTCCTTTCATTGACAAATACATTACCCATATTATTAATTGTTGCATAGAGACTAATTATTTTCCGGATCAGTGGAAAATTTCTATTGGAAAACCTTTATCTAAAACCAAAAATCCAACCAAACTTAACGATCTCAGGATAATCAGCATTTTACCACTTCTTTCTAAAATGTTTGAAAAAATTTTATATAATCAATTATTCAATTACTGTATTGTTAATAATATAATTCCGGAAACTCAATGTGGCTTCAGAAAAGACTTTAGTACATCCGTTGCATTGGTTGGTTTAACCGATGATATTATGACTGCTGTTGATAAGAAATTAAATACTGCGCTAGTCCTCCTTGATTTTTCCAAAGCTTTTGATACTATTAATCACGAACTTCTGCTATCAAAACTAAAATATTATGGACTTGAGGAACCCTCAGTTAATCTTATAAAGTCATATTTTTCTATTCGTTATCAAAAAATTTTTTGTAATGACATATTTTCAGATGAGGTTCAGATCTTGTCAGGTGTGCCTCAGGGTTCGATCCTTGGACCACTTCTTTTTTATTATTTACACTTCAGATATTTTGAAATCTTTAAAACAATGTAAAATTCAGGCGTACGCAGATGACACTCAAATTTACTATCATTTTAGTCATGAAGACCACTTAAATGCATCAAATATAATAAATGAAGATTTAAATATATTACAAAAACTTTCTTTTGAACACAACTTAAAATTAAACCCTTCAAAATCAATTTTAATGCTTTTTGGCCCAAAGAACCACAGAGATTTTTTTGTGCCAAAATCTTAATATTAATATTGACAGTGTCAGACTTCCTGTGGTTGCGTCTGCTCGTAACTTGAGAATTCTGTTGGATTCCGAGTTACGGTTTAGGGAATACGTTAAAATATTGATTCAAAAATCGTATCTGTCTCTAAAGGTATTGTATAACAGCCGTCAAGTCCTTAGTTTTTCCTTGCGTAAAATGCTTTGCAAATCCCTAGTTTTATCAAATTTTAATTATTGCGATTTTGTCTATGGTTCTTGTCTGGACATGGAAGACAAAAAGTTCAAAATACATGTTTGCGCCTTATTTTGGGACTAAGAAAATTTGACCATATTTCACACACTTTCAAAGAACTAGGTTGGCTTAAAATGGATAATCGTAGAACGCTACATCTAGGCAGCTTTTTAATAAAAATTTTAAAAAACCCTGTGCTACCTTCATCCCTTAAAAATAAGTTTATGTTACGTTTAAATATCCACTCACGTAACATTAGATTTTGCAATAAATTAACGATGCCTCATCATCAGACCGCCATGTTTCAGAGATCTTTTACTTATAATGCCATAATACTGTATAACTCATTACCCTCTGAGCTAACATTGTTAAAAAATATCAAATTTAAAACTTTATTTAAAAAACATCTCTTTAATATTCAAAACTCTATTTAAAATTAAAATTAAATTAAAATGTTTAAATTACTATTATTTTTATTTACAATTCTGCTTATGTATTGTTTCTCCAATATGGCAGGTATGAACATGACTCCTAACACTCGTAACTTTTTTTTTTATGTATTTTAATATAATTATTTGATTTGCATGTTAAATTTAGATTAATATTTTAACTGTATATCCAGCAAAATAGGGTTCAGTAGAGTAGCCTATTTGGCTAGACTGTGCCCTGTTTTTTCCTGGATTTTTTTTTTATAATTTTAAGCAAACATTGTAACAAGTAAGAAAATAAGTCATTTATTATTATTATTATTATTATTATTATAAAGTATCAACACCGGTTTTGAGGGTTGTTTATTTCGCTCTTTTCCACTCAAGATTATCTTATGCTATTCTTGCGTATGCTCAACTCAACTGCTCGACACCATCTGTTTGGTATCCAACGGAGAGCCTTGCGAATGGTTGAGGGATTACCAGAGCAACATGCTCATGCCACCAAACACAGAAATAATCTGCTGAAGACATAGGTATACCAGACTGACGGGAGGACAGATAGGTGTTGAATATCACGGTATCAAACTTTTTAATTTGCTGAAAGATGGTGTCAGGAGCCTGTCATCTGCGCAATTGAAGGCACTTTTAAAATCTTTCTTTGCCCGGAATGCTTTGTATTCTTTGGAAAAATATATATAAGCCTGCCTAATTGTAATTGTACGTTATAACACCAAGCCTTTGAAAATATCGGCTGCTGCTAAGAGAGAGAGAGTGGTACTTTATAAATAATCTAAGTGAGCTTCTCCAGAACTACTTGGCCGATAATAACATCTTACCTCTCACCGGTGACAAGTTGGAATAACGAAATCACCTAGGATCATTTAAAGTATCTTAATAGTGATCTCTGGCCGGTCAATACTGTGGTGAAACCATTTTTTCTTCAAATGGGCACAGGGCAATTTCAACAATAACAAGAGATATTCTAACCACAAAAATTTTTTACACAGAGGCCAAGCTACCCAAAGACGCTAAAAGCGAATTATCATGGCAGTTAAAGTGACAGTGCTGATACCAGTGTGCAATCATTGAAGATTATGAACTTTAACATTCAAGGTCTCTCCAACAAAATAGATCTCTTGGATGCTGAACTGCACCTGCTAAAGCCACAAATAGTGTGTTTATCAGAACATTGGTTAATGAAGGACAGTATTCAAAATGTTTCTTTCCAGAACTATAATTTGAGTTCTCAGTATATTGGGCAAGACCATATTAGGGGAGGAGTACTAATCCTTACAAAAAAGCATCTTGCTGCTAAGCAAGTTGACACTATCAGTTTTTGCATAGATAAAATCTTTGAGGTATCAGCCTGTGAAATGGTTGTAAATAGTAGGAGAATTATAATAAGTGTTATCTATAGGGCTCAAAACAGTGACCATAATCACTTTTTATGCAAACTAGATACATTTATAAATTTTATTTATAAGAGTGATTACATTTATTTCATATGTGAAGACTTCAATATAAACCTCAACATAGATAATCAGATAAAATGTGACTTTCTTGATACTTTAATGGAATACAATGTTGTCCCAACAGTCCATGAAAATACACGTATTACCAGGTTGACCCAATCGTACATAGACAATATATTCACTAATGCTAGTAATTGTAACACTAAGGTTAAGCAGTCGTTCCTCTCGGATCACAAATACAAATACAAATACAAATACAAATACGTTTATTTCTACAAGGATCATATTACATGACATTAGAAAAGTCAAGTATAAAACATTAAATATAAATTAAAATTAACAGCATAGCATTAAGTAGATTAAAAATAGAATAAAATCAAAAATAAAATAAAATAAAACAAAATAAAACATGCAACATATAGATAAATAAATGCATAAATAACGAAACCATGGATATACATATAGATGTGTTAACACAAACAAAACATTTTTGAACAGACTGTCTTTGCATTTTATTTCCTGAGGTATTCATTTAAATTACAAGGAGCGTTGTTACATAAAAATATCTTCAGGCTATTCCGAAATGACGTCAGGCTTTTCATTGTCTTCATAGTGTCCGGTAGACCATTGTAAATTTGTATACAAGCATAGTGAGGAGATTTCTCATACTGGGTACTCTTGTGTTTTGGGATCAATAGAGCAGTGGCATTTCTTGTGGCATAATTGTGAGCATTCAGATTTTGCAAAAACTTTTCTTTGTTTTTGAATACATATGATGCACATTTTAGTATGTACGGTGAGTATTTTAAAGCCTTTAAAGGTTTCTTTACATGTCTCCAGAGGCCCAAGCCCAAACATCAAAAGAATGATCCTCTTCTGGCATATGAACACTCTGTTGACCTGAGTGCTCTGTCCCCACAGCAGTATATTGTAGGACAAGTAGTAATAAGCCATTGCATAATAGATGGTGAGTAATGTGTCTGCTGGGATGGTGTGCTTCATTTTAAGTAGAGCATAGTAGGCCTTGCTGAGACCCGAGCACATATGATTTATTTGTAGGTCCCAGTTTGTTCTGTCGTCTACATAAGTACCCAGAAACTTTGTACATTCAGCAGCATCCACAATGTTGGCTCTTGGATGATTATTGTAAAAACGGACGTTCACTGTTTTGTCAGAATTTAGTATGAGATGGTTTTTTGTACACCATTCACTCATGCTCTTATGTACTATAGCGATCTCGTTGATGAGTGACTCTTCATCATTTGTCGATACTGCTACCGATGTAGCGTCAGCAAATTTAATCGTTTTCCCTGGGAGTACTAGGTCATTAATAAACATGATAAATATCAGTGGTGCTAGTATTGAACCCTGTGCTGCTCCTATATTGATATTATATTGTTCAGACTCTGATCCATTTACACTCACCATAAGCTTCCTATTGCCTAAGAATGCCATTACAATCGACAATGCTCTTCCCCTTATTCCCAAGCTGTACAGTTTTTGTCGAGCAAAATCCAGATTAAGAGTGTGGAATGCTCTCGACAGATCAAAGAAAACTGCTGCAACCACTTTGCCCAAAATCCTTTATAGATGAAATCTATCAACTCCACAGCCTCTGTTTCAGTTGACCTCTCCATTCTAAATCCATGTTGATTGTTGCTGATAAGTTTGTATTTATTGAGGAATTGTAGTAGTCTGTTGTAGATAACCTTTTCAAATACTTTTGAGCGCAGACGCTAAGAATGGACACGGGTCTATAATTTTCAAAGCTGTGTGGGTCTCCTTTTTTAAATATTGGAATGACTTTTGCTATTTTCAAGGCCGATTGAAAGGTTCCTGTCATCATTGCAGCATTTATTAATGTTTTAATTGGTTCAGCTATTTCCTCCGCCACAGCTTTAACCACTCTCATAGGAATTTCATCAACGCCAACCGATTTTTTATTTTTTAGGCCTCTGATAATCTCCATAACTTCCTTTTCTGTTGTAGCTTCAAGGAAGATAGAGTTTAGTTGAGGTTTGCTATCGTGGGTGGTGTGGTAGAATTGTGACCAAAATCCCGCCACTGTGGAAAAGCCTTATCAGCTTTTTGTTTCAGTTATTAGTAGATCTTCGACTTGCGATTCTATAGGCTTAGGCTGTTTTTTTCTTTCCATTTCTTCATTGATGATGGACCATATTTCCTTTGGGCGATTGACTGCATTTTCGATTTTGTTCTTGTTAGATCTTATTTTCGCCTCTTTGATGTTTTTCCTGTATTGCTTTTTTCAAACTTTATAGTGTTCTAAAGTTTGTATATCCTTTGTTCGCATTGCAAGTAAGTAAAGATCGTGTAGACTGTCCTTTTCCCGTTTTAGTTCGTCATTGTACCAGTTTTGTTTTTTTGCTCTTTTGTCTCATTGGACACTCATGTTCGTAGTGCCACTTGAATTTGTGCAGGAAAGCATTAAAAGCCGAGTCTATATCAACAGCATCGTCGCTGTTCCATGTCTCATGCCGTAGTTTGTATTTGAGATTTACAAGGCTGTTTTCCGTTATTGCTCTTTGCCGTCTTTTACCCGGGGCTTTCGGTCAGTACATGATTCAAATTTATGTTTAGTTCCTGTAAAAGATGGTCAGACAAATGAGGTTGTTTAATGGTGCATTTAACGGAGCTTTCACTCATATTCGTTACCATATAGTCTATCGCCGATTTCGATGTTCCAATCGTTGTGGTGTATATCCCGGTTGGGCCGTCGCAGAAGTTTTTGAGATTGAATGAGTCGAAGATATCTTTGAGTCGATTATATTTACTGGTGTTTTTCATGCTATCGATATTCAGATCGCCAGTCAAGATTATGTTTGGGCACATACCCACACAGAATAGAAGCATATCAGAAATTTGATCGAAGAATACATCAATGTCGCCTGATGGTGGTCTGTAGATTACCATTATTATCATTTTCGTAGGGTTTGTCTTTACTTCAATGCCACAGCACTCAATATGCATTTCCCTTGCAAAGTTTGATATTTGCTCGATTGCCTTGGTTACTATATTTTTATTTGTGTATATGGCACATCCTCCATGAATGTGCTGGCTGCGACAGAATGATGCTTGGATGTTGTAGTTCTCAAAGGTCATGCTGGAGGTTGCTGCATTGACGATCCAGGTTTATGTTATGCAGAGAGCATGAGATTGTGTTTCCTGGCATAATATTTCCAGTTCATTTATTTTGTTTGCTAAATTTTGTATGTTTATATGACTGATTCGGAGAACGTTAGGTTGTGATTCTACATATCCAATCTGAGCTGGGAAAGTCGAGGGTATAAAAAATTGTATGGCTGTGGGCTTTTGGATGGTGTGGATCGATCGCCGTTGGTGGCGGGTGTGTTATTTGCGTCAGATGGGGTACTAGTATTTGTTTGTTGTTTTTCGTGATGTTGTATCGGAATATGAATTAATGTTACAACATTTTCGCCGTTTCCAACTGGGTCTGTTGAGGATCCTTGGAAGTCTTCTGTTGATGTTGAGACTGTTTTTGTTTTAACTAGATGCCGATAAATATAGTTTAGTATGCTATACCTTCCTCTGTTCAATATTTCGCCATTTTGCATTACTTCGTGTCGAGGTATTAACTTGTTGCAGTCTATGAAATGCACTTGGGGTTTTTGCGACTCATTTACACTATTCTGCACTAGTTTGTTCTGCTGCTCAATTAATATGTTAAGTGCTGGTTTATTTTGTATAAGCGGTGCTCCTACAATAGCTAGGTTTGTGTTGTCGCCTTTTGTTATAAGTTTTTTAATGTCATTTTCCTTTATTGGATTTCCCAGTCTTAAGTTTTCTGGTGTGATGAATATCACTGCAAGATCATTGCTGGTAAGGTTTTGGATAGTTTTATCGCCAGTTGCTATTATATCTTGATAAAGATTACTATTACTGTATTGGCAGTTGGTGTCAAAGGCACTGCCTGTAATTTGTTTAAATATTTTCCCATTATTATATCCAGTACTTCCCCAAGTAATAGTGCTTGTGGTTTTGTTATTTTTACTACTATCTGTTTTATGGCTTTTTCGCAACTGAATAAAAATATTTAACTTTAAATTATTGAAGCAAATATTTAATAAAATTACATATCTCAACATGTAGACTAGTCTGTCTACGGAATGTTTCGATACATATATAAACAATATTATTTAAACAAGCATAATAAATTATATCATTTACCTTAAGTTTTTATAGACACATAGTAGTTGTACAAATACTTTCATCCTATCGGGACTCATCAGTGCGCCGATCGTAAGAGAGAAACATTAAATAATAGAAAAGAATTGATTTCAAAATTTTAAAATTTGTCAGTTTGTTTGACATGTAACCTAGATATGAAAAAAATGATAGTGTGAAGCCATCTATAATGTTATTTTTAAATGTGTTCAGATTATTTGTTGCGTTTAGATCGACAAAAAAAAATCTTTTTTGGCTTTTTCGCAACTGAATAAAAATATTTAACTTTAAATTAATTGAAGCAAATATTTAATAAAATTAAATATCTCAACTACTATGTGTCTATAAAAACTTAAGGTAAATGATATAATTTATTATGCTTGCTTAAATAATATTGTTTATATATGTATCGAAACATTCCGTAAACAGACTAGTCTACATGTTGAGATATGTAGTTTTATTAAATATTTGTTTCAATTAATTTAAAGTTAAATATTTTTATTCAGTTGCGAAAAAGCCAAAAAAGATTTTTGTTTGTCGATCTAAACGCAACAAATAATCTGAACACATTTAAAAATACTATCTATTTTATAATGTTGGATGATGACTCCTTGTTTGAGAGTTTCTTTGTTTCCTCAGATTTTTCCTTATTTGCTCTAAGGAGTTTGAGATCACTCTGTAGTACTTCTTTGTCGTCTTGAAGGCATTGAATAGTTTATTTTAAACTTTCATTTTCTACTCTTATTCTTCTGATTTTTGCTTCTAATTAGAATATATTTTTTTTTAATTCGCCCTCAGACAATATGTATTGACCCCTTTCCTGCTTTAGTTCTTCTGTAAAGAGAGTATGGTCTCCTGGTATTCTTCAATAATGTTTTTTCCTTTTTGTTCAGAATGGACCTTTTTTTGCTTTTCGTTTTTTTTTCTTGTTCCTTGTTTATATGTTTATCCTCATGATTGTCAGTATTCTGCATATTCGTATTATCTAGCTCAGTTAATCTCTTTTCAAGTACTCTTGTTCTCTTCCGGTATTCTTCCATTCTGTTTTTCAGCTCTGTTATGCATTGTTTGGATTCCGCTGCTTGTTTATTAATTTGCTTTTCTTCATACAGTTCCCTTTCTAGAGTTTTTATGTTATGTTTTTATGTTTATGTTTTTTTACACCTTTCAGCTCTTAAATTTTGAGACTAATGTAAAATCCTCAGATGCTACAAGCTACATTGAAAAGCGATTTTTTAGTGAATTTAATAAAAAGAAGTGGATAGCATTGGTTAACCAAAAAAACTGGCTGCTACCTCGAAATCTTGGTACACAAACAATGTTTAATATTTTTTATGATAATCTGTGTGATATATTTGAAAAATCTTTTCCCATTGAAAGAGTAATGGAAAAACAAAATAAACCATGGTTAACCAATGAACTTGCAAATATGCGTGCCATGTTGGTTGAATTGGTTGAGATGAAAGGTGTGACTGGAGGCGAAGTATATGAAAATAAATACTTGCAAATGAAAGAGAACTACAAGAATGCAGTAAATCATTCTAAATTAAACTATAACAATCTCAGAATTCAAAATTCACATAATATAAGCAAAGAAAGCCGGAATATTATAAACAAACATAAAAGTAATTTCGTAGATAATATTTACAGTAAGACAGGTGAAAGTGTCACCGATGGCTCCCAGATAGGTAAAATATTTAATGATTATTTCATAGAACTTTCTAACAATGCTTTGAAGCCCACAGGAACTGCTTCAAATTCTATATCTTGTAGTTCTCTGTTTCTTTGCCCGACTAATGCAGAGGAAGTGTTCAATGTAATAAATAAAGTGTGTAAAAAATCCTCTTCAGGCCCTGATAATATTCGTGGCCCTGGTCTCTTGGAAACTGCGCATATTATAGCAGAACCTATCAGTCAAATTTTAAATAAATCATTCTGTGAGGGTTGTTTTCCTCAACAACCAAAACTTTCTAGAGTTGTGCCAGTTTTTAAGGAGAGGGGAGACATAGTAGTTGCACAAATGTGTATATAAAAACTTAAGTATATTAATTAAGAATAGTGTGAAAATATGTGCACCGGGGAGTGTATATCAGCTCTTGCGATCATTTGTGTCTTTTTTCAGTGGCTTTGTTTGTGAATAATACATGTGTTTGATACCATTCTGTTGCTGTGGAAAAACTATACATATTTTTTGAAAAGTCAAGAACCTTGAATCACAAATAATCTCATAAATTAAGAAAATAGGTCTGAAAACGTAGTTTTAAATTTTAATCACTGAAAGAAATATTGAGGAAAAAAATCGGAATATTTACAATGCTGCAATGCTATCTTTTAAATATTCAAATTAGCTGATAAGAGTCTACTAAAATGTTTTATTTTTATTATTATTTATCATATTGTGTGAAATCCACCTGTTAAGGGAATTCCCCTTTTTTATGTAGGTTTAGTGTTTATGGGGATTCCTATTCTGGTCCAAAATAAGTAAACAGGTCCGGATTTAGAGTTTTTAATATGATTTATTTTATATTATAAGAAATAGCAACATATATAGATTATTTATTCGTCGACTTTCTGCTGCTTTTGTTTTGGAGATACTGACTTTCTGAACTGAGTAGGGGAGCAGTGTCGCCTAAATTTGAGTGGCTGGTGAGTTAAAGGGTTAAATTAATGGTGACAAACGTTAAAAAGGATTATTTAATTTTTAAAATACAATATATTATAATGGAAAGGTCCTTTAAATGTTGTAGAAATAAAGATTTCACAAATTTTTGCTGTATAGAATGCAACAGCATATTTCATCCAAGCTGTATGGACAGATGTCAACAAATTATCAAACTGGGTGGATATAGAATTTTATGCTCTACAGTGTGTCAGAGAAATTTTAATAAACGGGATGATGAATATGCAGCTTTTAAAAATCAAATAGAATCTCTTCAGAGGGAAATTGCAGGCAAGGATAGATACTTGGAAAGGCTCAAACGGAACAGTCGAGTTTTTGAAGAAGAGGTTTCTGATGCCGAAAAATCATTTGCTTCACAGTTAGAGAAGCTAAATCAAAGTAATGTGGCATTGCAAGAGGAACTTAAGGAAATGAGAAGCAGAGAAGAACATATGACTGCTGCATTAGCATCAGCCAAGGAATCGAAGCAAATCTTGGAAGATAGAATTAAGGAATTAAATGCCTTGAACAAAAGTATGGTTATCACAATAGAGTCTTTAGAGAAAAATAATGGGGTTTACTTCACA
Organism: Kuschelorhynchus macadamiae; assembly: GCA_030620095.1. Classification (NCBI taxonomy): domain Eukaryota; kingdom Metazoa; phylum Arthropoda; class Insecta; order Coleoptera; family Curculionidae; genus Kuschelorhynchus; species Kuschelorhynchus macadamiae. The sequence continues at coordinate 422,611 of JAUTXW010004330.1, read as the reverse complement.
GAAGTTGAAGAATTGAAGCTTAAATTATTCAATATTCAAAAGGAGCAATCTTCAAATGAAATTGAAATGGAAGAACTTCGAAAGACCTTTGAGTGTATGTTAACATCCATAAAAGTTTTAGAAAGTGAAAAACATTATTATTGTTGTGAAATCAAAGAATTACAGGGTAAAATTAAAAAACTAGAATCTTCATGTTCAAATGTGCAACCCTTCACACCAACCGATAATACCTCCTTGGTGATATGGGATAAACCGTACGACACTCGCCCTAGAGTTTTGTTTGTTGGTGGGAAATGTAGCAGAGAATTTCTTAAACATCTACGTAACAAGTTAGGCCAGAACTTTAATCTTCAATGTTTTCTTAAGCCTGGGTGTGCATCTCATGAACTGGTAAAAACCGTGTCGTCTTTGGTGTCAGACTTTACTAAGCGTGATTTAGTTGTTTTGTGGTTAAATGGAGCATGTTCGCCAAAACTTGTCTTAGACAAATTTATTTTAGCTTGTGATAATACAAATTCACTAGTTATGACAAGTCCCTATTCTGCTCGAAATCATAGTGTTATCTACAACAGTAACTTATCTATTTGTAAAGCTTTTCAAGCAAATAATATTGATTTGAGCAAGATATTGGAATGTAACTATGCACATCGCTTTGGATCAGACTTAGCAGATTTGTTGCACAATCATATCGAAAAATATTGCAGTGCAATAAACAGAGATACTACACTGGAAGCTCACGATGACTCAACACCTTTTTTATAGATGTTATTGCAGAGGGAGAAAACACATATCCTCAATTTAAACCAGTTAGCTTTGATACACTGCCACCAGACTCATCAACTCTGCATGTTAATGATACCCTGAACATAATCCACCAAAATATTCAGTCTCTTCGAAATAAAAAAAGTGAAATCGAGCTGTTTATGAATACATTGGATGAAAAACAGGATGTTTTGTGCTTAACGGAACATTGGCTGAAACCACAGGAGGTTGAGTTTACTAAAATTGCTAATTTCAAACTAATATCCTCCTATGCACGTTCAGAAATGGAGCATGGAGGAACATGTATACTAGTTAGTGAAGAAATAAATGATTTTGAAAGTTTGGAGAAGATTAACGATTGTAGCATAGACGGACAGGGAGAGTTTTGCTCTGTAATCAGTAGGAAAAGAAAAATTGTAATTGTTTGTCTATATCGTACATGTCTTGGTGATTTTAATGTATTTTTAGAAATTTTAAATTCTGTTTTACAAATTTTATATAATCAATTTAAAGATTTTAAAGCTATATATTGTGGTGATTTTAATGTCAACTTTTTGAATGATGGCTCTGACACCAGTCAAGTTTTAGACCTTTTTTGTTCATTTAATTTTAAGCCAACGATTCTTGAGCCTACTAGGGTAACTAAAAAAAGTGCCTCATGTATAGATAATATATTTGTTAACTTTGAGTAATTTAAAAAGGCATCAGTAATTGTGTCTGCTCTTTCTGACCATTATGCTCAGGGCATTTGTGTAAATCTACCAAAAATCGAATCCAGGGAAAATATTTTTACAACAAGATCATTTTCGAAGGCACGTCTTGAGCAGCTTTTTCAGGAGATGAAGAATGAGGATTGGGGTGATGTGCTGGGGGTGGCCGATGTCAACCAGGCATACACAATTTTCAGCCACATTTTGTCCCAAAAACTAAATCTGGTATGCCCAAATAGAAAAGTTAAAAATAAAATACAAAACTCAAAAAAATGGATAACTATGGGTATAAAGATATCAAGTAAACACAAACGAAAATTGTATCAACAATTAATATCAGGGGAAATAACCAACGATTTTTATAAAAGATACTCGGGTATCCTAAAAAAAGTCATTAAAAAGGCTAAACAGTTGGCAAGTCAAAAGCGCATCGAAGTGTCCGAAAATAGAGCTAAGGCAACCTGGTCTCTGGTAAAGGAAATTACTCAGCCAAACATAAAAAAAGAGTCTTTATTTAAGAACTTCTCATATGAATCCGAAAAGGACCTCTTAAATTCAATCAATGATTTTTTTATAAATATATGTCCAGACATAAGAGAAAAAGAGGTGATTGATTACTCAAAAATTCAAGTAAATCAACATAGCATATTTTTAGAGCCAGTTACATCATATGAGGTCATTAACATTATAAAAACATTAAAAAATAAAAAATCTGTAGGCCATGATGATATTCCTGTTGCTATTCTTAAGAGGTCTGTACACGTCATTGCTCCACCACTGACTCATATGATAAACCTAATGTTGCAAACTGGGGTGTCCGAATTTCCTGAAAAGGGCACTAATAAAGCCAATCCATAAGAAGGGTGATACAGACAGGTTTGACAACTATAGGCCTATCTCGCTCCTCTCCAACATTAGTAAGGTGTTTGAGAGTGTGATTTATGGCAGGTTGGTTGATTTCTTTGATAAGCATCATACGATCTCAGGTAGGCAAAATGGTTTTCCTAAAAAAAAATCTACAGTTCGTGCCATTTATCAAGCTTTGGAGCAAATATTAAACTCTATTAATGACAGCAAGTTTACCGCAGCCATATTTCTTGATTTATATAAGGCATTTGACAGTGTCGATCATACTGTTCTGTGCAACAAGCTTGAGCCATATGGTATCAGCGGCGTGGCGCTGGGCTTGGTTGTGTCGTACCTTCGGAGACGTGAACAGTGTGTCATTGAAACCAACAACTCGGGAGAACAGGTATCAGTTAGCACTACCATAAAGTGAGGTGTTCCTCAGGGATCCATCTCTTGGGACCACTGCTTTTTATCATATATACAAATGACCTTCCATACCCCAATTGGGGTCTAACTATTATATTGTAATATATGGATATAGAATTAACTAACTAACTAACTAAGGTAAATGATATAATTTCTTATGCTTGCTTAAATAATATTGTTTATATTATGTATCGAAACATTCCGTAGACGAACAATTATATTAAATATTTGCTTCAATTTATTTAAAGTTAAATATTTTTATTCAGTTGCGAAAAAGCCAAAAAAGATTTTTGTTTGTCATTCTAAACGCAACAAATAATCTGAACACATAAATGTAATAATAAAAATAAAACTAAATAAATTAATAATTTACATCACTAATTGTTTAAATTCTAAGGAATACATCATTGGTCTGTTTTTCGATATGAGCCGTGCATTCAACACAGTGGATCATCAATTACTCTGCGATAAGCTGGATAGAATGGGGGTTAGGTGGACACCTAATAAGTGGATAAGGTCATATTTGACAAGAAGGTCACAAGTGGTCAGTATAGGCAGTAACAGCTCTCAATATCAAAGTGTGACTGTAGGCCTGCCTCAGGGTTCCATCCTTTCACCTATTCTATTCTGTTGTTTTATAAATGACTTACCATCCTTTTGCAATCCTCTGGGAAAAAATATAAACTATGCAGATGATACAAACATGCTGCTAAGCTCTAAAAGCCTGTGCGATAATATACAGAAAGCCGACAAGCACAGACTTCTATTAATAATATAGTTAACTGGTGTAAATCAAACGTACTCTGTATCAACAGTAGTAACGTAAGACTAAGTTTGTTCAATTTTGTACAAAAAATATGTGTGTGGACAAGAGTGTACTTTTAAAAATGGAAAATAAATCTATACCACAAGTCCAAAATTCAAAATTTTTAGAGGTTTATGTTGATAATAAAGTAACTTGGACTAAACATATTAATTTTATATGTAATAGGTTAAGCTCTGTTTGTTTTTTGTTCCGACAGCTGAGAGACACTGTCGGTCTAGAATATCTTTTTTTAATGTACAATGGATTATTTTTGACAGCAGTAAGTTATGGAATGTCACTTAGGTGGTGCAGGGGACACATATAAAATATTAATTTTACAAAAAAAAAGTCATAAGATGTATCAAAAAGCTAAAACACCAGGAATCATGTAGAAAACATTTTAAATATCTTGTTCACGATACCAAGTTTATACATTTACTTACTAGTGCAGTATGTTAAAAAAACATAAACTGATTTCATCAAAGAAGTGATCTACATGGTTATCCTGTATGTACAGGTTCCCTTCTTCACCTCCCATATAGCAGACTGGCAGTTGGTCAAAGTACTTTTACTACTACCATCTATCTGAGAGATTAAGAAATATAGATAGCTTAAAAAAATTTAATTCAAGTGTTAAAGAGTTTCTCAATAATGGAGTGTATTATAGCTTCGAGGAGTATATGGTAGGTTAAAACTTTTATTTATTTTAATTTAATATAGTTTACAAATATTCTGTCTGCTTTTTTTTGTCATGTCTGATTTACACTCCCATCATATTCATAGCTATTTTAAATTGTGGTGTCTTTAATTGCATATGTCTTTTTTTTTTTTGAACTATTTTTTAAGACTTATTTTACTGAATGTATGACGTGTTTGGCTGGTTGCAATTTTAAATGTTCTATTTGTAAATTGCAAATGGCCTGATAATAAACTATTTGATTTGATTTGATTTATTAGATTTGATGAAAGTGTTTGTATTGACTGTACGCATATGTGATATATTACTGTAAGTGATATCAAGTACATTTTACAATACCTAATTGTTTTACTTATCATCATTTTATCTCTTTTTGGTAAGTCTTTATCATGAATAAATTCTATTCTAATGGAAATACAGTTCATACAGCTCTCCTGCAGGTTATTAACATATAGGTGATCCTTTGATTATTAAATTAATAGTCTGTATTAAAATTACTATTTTAGTGTCCCTCTGGTAGATTAAGTATTCATCAGAATGTTTAACTTAATCACTATTTGTAGATAATATATCAAGATTTTTCATAAAAATGTAAATATCTTAGTTATTAAGTGTTAAAAAAACCCACCTCGAGATACCTCTAGACTATTAAGGGCTTCTTCCATGAATTCTCGCTTCAGAGTTTCATTAACTTTTTCTCCAGGATCTACCATACCTCCTGGCAATGCCCATTGTCCACAATCCTTCCTCTGAATGGCACAAAACTGCAAAATAGGCCTTCCATATATTTATAAAACTTCAATTAAAAATGTTAATTATTCTTACTTATTAGTAGTAATATTCAGGATTATTTCATTATTTTCACCAAGTTTCCAACGAGTTACAATGGGGTCTGCAGCATGGTTAGGACCCCATTTTCCCAGCAACCCACGTCCCTTTAAACCAGTCCTACCTACTGGATTTAGAGGATGGCCATCTTTTATCCTGTAGATTCCCAAATGACTTCTACGATCAATTTTACCATCTAGTTCATTCCATTGCGGATTAAAAGTATGGTCACCTATTAAAAACAAATTATAGCAATCTGAACAATATATATTACAATAGGATTCAAAATAATAAAGTAATAATCATACTTATAAGAGGATCTGCCCAAGGCTTGTTTAGTAAAACTTTGGAATCATAATCTGGTGGATTGTAATCTTCAAACTCTACCAACCAAGAGACCAATTTGTCGGGAAACACAAATCTTTTTATATTACTAAAAGGATAAATTCCTCCTCTACATTTGAAATGCATAATTCTCACTAAGTACAAACAGTATATTTAACTAGAAAAAAAATTTGAAACTAAATTGTGTTCGTGAAACTATATTAACACAATTAAGGTGGGTTTATACAGGAAATAAAATAAAATAAGAAAATAAGTTTTCGGTGTAGTTTATACAAAAATAAAATTAAATAAGAAAAACAATTGCTGTCAAATTCTGTAACACAGTTACAAAAACTGTAGTGAACTGTCAATATCATATGTTCCAAGTAGAGGTGAGCGATATTTCACTGCCGGTGATTTAATCTCCATGATGTCAAAAGTACAGGTAACTACATTGACCAAGATCCTAAAGTAGCGGCGATCGGTAAACCGTGATTTTATTTTCTCACGCTTTTAATTAATCAATACTTAATTATTGTACCGCCAACGGCGACCGAGGAACGGTGCAATCAGCAGTTGGTTAGGAGAGTTACGTCTCGCCAACCGAGGTCTGCACTAAACTACTCTAGTTTACCTATGGATTTTTACCTTAGCAGTAGATTCCTTCACAAAAAAAAAACAGGAAATTGACAAAAACATCAGTAGATTTCTTAAATTTATTTAAAACATTTAAATATTAAAAAACATATAAAAACACAACTTATTCAGAATCTGACAATTCTAATACTATATGGCAAAAATCAATAATAATGAAAATGTTACTATACGTCTCTATTCTCCATTGCAAAAACAAAAAATTCTTTTTTAGGTGACAGTAAAATTATTTTTATACATCACTAACAGAATGTCGCGCCGCCGTACTTAAAAGTAGCGGTGGTTTAATAATCAGGTACTAGAAAGTCGCTGCCAAGTTTGCAATAATAATGATATTTTGATATTAGACAAACCGTGATCACCGTCACTGTTTAAAAGAACGGTGATTAAGTAATCACGGTAACTGATAACGACGTTACCGAAAAATCGCCGGACCGCTCACCTCTAGTTCCAAGACGCAAGGCGCAGGCGTATTTTTCAAATAAAATAAATTTTAAGATAAACGTTGGTCCAGTCTAGTGGTGGGCAAATCGACTAATTTTAGATAGCAGTTAAAGCAGTTATTGCTACTTTGAAATAGCAGCTTTCAAATAGCTGCTTCAAAAAAGCAGTTTTTGCCGGAGCTGGCAATTCGCCTGCACAGTTGCACAGCAGGTTTGGCTTGGCGGCAAAAAGCAAAAAAAGCAACTGTTTCTTGGTAAATCAAGGTCAAAATCTGCCACACTGCAGTGGATGAGGGGAAGTAATTTTGTTTTTGTGATATTACTTATTTGTTTTTTTAAGGAGTTTACGTTTTAGTTCTGTTTCCAAGAAAATTATTAGTTTTATAATGTTTTTTACTTAGTTTTCTTAAATAACCTAATGGGTTATGTTAATAAAATTATAATTTCCAGTAAAACAATACTATAAATTATTTACTACACACTTAATTTAAATCTCAAGATTATTTAAACATCTAAATACCTACACACATACTACATAATATAGACCGCAAAAACCCTGCTATTATATATTACGCAAACCTTCCATCCTTCACCTGACTGTTTTCGATCCTTGCTGTTAAAATGCTATCCCTCGAACGGCGACAGGAATCCGGTACATTTTTCTACCGCATCGGAGAAACGGCGGCCGGCGAAGCAGTGACGTGGTAATAGACCTGATCCAATAACGCGATTTTAAACAAGCAGCTACTTCTTGAAACAAAAAGCAGTGGTAAGCTGCTTCGGCCAAATAGCTGCTTCAAAATAGCAGCTTAGCAAATAGCAATCCATCCCTGGTCAAGTCTTCCGGTTCGCCTCGCTGAAGGCAGACGTTTGTGTTATTAACATAAGTGGTTCCACGTGTTCTGTTTTGCTGCTTTATTTCGGGGGGAAACGGGAGACTCAACCGCTTAGAGTGGAAACTAACGACCCTGCTAGAAAAGGAGTAGACGCTGTGAAGGTGTGAGGTCTAGCTGTTCCTGCATTCTATCCCGTTCGTCTGCCGCAGTTCTACATAGAATATTAGCGTAATGGACGCTATGTGGCTGGAGTGGGAGGGGTAAGGGGATAGCTTGAAAGAAAAGGTCATCTCGTGGGATCAGTAGTACTCTTAAGGGGCATCATGGAAGTGGGCTCTTTTATACTATCATGCTTGGAGAAAATATGATCTTAATTTAAAACAAACTAATAAAAATATTTGATTTTGTACCTATTACCGTAGTAATAAGTTATATGTTTGGAACGCTGTTTCTTTTGGCTTTTACGGTAAATACCGACCAACACTACTCGTCAATCAAACCATGAAGTCATAAAATCACATGCTAAATAATTGGAAATCAACTTTGAAATACACGTGTCCTCTAAAAGCGGTGACACACGCCTAAATTACAGGAGCGTAAATCTCACAATACTTTCTATTGCAGGGATCATCTCCGTCACAACACAGGTTGCTTAACGTGCTTCATATTGGTTCGTCTTTTCTTTCCCCGGAGTATAAACAATATTTGTCGAATGTTCAGTATGAGCTTCTTGACTCGGAATCCCTATTCAGGCGTAACCCTTTTTTTAAGGTTTTTTTTAACAAAACTGAAATGCGATTTAAAACAGGTGAGGATTAGTTAGGTTCACTATATCAAATTTCCTCTCTATATTAAATTTAACAAAACTTATACTGTTAGGTTGGTCTGTCCCGTTAGCGTTAGGATAACCCAGGTTTGCCGATAAAAACCTTCTTTAAAACTAGAAACCATCATTAAAGCCGTACAATAACATCTCAGACCATCAGTTCTTTCTGCGTATATTTCGTATATTTATAAGACGGAATATAGCTTGTATATTCAAAACGCCATATAAATAGTGAAGCCAACAGGAAAAATACCGGAATTTGGCAAAGAGTGCAGGCGTAGGAACAAAATTTAAATTTACATATTTGATAAATTATTTTTCGATTGACAATGTTCGAAGAAATGTAAACAAATTTTTTTTCCTATTTCATATTATTATCATATATTTAAGACAGGGGATATAGCTTGTATTTTATAAACGCCATATAAAAATAGTAAAGCCATTTAACAGAAAAATGACCGGAATTTGGCAAAGAATGCAGGCGCAAAACGAAATTGACATTTGCATACTTGATGAATTATTTTGCAATTGACAATATCGCAGAAATGTAAACAAAGAATTTTTTCCTATTTCATATTATTTTATAAACGTAACCGTGTTTTTGTAGTTTTGATGCTAAAATTCGGCAGAACCATTTAGTGGTACATACGTTTACCCTATCATGAGATTATGGACTCAATATTAGGCAGATATTCCAGAAGCGGAAGCTCGAATTAGAAAATAAGGTATATTTATAAAACATAACTTTGAGTTTTTTGTTATATAAATCTTGAACCAAGCACATAGTTAGGGGTCCTATGGTTCTGGAGACCACAAAACCCTAAGAATATTTTGATACAGGCATGATTTTTCCTAATTTTTTTGAAATTTGACCGTTTGGACTCCTGTCCCCTCCGAACTGAATTTCTGTCTACGTGCCTGTGTTAGACTCAAAAATTGTAGACAGCGTCCTTAAAATTGGGTTAAAAATGTAATTCCAACAAACTAATGTCAGTTTCAGATTCTCTGGTTGCCGAATGTTGCATATTTATTTAGAATTTAGAGTAGTTGAAGTTCCCAGTATTCCAGATACGTACTTTTACGAATACGGATTCGAACTAGTGATGTAAATATTCGGATTATTTAAAGAATTGGATTGTACGGAACCGAATTAACAGAATACTCGGATTAATCATCCGATTTCGAAATCACACGTTATGGGCGTGTTTAGGCAGTCCCAATTTTTAGTTTTATGCCTCCAAATCGGCAGCTGCAGAACTGAAATTGAATGATATCGGCGGGTGCTGAACTGCCGTTTCCACGAATGCACAATGAGATGTCAAACGTCGAAATTCGAAGTAGGAATTAGAGTAAAGAAAGAATTAGTAATCTATGCTGTGAGTAGGGTCAATTTGTGAGAGTTAATGATTAATGTAACTTGTAATTAACATACCAAAATCCGATAACTCAATATCAACTTAAAGTGCAGAATAATAAATAATACACATTTAACCATAAAAAAGATATGCGAAAGAGGGTTTTAATTTTAAGATAATGTTGAAAAACCTATCTGTCCTAAGTAACAACCTAAAACTTACACGTAGATCCTCGACCCCCGCTTAAGTTTTCAATTTTATTATTAATAATCCGAATTTAAAAATCTTTCGAATTCGAATTCAACGAGTTCTCAATGTTCCTATCCCATATTTATTCGGATACAGCCACCGGCATCGGCCCGCTGCTACCGAACCCCCGAACGAATTTTTCATTCGAAATACGAATGCAAATTCATAATCATAATCAGCAGTAGCTAGGCGGTTACTTAACAGTAAGTATCTCAATACTCGCATTAAACGAGTATTTTAATTCGAATCATTACATCCCTAATTCAGACCTTAATTTGTAAGAGTTTGTTGAGTTTGAATTTGTGGATAAAAATTAACTTTTGAGAATATGGTTTTCGAATGTACATATTCGATGATTCCGGTAACATGTTTTTCGGATGCTTCACTTTTTGGCCATAGTTATTCTTATCCCCACTCATAATTATATGGTATATTTACAGCACTTTGTGAGAAACTGAGAGAGATGAGCGAAAAAGAACTACATGTGATTTACGCTTTGCTACTTTAAAATCACAATAACGGCCTGTTACTATTAAAAAATAACCTGTAATTTGGTTTAAGTCAAACGTGATTTAAGCAGTTTCGTTCTTGCGAATAGACTTGTAATTAACAGAGAGTCACCGTGATTGGCACATAGCGAAAGCTTTCGTCATTATTTTGTTACAGGAACGACATATGACGAACGCCTTCAAAGAGCAAAGTGTGTGCTGACTGTGCAGGCGGAAAATAACAGCGTTGGCCGTCGGAAGATGGAAACGTATACACAGATTAGGCTTTAAAAGTAACTTACGGATTGGTTTGAAAAATTGAATTGATTTTTAGTTTCTGTTCTCCGCATAACAGCCCATACATATATTATCGATATAATATACTTGATTGACTGGATCATTACTTGATGAAAATCCATTATCAACAAAGTAAATAAAGCACTTTAAACTTTTAGATTTTCACTTTTATTCACAACTTGTGACATATGTTTCGCTAACATTGAAGCTTCGTCAGACAAACGGCATTTAAACTTACAATTTGCTAAATGAGCTGAATTTTTATAAAACCATATTTCTAGGTAAAGACTTTTATGGCCTACGAGAGTCGTAAATAACATGTGGACGGAAATTTCTAATAAAATGGGTTTAAAATAGGTCAATTATATTGCTAAAGCATGGTGATTATCTTACAAATGTTCGGCATATGTTGAAACTATTTTATTTTTAATAAAACTTATTTTATGCTCTACTAATCTCTGTTTAAAAGTTCTCCGAGTCTAGCCTATATACACTTTTGGGCATGATCCACAGTTTAGTTTATGAAACCTCGTATTAATAATTTATTTCTTTTTTCTTTGTTATTTTTTATAAATTTACTTAGATTATTATTTATTTTAAATGCAATTTTAAGGTTATTTTACGCAGTATAAAAAAAGTGGGTTTTATACTGCGAAAAAAGAACATTAAAATTGCATTTAAAGCAAATAATAATTAAATGACGGTGGAAATTATCAAGGGGTTAGTTTGGTTATCAATATCTCATTTTTTTTTAATTCGATAAAAAAATAAATTGCCTTTTGGACAAAAAAAAATCCGCACTCACATCTTATGTGACTGTTATTGCATCTCGAAATAGGAATCATAACTAGAGGTATTTGTTGAATATTGTAAGTCTGTGAAATAAGATTTTATATAAACTAGGAAGTACTAAAAACTGTTACTATATAACCTTCATCTCACAGAAGCAGACGGCACTATTTTACAAATCATAATCTTTAAAGGTAGTATTACTTTTAAAATTTGGATACCTAATATTAATATTATTCAAAAATATAATAAAGCATTTTTTAATAATAATATTTATTTGTGTAACAAGAAACCTAATTACAAGACAAACCAGCCCAATATATATAGTTTACATCATTATTAACTTAAGTACATTATACAATTGAAACTAAATAAGTATCACAAAACCAAATTCAAACTAGTCTTGGTATAATTACAAAATAAATGGAACAATAATTGCGTAACAATCACCCCAAAGCCCAGCCAAAGATAATTATTTAACAATAATGCATATGTAAATACTCAACAACTTTCTTTCTAAATTTACTGAAGGTTAGACAGTGAATGTCAATGTCGATCACTGCAGAGATAGAATTAAAATACTGACATGCCCGAAACAGTGTGGCTTTGTGCTCTCCATAATTTCGATAGAGTGGAAGATAGAAATATGTCGTAGTTCTCATATACCGTTGGGGTACATGAAAGTTAAGTTTCTGCAGAAGGGAACTGCAGTCGATCTGGTTATTGGCCAACCTAAATAAAAAACTTAAAGAAGCATAAGCCCTTCTACCAGATAGGGACACAAATCCAAACCTTTGAAGCAGGGCTGAGTGATCAAACCCTCGAGCAGTATACACTCCATCCAACCTATATGCCAAGTGTTTTAAGAATTTTCGTTGCACATATTCAATTTGGTTTATTTGCACAATGTATATAGGTGACCACACTATAGAGGCGTATTCTAGTTTGGACCGAACAAGTGCATTGTACAACGTTATAACACATTCACTGTCAGTGAATTTACTGGTTGTGCGAATGAGAAAGCCAAGAGTTTTCAATGCAGATTGTGTTATCTCCTCAATATGACCATTGAACGACAAGGTCCTGTCAACAACTACTCCTAGATCCCTAACCGATTCACAGTTAGGTAGGACATTATTGGAACTACTATACTGAAACAGAATTTGATTATGCTTTCGGGTGAGTGTCATCTTCTTACATTTTTGTACATTTAAGGGAAGCTTGTTTGTGCTACACCAATCAGTAATAATTTTCAGATCATTCTGAAGTTCCTCGCAATCAGCCGTGGAACGTACTACCCTTCATATCGTCCGCGAATAAGATGGTCTTGCTAGAGATTCCCATTGCAATATCATTGCTGAAAATGGAGAAAATTAACGGCGCTAGATTACTCCCCTGGGGGGCCCCACTTGTAGCAGAGAATTTACCTGATTGATACCCATTATATTCTACGAATAGTTGACGGTTTTTTAAGTATGATTGAAAAAAAGAAATAAGGTTGCCGTCGAAGCCGATATCCTGCATTTTGGTTAGTACAATTTTGTGGTCTATTTTATCGAACGCTTTAGAGAAGTCTGTGTATACTACATCAACTTGAAGACCCTCATCTAAAGCATCATATACGTCCTGAAGGAAGCTAGCTAGGTTTGTGACGGTTGAACGTTGGTGGAAGAACCCATGTTGTTCCGGGATAATAACAGATTTAAGTTGAAAAAACAATTTATTATATACAGCCTTCTCAAGAACCTTTGCAAAGTTTGGGATGATTGAAACAGGGCGATAGTTTGATATTGAGATTTTTTCCTCTGATTTGAAAATGGGACAAATTTTTGATATTTTCCAGATCTCGGGAAAGCTGTTGGTTTTTAAGAATAAATTAAAAATGGTTGTAAGTGGTAAGGCAAGTGCATGAGCACAATCCTTTAAAATAAATGAAGGAATATTGTCGTGGCCAGATGTTAGTTTTGGCTTAAGAGATTTTAGCGCGTTTGTGACATCTTCTACACTCAAAGTTCCTAGTTTTATTAAGTTGCTATTATTTTGAGGTGCTATTGGGGTCGTGGAATTCTGATCCGTAGTACTAGAGGGGGAATACACACTGTTAAAAAAGTGGGCAAAGGAGTCCACAATGTCCTGCTCAGAGGTAATTTCATTACTATTATATGACATAGTGCTTGGAATTCGTGATTTGCGTTTTTTACTGTGGACATAGCTCCAAAAACGTTTTGGATCCAGCTTCATAGAGCCCTGCACAGAGATTAGGTATATATTATAGGCCTCATTAATTTTCTCTTTGATTTTAGTTCGAAGGTCTCGATAATCATTCAGAAAATTGATTTGTGTAGTTTTAAGCCACTTATTTTTTTAACTAATACAGTTTATTAGTTACCGTATAATAGCAGTTATTTAGTTTAATTATTTTATTCACGTTTCCAACATTATTTTTGTATTTCTATGCAATATGTTGTTTTTATTTGTATAGTTAATATTAATTTTACTGAATTTTCTTCTGACCTAATGTGTCTTAGATGTTGATATTTCGCATCTAGGTTTTTTTTCTAATATTTTGTACTAAATTAAATTTGTGTAAATTTATATAGGATATAAATAGTTTGACTTTAAAATATTACTTGTGCTTGTTCTTATTTAAAACGTAATTTAGACTGTGTTAATAAAATTATTTATATTTAATTATTTATGGCCTGTTGTGTCTTAGATGTGTTGATATTTTTTATCTACTTAAGTTTTCTAATTAATTTTAGTTATTTACAATTAATAAATATAATTTCCTAGTTCAACTAAAAGTGACCATTCTGCTTGTTTAAAAAAATCGTTAAACTTTATTCATTAAATTAATTTAATAAAAAGAAACAGAAATACAAAATAACAGTCGAAACAAAAAATTGTGCTTTTTACAGCTTATCAAAGCATGATATAACTTTCAAATGATCTGCAAGTTTTTCCAAATAGCCTCTCCTATGGTTGCGCTGTTAAATTCTTAGTAGCACGTTATATATCAAATTAATGTAATTGTTGGGCACGCTCATTATCCAGAATGAGTTCTTGTTATGTTAATTTATTTTGTGCAGTGTAAATTTTAAAGCATCAATAACAACAAACGTTGAAGCTAACCCCCCGAATAAATGTGAGGGTATTTGTACGAAAGGTTTATTATGTAAAAAATAAGATTTAATAATATCTGAAGTGAGCTGTTGAAGACATGAATTTTAATGTTTCACCAATTTTTTGTTAAATTGGCATCTGAAATAATGTATCATACTAACTGTCTTGTTTAATTTAGTTCATACCTTAATTATAAATCTTTTTCAGAAGTATAAGCTTTCAAATTACTTTTTAAAATTCAAATTTTAGAAATCAAAGTGGATACGCCACTGAAAATCGGAGACAAGGTGTCATTTTGGTGGGTCAACGCTTTGAATTTTGGAACCTTCCCGGTCTCGTCAAGGTCACGGCTAGGATCTTTCCTGTAAGTTTATTTATTCAAAGAGGTGGCATATTAGCCTACCAGTTATCACATATCAACACATAAAGGTGCATCTAGGCCGCTGCGCCGAATGTTCGTAATACTCCCATCCCGTAGTCTCTGCTCAACCGTTCAAATGAACCGCATTCGACATTCAAATCATTCAATCTACGTGACAAACTGCAAATTGATTAGCAGGTTGACACTCAGGAACGACCGAGAACCGAGAGTTTGTCCGAGATTTTGTTTTGAAACGGTCGGTCAATCGTTTCAAATGTGATCGAACCGTTACGAACAACTATGACTCGGACGTTCAATACTTTGAAGTTATTAAATCGATGTGAACAAATCAATCACGTTTGACACACGACTAGTTTGGCATTACTTTATAGTTTATACACACATCAGAGAGGGAATCGCAATAAGAAATATTCCATGAGCATGGAAATATAATAAGAAATACAGGTTCAGGACCTCTCAAAAATTTCGAATGCAGACCAAGATGAAAGACTAGTTCATTATCTGGAAAAGAATGCATTTGAAACAGCTGCAGTCATAGTAAGAGGGGGCGCATTTACTGAGTCAGTCTGTACCGCCGAAGAATTTGCTGTGCGGGTGTTATTAAAAATCGTTGTGCTCATGTTAACAAAATTTATCTCACAATAAAAGTAAAATAAGGTTCGAATTTGAAAGAGAAAGTGTAGAGAAAGATTGTGAATGTTTTAAGGGAAATGACGATAGTATATTGTGCAACAAGTGACGACCGACACGTTTCATACGAGTGTGGAAGTTTGGTGTCACGGTGTATTTGAGATTAATTTATATCATATCCTAAGATATTATCAGAAGCTCACGTTATAATAATGATATATGTTTATTATCTAATGACATAGCTTTTCAATGGCCAAATGTAATTTTCACATTGAAGCGTTAGGCGACGCCTATGATGCAAGTAGGATATTGCTCTCAAATGCAAACTTACGAAAGCTGCGTTTTCCCGTACCGCCTTACTTTGTAAATACAAACTCAAAAACACAACTCTCGGAAATTGATAAATATATTAAATAAGCCTTAAGCCTCATTCATCTTAATTCGGGACCTGTTGACCTAGTTTTTTTTTTGGACGAGTCGGAAAATGGAAATTGGTACTGTCGATGAATAAAGGAACGTATCTTCAAATTGGCAACACCGTATCACCGACCAATCTGACGTTTCGGCCATTGTGTTCCGGTAGGTGTCAGAGGAAACGCACGCGGGTGGATATTTTCGTGTTTTCCTCGTGACTTTTCTCAATATTTTCCGCAGAAATAACTCAGGATAAGACAAAAATGTCTCACAACACAGCTCCAGATAGCTGGGAATCTCAGGCCGATAGCAATTCAAGTAATAGCAGTCCTAGCCACGGTACAGATGTGACAGCGAAATTTTCCACGTTGAACGTAAACGCAGTTGAATTTGTGCCTTCGTTTAGTTTTGGATCTCAAAAAGTTTCCGAGGAAGATCCAAGCCCTAAAGGTGAAGAAAGTAAAGAATCTTCTCCTCAGCATCAGCCTGTAGTAAACGGTAAGTGCATACCTAAACTTAACTGTTAAATTTTGACAGTCTTTGGAATTTAGGTTAGATGGCCTCAATTGTTTGCAAAAAAAATTCACTTGGATTTTTGAGTCTGTTCTCCAAAACTCTTCCAATTTTAATTTTCTTAAATCAATAATCTACGGATTCTATTTTAAGTTTTTGTCTTTTGGCCAAATTTTCTTTACATTCTTTTGTGTTCTTGTTTTTGCTCTTTCCATATTGTTATAAGTCGCTTTTACAATAATTGAACATTCCATAATTATTTGCGTTTTTCAATTTGTTCTAATTACTGATTTTAACATTACTGTAGTAATTGAAAGCCAAAACAGTTATATTATGTTAAACTATAGATAAAGGCTGTTGCTCCACATTACCAGTTTACACTGGTTTTTCCAGCTATTAACCTGATATTTGTGGCACCTTTTCTTATTGAAAAATAACTTTAATATTTTTTAAATCTAATTTCAGTTGTATTTATTGATATACGTGAAATATGTATCTCAATAAAAATGAGCCATTTTGGCAGTGACCAATTGTAATTTGTCTTAAACCTAGTCTATCCAATGTCTTAAAGATTTAAGAGTGTCTTCATAGTTTATCTTTTAATTCATATTTTTTAGTTTCAAATCATATTCCTCAATACATATTCTTTTTTATATATATTTTTAATAATAGTTTACCCAGTTTCTTACTTTCTCTTCATAACACCTACTTAACTTTTAAGCATTTCACCAATAGCGTCAACTTGAGAGCATTAGACCCTGTAGCACTAATTACGCCTAGTTTTAATGGAATTTGATGATTATATTATTATTGTGAGGATCTGTATCCTACAGATCCTCACAATATTCTTCTTTTTTTTATATTTCACCACCATGACCATTCAGTTATTGGGGTGGATATTGGAATAAATGATAATTACATTAATAATAATTTTCCTAAAAATAGTAATTAAACGACATTATCCCGAAAACTGGATGATCATGCATACCATAATTAAAATTTAAAGTTTATCGATAGTATTTTTGACTTAAGTAACTGTAATGTTGATGTGATATTACATAACATAGATAGCAAGTGTAAATTAATCTTAGATAATAACTATCCAATAGTTGAAATACCATGTCATAGCAAATCTTTACCTTGGTATAATGGGGAGATAAGATTAAAGACCATGCGTGATTTAGCTTATGAACAGTATATTGAAGCTTCTGTTGATAAAGAGTTTTATTGGGATGTATTTAAGGTTAAGCGAAACTGTTGTTAATCTGCTAAAAAATAAAAAATGTCAATATTATGAAACCAAAATTGATGAGAATAGAAATAACCCTAAGATGATGTGGAGGTATATTAAGAAGATAGTAAGGCCTGATAGTGGCTTCTCATGGCAAAATATTAGGTTTGAGCATGGGTCTGGAGCTAAAGATCAGCTTGACGTTGCAAATAAGTTCAGTGAGTTTTTCGTAAGTAGCATTGAGTCTATTGTTAATTTTATTCGAGTGGTCTTCTGAATCACTACCTCAAATTGAGTGTGAATTTAATAATTTTGCACTAGTTACTTTTGCTGAACTAAAAAATATAATATTTAAATTAAAAATTAAAAATAATCCCCTTGTTACTATGAATTCCAAATTTTTGAAAGAAACATTTTATAGCATGGGCCACGTTCCTCTACACTTGATTAATACTTCTCACAACCGGACAGTTTCCCTCACAACTGAAATGTAGTCAAATTATTCCTGTTCAAAAGGTTCAAACACAAATGACATTTCAAATTTTAGACCTGTTAATACTCTTCTGTGCATTGAAAAGATTATCGAAATTGCAATTTATAACCAACTTTTGAACTACTTTAACAATAATAATTTATTCTTTGGAAACCAATCTGGCTTGCGTTAAGGACACGCTAGTGAAACAGCTATACAGCTAACAATTTCAAAATGGAAAAGGCAAATAGACAAGGGTAATTTTGTTGTCACTATTTTCCTTGATTTTAAACGCGCGTTCGAAACAATAGACCGGGGTATATTGATTAAAAAGCTTAACTATAATGGTATCAAGGGTCGAGCCCTTAGATGGTTTAGTGAGTATTTAAGTGGTCAAAGTCAGGTTGTTCAGCTGGAAAACTTTGTATCAAAAAAAATTGAAAATAATATTGGAGTGCCCCAAGAAAGTGTATTAGGAGCCCTTCTTTTTATCATATATGTAAATGATATTGGTTATATTGATGGTCTCGAGTTCTTGAATTTGTTTACTGAGGATACACTTTTATCTTGTAGCAGAAGAAGTCTGGATGAGGTTATAAATAAAACAAATAACATACTCTTAAAAATTGATACATTTCTTAAAGTTAACAAATTAAAACTTAAAGTAACTAAAACTAGAGCAATGCTGCTTAGTACTAAGCATAGACTATCAAATATTAACCTGGCTACATACAAGTTAAAGATTGAAGATGAAACTATAGCTTGGACCAATGAAATAAAGTATCTTGTAGTCATGATTGATGACATTAAATTTCCATAAACACTGTGAGTATTTGCAGAAGAAAATAAGAAGAAAGTTGTTGTTTTTCTCTAGAATTTCTAAAAATTTTACCTTTTTTGCCCGTCTGACAGTCTTTCAAACTATTATCCAGTTTTGTTTTGATTAATGCGCCACTATTGTGTATTTGATGTGTAATGGGTATCTGTCTTCATTGCAAATTCTTCATAATAGAGGAATGAGGATAATTTTTAGGTGTGATAGATACATACCCATTAACTCGATGTTGAAAATATTAAACTGGTTTCATTGGCATTAAGATTGAAACTGCTTGCTATGACATTTGTTTATAAGTAATGGTTTGATGCCAGGCTACTTTGATGAATTTTTAGCACTGAGACGCGAAATGCATAACTACTCCACTAGACAGATAAATCATTTCCATATTGAACGTGTGTGTTATAGGGGTAGCATGGCATCAGTCTTTTACAAGTGCTTGAATGAATATAATTGTTTGACTGTGAATATTAAGACTGCAAGTAGTGCTAAGTCATTTAAGAGAATGTTAACAAAGTACGTGCACTCTATTGTTTCTGGTCTTGGTTTGACTTAATAAGTATAAGAAAATGTGATACATTATGATTTCTGTATTTTATAGGTTTATTTGTATGTTACTATTGTTTGAAATGTGCTATTGTATTTTATTTGTTATTGTCTACTGACTTTCTTTTAATTTAAGATTTTTTTAAGGATTTTACATAACTTTTATATTAGGGCTTTCCTGCTTGAATAAATAAATAAAATAACTTTTAAAAATACAACCAACTGATCCAAATACAAAAAGTGAAATTATCAATGTCATATGTTCCAAGACGCAATGAACAGGCGAATTTTCAAAAATAAAATAAGAATCTCTTATTATATTTCACTGAATAAATGCCATATGGGAGTTGCATGCATTGATCTCCTTATTTTATTTTATTTTATATTGGTTTATTTTATTTCCTGTATAAAACCACCTTAAGGATAATAATTACAAATTAAAAAACTGGGCTTAGCTTCCTTATTCTGATAGGGAAGGGGGGAGGGGTGTTAGTCACACCACCAAAACTCTATTGTATCTCTTGTACTCATGTACATTCTCACCGGAAACACATCCTAGTTTAGCAACCAGCTAATTTTTGTAAAATAAGTGATGTCATCTCCCTTCAGAAGACAATGATACTCTAGCACTCGCCTAGAAAGGAGTCTCTGATTGATTGCATAGCAAGTCATTCAAAGAGTAATTATAATACTGTCTGATCTTGTTCTTAACCTCGGCTAAGATAATTATCATTTAGATTTGTATTGTAAAGATGTTTCGTTGGATACCTTATGAGTACATGATAAATTATATTCTTGTTGACTTTATACATTCGTTGATATTTGTATTTACTATTTGAATGACCTTGATGTTAGCAATAATAGCAATGTAACAAAGACTAAATAATATTTATTAAATTGTAATATGACAATAATTATTTTATTAGGTAATTTCTTCCGATAAGATCTTTTTCTGACCACTTTTATTTATTTTAGCTGTTCATTTTTAAAGTTAACGTTTCTTTAGTTGCCTATAATGGTATCAAAGTTAGGTAAAAATAACTCTAAACTTTAGCAAGATAGTTTACAACAAACAAGCAAATATATTAAAACCTCTGCAGATGGATGCAGTTTCATATCAGTTTATGTAATGTTTTTATGGCAATAAAGGAATTTTGTATTTGTATAACAAACAGTCTTTAACAATTATTTGTAGATAGCTGGGTTTGATTTTGTTTCTAGCTGTATGTGTGATCATTTCATCTAAAATTTTATTAAAAGTTAAAAATTAGAAAATTTAATATAAAAAGTTAAAAACAAGTATTATATCACCCTAGGAGTGTTGGTGGAGCGATATCTAGCTATCTAAAAATATCAAATATATAATCGTTTGACAGAAAATTCAGAAACTAAAAGTGAGGCTTCAATATTGAAAAGGATTCAAAAGCAACAGGCTTTTAGTGATATTGCAACAAATTCTACATCAAGGGTACCTAGAAATTACCAGAAGTCAAAAAAATTACTCTGGAAACCTAACTAACAATTTAAGGAATAACTAGAAAGCTACAGTGAAAGCCTTAGTTTTCATTTTAACAGTATTGAAAAAGCTGAAAACAAGGAAAGTTCCCAAACTTATAGATACTTGTTCCTCTCGGGACTTGCCTTGGATACCTGTAATTCGAATATTGTGAACTTATATAAGCTTAGAATTCCCAGTCAGCTAAAAGATGAAATCTTATCAGTTGATTTTTCGCCAAATGGAATTTTAGTCAATGGTTTTTTAAACTTAAATTAAATAAAAAGGTCAATATAAGAACAAGCATATTTGATATAAACTTGGAATCTCTTAAAAATAAATTAGGTGAAGTTACAGCATATTTAGTTGATAATCCATTCAAGACAGTATGTTTTATAGAGCATTGGGCTACAGAAGAAGAATGAATACAATCATATTATTGCAGTAGAAACTTGCTGCTTGCAACTGTAGGGCTACCTTTAGAGGTGGTGGCTGTGCCATTCTGGTTTAGTTCAGTTACTTTCAACATTTCGTCTGAAATAAATGATAAATCGACCCACCCATAATGTGGCCTGCCTGGATAACATTTTTATTAATTTTAATTGTAATATATCTGTGGTAGTCACTATAGAAAAGGGCTTGTCTGACCATAAGGGTCCAGTCATTCAAATTGTAAAAAAAATAAAATGTAATCCACTATTAAGTTTAAGTTTAAGTAATTTCACAGTTTTTTGAATATTTTTTTTCCATTTCCAGAAGGTTGTCTCATTCTTTTAGGACTATCCTATAATGGACAAACATTAATTTGTATTAAAAAAAAAAATAAATAAATTTGTGTTTTGCCGTTTTTTGAAATATTACATAAAACCAAAAGAAAAATATCAAGAATCTACTCCAATGACTTGCACAATTTTACAATATTAGTAGTGATATTGTATACCCCTTAAAAATATTAAGGTTATACCCCAAATGTAATACTGGCAAATCACTAACCTAGTCTATTATTTCCATTGTAA
The DNA here is from genome assembly GCA_030620095.1 of Kuschelorhynchus macadamiae. Taxonomy (NCBI): domain Eukaryota; kingdom Metazoa; phylum Arthropoda; class Insecta; order Coleoptera; family Curculionidae; genus Kuschelorhynchus; species Kuschelorhynchus macadamiae. The sequence goes on along the minus strand of JAUTXW010004330.1, from coordinate 400,616 downwards.
GATAGAAGTACTGAGAGGATATCATAATTTTTTTTCTAAAATATATTTTTTAATTTTTTATTCTGGGGACTCTAAAAGGTTGATTAATAACAACTTATATTTATCGAACATTTTTGCAATTCAAATGTTTACTCAATGTTCAATTATTTATTCATGTTAAGTACATTTATTTATACAGTAATAAATGCTTTACAATGTAGTCAGTTAGCCAACTAATTTTTACTATATTTTCAAAAAAAACTATAAGATAATTTATTTAATTTAAAGTTTAGGACTTTTCCCGAATCCTATATTTTGATGAAATATATAAATCAGTTTATTATGAAATATTGTATCAAATGCCTTGGCAAGATCCAGGAAAACAGCTATAACTTTTTGACTGCCATTAAGATTTGTTGTGATTTCTGATATGAGTGAATACATAGCATCCTCTGAACTTAATTTTTCTGTAAAAACAAATCGGTTAGTACCTAATGTGTTATTAAGTTTAAATAGTTTACTAATTCTATCTTCTTTGAGGGGCTAAGATTTATAACCACCTTTCACTACATATCAAACAAATAATGACAACCAAATTGTTCAGAAAATCATTAAAAAAGATTTTATTAGAAAGAACTTTTTATAGTTTACTAGAGTTTTATGACACTATCCTGTGATTGTCCAGTTTATTGTAGATTGTCATTTCCTGTTTTTATAAAAATATTATTAGTGTGATTTATTTACTTGAATATTGTATACTATTTCATTTCTGTATATCTAATTTTAGCCATATTAGTTTATTGTATTTTTATAGATATGCTTGTTCACAATAAAGTAATTTTTGACTTCGGCTATTGACCATAAATCAATACTTTGCAAGATTGTCCAATTTATTGTATATCGTCATTTTAACTGTTTTTATAAAAGTATTCTTAGTGTTAATTGGGTATTTAAATATTGTTTATTGTAATATTTATGTATGTTTAATTTAGACCATATTAGTTAAATGACTTGTAATTTTATGGAAGCTTATTCACAAGAGTTTAATCTTTTTAACAAATAAAGCGATTTTTGACTTTGACCTTAATCTCTCTTTTACACACTTTTCAAAGATCTTAGCAAAGTTGTTAATTTATTGGGAATAGTTTAAATTTTGTTTTTTCTTCACTTAAAAATTGGGGTGATAATTTGCTCTTTAAAGAAACTGGAAATTTTGGATATTTCAAAAATTAAATTAATAATATGTTTCAAGGATTTAATTATTTCTATGTGGACATATTTTATAAGTTTTGTTGGAATTCTGTCCTTTACTAGTGGACAGTTGGTGTTTAGAAATAATTGCCTGTAAAGTATTTGTTAAAATAATTTGCAATATCAGTGGTGTTCAGAAAACTTTTATTATCTTTGTCTACAAATGAAAAATTGTTGGCTGAGTTGGTTTTACACTTAACATTCATTGCATCTATTAGTACTTAAATTACTTTCATATTGTTTTTATTACTTTCTATTTGACTGTTATAGAAATTATATTTTTGTTTTTTTATTAACGTATTTAGTTCATTTCTATAAGCTTTAAATTCTGCACTAAGCATATGTATATAATCTGCCATGGTGTGACTGGGTGAAAATTCTAGCACAAGCATAGTAAGGGGATTTCTCATACTGTGTACTACCATGTATTGGATAGATAATTTCATTGCCATGTCTTGTGGAGTAGTTATAATTTTCTGAATTTTCTTTGAAGTTCTCTCTATGGTTGTTTACATATTTTTCATAGTTCAAAGTGTATATTCTAGATAATGTCAGTATTTTTGTGTCTTGAATAAATCTTTGCTGATTGTAGCAGTTTCAGTCCAAAAGTGAGCCTCATAATTCATTTTTGGCAGATGAATATCTAGTTTATTTCAATTTCTTATATGGTATTATATTGTATGACAGGAAGGAGTAGGCTAATGCATAATATACAGTTAATAGGGTTGACAATGGCACTGTACATTTTAGCTTTAGTGTGGCAAAGTATGCTTTGTTAAATTTTTTGCACACGTGGTCAGCAGGCTCCTGAAAAAGTGCATTGATACTGTTTTATTTTCAATATGATCCAATTTGCTAAACACTGAGGTTTTTTCATAAGCATTCTTGATTTTTCTTGTGGTTCAGGCTTGTTCTTCTATGAAATAGCTACTGATGTGTCATGTGCGAATTTCATAGTGCTTCCGGGCAGCATTAGATCATTTATGAATAGTAAGTTTATTTATATATTTTTAAAACTATATATATTAGTAACAACTACTGTTAGGTAATTAAAAGTAACTATATAAATGGCAAGTCCATTAAACGAATAAATAAAATAAATATTCTCTGCTCTGTTTTCTTGGAAATACAAATACTTTAAAATGATGTATTTTACAAAGCACATGTTTATACAAAAAAAAATGTTAGGGTATGAGCATTTTTTTTTTCATGAAACTTTCCAGTAGATTGACTCAAATACATTCTATAACTTAAATACCAATTATGAAATCTTTATAAATCTTGCTGAAACTTTTCTACATCCTCTTCAGATTCTATTTTATTAAAAGTTTTAAAATCATTTATCAATCAATTGTTAAGAAATCAATGCTAAACTATACAAACTCAAGCCCAAATAAAAATAATGATTGACAGAGCCTAAAAAAAATATCCTATATCTTTCAGGTCTTTCTTTCACTCTAAAAGTACTTCTGCCTCAAACTCGGATGGTATTTCTTTAACTTCAATTTTCACATCCTCATGAACCAGGTTTTCCATTAATGTACTCTCTAATCATCATCTCTGAGGTATGGTTTTGGACTCGGTTTATATAAAGTCAGGCTTTTTCCATTTGCTTAAAATAGCTGCGTTTTAGATCTTTTATGGCTGTCGTAAAAGACATTTCAATCTCAGTCTTCAGACTCTCAAAATAGTTTTTTAGTTCTGCAGAGAATGTTTTTAATTTGTTATTGGCTATAGGAATGCAGTCAGTACAAGCAAAAAGAATTACTTTCTTGCTAAGATGGATCACATCTACCTCAGATATTGAAAGCTGTGAGCTGTTCCAGCAATGTGCGTCTTCACACTAATCATTTTATAATATATTTCATCCTGCATTAATTATTTAGGTAATAGGAAACCCTAATACAAAGCAATTAACTTAGGCTGTAACATTAATAAAGTAATCAATAAAATAAAATTAAGCACTTACATTTTACACACAAATTATAACATCCAAAAATCAAATTAAAATCAAAATTACACCCATAACACAATCAATTAAGCATTCCGAATATACTTGAGCAGCCTACTCTTAAATTGCCCATGTTGACATTTTAATTTCATTTGATAAGCTGTTGCATTCCACTATACCATGGGGAATAAAGATTTCATGGATCTTCTTAAATTGGTCAGTCACTACTATTATCTATTACCTAACCTGAAATAATAATCAAGTGATTCACTTGGTTATTATTTCAGGTTAGGTAATAGGTCTGTCAACAAAATTCAGTTTTCTGCTGCGGATGGTAGATTTGTACGTATTGAAAGACCCTACAAAATTTGAAAACAAATATTCATATACTTTCCTTCGAGTTATTCGTAATTCCATTTAGATCAACAGGTAATACTGTTATGTTAATATATGGTCTGATGGTTGTTCAGCACTTTAAGAGGTTGGTTGTTTGTCCGTACTGAGTTTTAAACATAATATGGTTGCTAGAAAATAGTGTTTTGTGTCTGGATGCATAAGAACATCGATTAAGACGCCAAGTATATTTGTAAAAGAAAAAATAGTTTGTGGCAGTCAGATGGGATATTAAAGAAGAAGAAACTTTGACATCGACTATTTGTTGTTGCAAGGACCATCTTAATGTAAATATGTGTATATCTATGTTTATTTTTTAGCTGGAACATGACATGGAAAAATAAAAGCACATTTAAAGAATAACATTGTGTCTCATATATTTGCTTGTCAACCAGATAAAGTCGAATATAAAACAACTTAACTAACAATAACTAATAAGCAAAATACTCCTTTTTCAACACCTCTTGCTAACATTTGCAGATTTATTTGAGCTAAACATTTTTTCGCTATTTCGTTTTTGCTATCCATATATTGCAAAAAGGATTTATCAGACATGGGATATTGTATTTCCATTACTGAATCTTCAGTTACCCTATCAGGCAAAGCTCCTTTAACTCCATACTCCTTTAGAATAACAAAACCAACATGTTTTATATTTATGTTGAGTTAATGTTTTTTAGCTCACTTAACAAATATTTTTCCAAATTTCTTCCTCTTTTCATGACAGGGGTATCAATTTTGTTGAAAACGCCCATAATTTGTGTTACCAAACTACCATTTGCTGTTTTGCATTTAACAGCTTCATATAATTTTGAAGCGGTTAGGCAACCATACCAAGCTCAAACCATACCGAGTCCTCACTTTGAGTATGGAGTAGTGTGTTGGCATTTTCGAATTCCTCTGTGGTTATTGGTGGTATTATCGTGCATAGGGTTAACCATGCTTGCTTATAATACCTGCGCGTTTTCAACTTTTTACATGAACTCGACTAACACAACCAACAATCTATTTTCAGCATTATAGGTTCCTATCCTCTGTGATGATGTTACATGTACAGATATCAGTTTTGTTCTCTTTATTTTATGATAAATCTTATTTTAATAGAAATATGTAGTATGGTAGTGCTGTGGAGTTTTACACTTCTATTGATAAGTAATGTGTTGTTATTTTTATTATTTTAAACAACCTGCTTTGTTATTGGAATTTATTTCTGTTAAGCTTGTAATAAATCAATAAATAAAGAAATTTAGCATTATTCAATAAAATCATCTGCCGTTGGGTTAACAGCATTTCTTATAAAATGTTGTAATAAGTGGTGGACAGACAACATTTGTGTTTTGTGTTTGTGTTTCGGTCATTTTTAAAACATTATTTAGAAAGCCGTCTTTGCTTGGAATATCAACAACAGTTTTTCCAACTACTTGTGCACTTGATTCATTTAATACTGGATCCTATTTGAGATAAAACAGGTTTTTTCCAATACCAAGCAATGGTGGTAGGTAGTGGTTCTTCAGCTCGATGATGTACATGGAAGGGTCACATCGAGCATGTTGCTAGTAAACTAAATTCTGCCTATTTTGCAACAATAAATTTAAAAAACATCCTATCAACAAAGCAGTTAATTGATGTTTACTACGCTCTGGTGTACAGCCATTTAAAGTATATGATTCTTTGCTGGGGGCAGGCCACCGAATTAAATCGGATTTTTATCCTCCAAAAGAGAATAATTAGGAAAATATTCTCACTGGCCCCTCTGGAAACTTGCAAGCCCACTTTTACAAACAAACAAATTCTAACACTACCTTGCATCTTAATAATGGAAGCTGCTAGTTATGTTAAAAAGTATTCAGACAACTTTACTTCAATTGCTGAGATTCACAACTACGAAACAAGGCAAAGGGATGACATTTCAATTTCTATCTTCAGACTCTCAGCATTTAAAAAAAGCCCTCACTGTTTCTGTGGCAACATCTTTAACAAGCTCCCCCAAACTTAAAGTCTGAGATATCTTTTAAAACCTTTAAAAAAAAATTAAAGTGCTATCTGGTTCAGAATTCTTTCTACTCGATCAATGAATATCTCAACAGTTGACTTTTTTTCTGTTTTGTTTGTTTGTATTTTTTTCCTTCCTTTTGTTTTTTTCCTAAATATAGTGTATGCGTAATATTGTGTAGAAATTTACTTTAGTAAATCAGTTTATTTTTATTATTTTATAATTTGACATTGTTAATACTTTTTTTAAAGTCTTTTTGACAATAAATATGAATATGAATATGAATATGATATAACCACAGTAAATCTATAACATGTTTGCATCTTCCGGCAGCTGCGACACAATCAAGGCATTTGACTGTGTTCGGGACATATTCTGGCTTTCACAATACATCTGCTACCTTCGCGTTTAATCTGAACGTACCAGACAGCTGAATCATCATAGCTTTCCTTTGCTAATCTGTAAAAATACATATCAGCATTTAAAAATATAAAGTATATGATATAGTTTTTAATGATCTTATCATATTATTAGACATACACAACTACAACTTTTGGAAAGACAATTTATGATAAAACATTGTTTTTAAATCATAACAAACTATTATCACATTAAAAAAATTACCAGATTAAATAATAAGAAAATAATATAGTTTTAACTTATAGGGTCAGTATTGGGGCCAGTCCTATTTATTGTTTATATAAACCATCTGTGTTTTCATATGTCAAATATTCCTAAATGCAGATGACACAAATATTGAGGGTCTTTTGGATATCGCCAGTGATTCTCTTGTCAGAGCTGAGAAATGGTTTTGTTCAAACAACTTAAAATTAATTAAATCAAGCAAAGATACAATCTCTTGTTGTGAGTAGTAACTAGTAGTAAGTAGTAGGAGACTTACCTCGGGAAAGACTTGCAAAATATTGGGTATTACTTTAGATGATGTTTTAAGCTGGTCAGCACATATAGATGTATTAAGTAGAAAGATTTCATCGGCTTTGTTTGTTCTCAGGCAGTTGAGAGATATTGTTCATCTAGATATACTAAGAATGGTATACTTTGCAATGTTGCATATTCATCTCACCTATGTTGTTGTTTTCTGGGGTGATGCAGTCGATTCAATAAGGGTGTTTCATTTGCAAAAGAGAGCCATGAGAATAATGGCATGCGCTCCATTTGGGGAACACTGTCAACTTCTCTTTAAACACTTTGAAATTATGCCTTTACCATCCATATACATTTTTAATTCATTGTTGGAGATTCATTCTAGTTCAACCTCACTGACATTCAGGCGTGCATAGCCACAACACAAGATCTGCTTGTTTGATTAAATTTTCCCGAAATAAATTAAAAATGTCAGAAAGAAAATCACTTGACCTTAAGCTGTTTAACGATCTACCTCTAGAAGTTAGAAGTCTTGGTCGCTCAAACTATAAGATAAAAATAAAATATCACATTTTGAAATATTGTTTTTACTCAGTCGGAGAGAGTACCTAAATACCCCTTTTTAGGTTTTTATTTGAATTTTTTACTAAAATTATATTTTGGCCTTACTTATCTATTGTCCTACTGTGTTTACTTTTAGTTTATCACATATGAAGGAGAGATTATGTTATTTAGGTCAGCACATTTAGTATTGTTAATATTATTTTTTTTTAGTTTTGTCAAGTATATTTTTGTAATAATAATTCAATAATACATTTATTTATTTATAACTAGGTGTCAAAATTTAATAAAAGCAGTGTATGTCTGTTACAGAACCTAAAAAAAAATGAGAGGTAAAATTCTTGAATACTTAAATAACTCAAGTATCTTATTGCCTGGTCCCTAATTGAAGTATTCTAATAAATGTGAGGCAGTTCTAATTTTAAATGAAATTCAATTTTTTCTTTTATAAAATAGTCTATAACTAGAGAGGTATAATACTAATTTTTCCTAAATATTTTCAACTAGATTAAGAAATTTGTATATTTTGGTAATTTTTATATGTTAAGTCAAATCCTAAAGTCAAAAATATCAGTACTAAATCAAAGTTGTCCCTAATGGGAGGGGATGAGAGAGATTTTTCAATATATAATTCTAAACGATAAAAGCTTAAGGTTTTTCTAGTAAAGGAAGGTACTTTTGGTTCAATCTGATTATTGTCAGTTGATGAAAATGAAACAATTCAATTATTTAATTTATTTACTGAATCAAAAATATGTTTAGTAATTTTTAACAAGGCCAACGTGACCGTAGTGGCCTTCTCGGTGCCTTAAAACTCATAAAACATATATGCAATTGAGAAACATCTAAACCAATATTAGATATATTTTATATAAGGTATTCAAAGACCTCAGCCTGCACCTTGCTCCACTACTCACAGACCAAAAACTAAAACTTTGTTTGTGAAGACCTCTTTACGTGGCTCTACTGCTTATGAGACAAAGACCCAAAAGTATTATATGTATCTCATTTTAAGTTCACTGCAGTGCGAATATTTATTTAGGCATGAGTCTTAAATTATGGGTATTTTCTCCAGGCACACCATCTTCATCTCCATCTGAACCACCTGAAGTTGAGGAGCCTCCTCCTGTTCCCCCCGCAACCGCCGATGGTAGTCCCACTGGAGCAGGTGGAACCTGGGAGGATGTTGCTGATGAAGATAGCACAGCTTCAGGTAATATAATAAGGATACAAAGAGTCCATAATTAAAGAGTTTCTTTAGAAATATTTCTAAAAAAACTATATTTCACAGTTTAAAAACAAACTGATTAAATACTTCAATTCAAAAAAGTTTCTATTAACATGTGTCCCTTTTCATATATTTCTAGAGATATTTCATGTTTGGCAGTTTACCACATGATAAATCATAATTAATATCCATAAAATGGCCTTAACACATTTTAGAAAATTATACAATGCGTAATTACAGCTAAAAAGCACATGACCAGAAAGCCCAGTTTCTAGTGGCTGTGGACACTGAATATTGTATTTGTTATAGTGCTTGCACTGCTTCAAATCTTAAACTCAGGATTATTTTTATATAAGTGAAGGTCTGCCTATAATATATACATTTTAACATATTTTATTTGTTTTGGAAATTTAAAATATATTGTTATTTTTGAAATTATTTTGATTAGTTAAGTGATTAATTACTTTTTTTTTGTACATTTTGTCATTCTTTTAATTCTTGTTTTATGTGTAGGTGCTGCCCAAGCCACAACCCCAGAAGAAGATGAGGATGAAGTATCTAGTGAAGAGGCACCGAAAATCAAAAAGAAGAAACCTGCCAAAAAAGTAGAATTAGAAGACAAAAAGGAACATATTAATGTTGTTTTTATTGGACACGTTGATGCAGGTAATTTTAGTTATCAATGAAAATTTTGTACTAAATAAATGAAATATCGATAATTTTTATTTTTACAGGTAAAAGTACAATTGGAGGTCAAATTATGGCACTTACGGGTATGGTCGATAAAAGAACATTAGAGAAATACCAGAGAGAAGCGTGTGAGAAAAGTAGAGAGAGTTGGTACCTAAGTTGGGCTTTAGATACTAATCAAGAAGGTAACTTTTTATTGTCGTATATAATCCAAGCCAAAAGTCAATGAACTTAAAAAGTAGTGTCTAATTTTAAATGTTAGCTTTTTAATTGAACCATACATGTCTTTTGTTGAAGATGGAAAATATTAAAACATTTTACGAATAGTAAGCAGGTTTATTACTAAGTTTAATTAACAAGCAAAGATAGGTGGTATTAGAAATCTTAATACCATTGTTTTTTAGCGACAAAGAATATGGCTCATTTTTTAATAACAATTTTTTGTCTGGAGTGTAAAAATATTTTTTTTTAGAAAGGGATAAAGGCAAAACTGTGGAGGTGGGTAGAGCATTCTTTGAGACTGATAAAAAACATTTTACAATTTTGGATGCCCCCGGCCACAAAAGTTTCGTGCCTAACATGATAGGTGGTGCTGCTCAAGCCGATCTAGCCGTTTTAGTTATTTCTGCAAGAAAAGGTAAGTAATTTAATAAGCATAAACATAAATAATATTTTAACCAACCATACTAAAATCATATAATAAAAAATTTTTCAAAAAAAAAGCGCCGAAAGTAAATAACATATGAAATATTAAAAATTTGAATTATTAATATCAACATCAAACTACAGTCTGATTACACTGGCCGACAAGATTTTTCTAACACAAGCCAGCTCATTATTTTCACAATGGAAATACCCTCCCAATAATAAAAAAAAATATTGGGAAAGCCCTAATATGTACCATTTGTTAATAGCCTAATTAGAACCTTTTATATTGCCGGGTAAACAATTTTATTGTGGGACGGCTAAAATGGGTCCATTTTAAAAAATTAACCAAGACTGGGTTGTTTACAACATTAGACATAAAATAAACGTTAAACATCACTCTTCTGTTGAGTTTCGAATTGAGTGGTTCTCTGTGTATCGATAAGCTAGTGTATGTGAAGACGAGAATGTCGAGTCAAACGCTCCAAAGTTGCAAAATTTCTCCTGACAAATTTTGTTATATTTGTAGAGAATTTCTGGTGAAATCACAAGCCAGGCCATTTTCCGACAATGTAAAAAAGGCCTACTCTAAATATTTTGGTGTGTTAATTAGGGATCAAGATAAGAGGTGGGCTCCCCATGTATGCTGTGTTAGTTGTAATGTATCATTGGTGCAGTGGATGAAGGAAAAGAGAAAAAGTATGCCTTTTGCAGTTCCAATGATATGGCGAGAACCCACCAATCATTCTGACGATTGTTATTTTTGCCTGACAAAGACTGAAGGTTATTCCAAAAAGGGAAAGCACGATATAGAATATCCAAATTTGCAATCTGACATATGACCTGTTCCTCATAATGCAAATTTGCCAATGCCGATTACGCCTTTAAATTGGCAAGCTATTGATTTGGGAGGTAATGGAGATAACGCATCATCAGGCAGCTCAGAAGGACAGTGTACTAGCACTTTTACCACAGGTCCCAGTTCAGGCGAGCCACATTTGATTGTTTAAAGTGAATTAAATGATTTAGTACGTGATTTGGGGTTATCCAAGCAACAGTCAGAACTGGGTTCCCGTCTTAAGGAATGGAACCTATTGGCCAAAGAAACAAAAATTACAAATTTCAGAAAAAAAAATGCTGTGTTTTCTGAATTCTACAGTATGGAAAATTCGTTGTGCGCATGTACTGATATAGACAGTTTAATGCAGGAACTTGATATTGAACATTCTCCCCGTGAGTGGCGCTTATTCATAGACTCATCTAAATATAGCTTAAAAGCTGTGTTATTGTATAATGGAAATTTAAAACCCTATATACCAGTTGTCCATTCAGTTGCAATGAAATGCAAAGAAAATTATGAAAATATGCGCACGATTTTGGATAAAATAAACAATAGGTATAAATGGCAGATATGTAGGGACCTAAAAGTTATAGCGATAGTGGGACTTCAGGGGGGATTTACAAAATGTTGCTGTTTTCGTTTATGGGACAGTCGTACAATAAATCAGCATTATGTAACAAAAATTTAGCCAGAAAGAAGCGAATTTCTACTGGGATCTCAAAATGTTAAATTTATACCTATTGTTAATCCCAAAAATGTCCTTTTGCCTCCTCTTCACATTAAACCTCGGCTGATGAAAAACTTTGTGAAGGCTTTGAATAAAGATGGTGATGGATTTAAATACCTAAGACAAGTCTTTCCCCAGTTAAGTGATGCCAAATTAAAAGAATGTCATTAAAAATTCACTTCCTCCATTCCCATCTGTCATTTTTTCCTACAAATTTGGGAGCTGTTAGTAACGAGCAGGATGAAAGGTTTCACCAAGATATCAGAACAATGGAAATTCGGTACCAAGAACGATGGGATCTAGCCATGATGGGCGACTACTGTTGGCTTTTGAAGAGAGAAGATAGAACACCTCATAAATGAAAAAAGTTTAATTGGTGTTTTAAGTTAATATTTTTCTCGTTTGCTTTTCTCCTAGATGTATGGTATGTTTAATAGGCGAAAAATGTAAACATAGTCAATAAACAGGGTTAAGAATTTTCTGAAATCATTTTTTCTATAGATATTAAGTATTGTTACATTCGATATGATTCAACAACTCTAACAAGAAAACCCTACGTGCTACAACTTTCTATTTGTCATTTTCGTATTTTCGTATCCATTCTATTAGATTATGCTATTCTGATTGTGTTACAACAAACATTTTTTTTTTGTCGGCCAGTGTTATTAGATATTTCGTAAAGCCTCATGTAATTTCTCATGTTTATCATTATAAATTCATTAGGCAGTTCAAAATATTATTTTTTAATTTGTGTACAAGTGAGTATTACTTATTTCGAAGAATTTTTATATATTTTTTTTATTTGTATATTTAATTTATTTTTTTTTTATTTTTCATTTCTAATTATCATAAATTAATAGATATTCATCTTTGTTCGTTCGGTACTATGATTAGATGTATCAACAACGCGCGACGCTTAAAAAGTGTCCACTTTTAGGATTTTTTTTAATGTGTTACTTATTTTATTTCAATTTTAATTATTATTTAAAGACAACTTCGTCCACTAAATCATGTATCGTATTTTATTATATTATATATTCTCCAGCATCCTGGTTATTTCTGATTAATTATTATTAAATCTTTATGTGTTTATATATATATATATATATATATATATTTATATATATATATATATTTATATATATATATATATATATATATATATATATATATATATATATATATATATATATATATATATATATATATATATATATATATATATATATAATATATATATATATATATATATATATATATATATATATATATATATATATATATATATATATATATATATATATATATATATATATATATATATATATATATATATATATATATATATATATATATATATATATATATAGGAGTTTGACTACAAATATTTTAACAGGTCTTAATCTGGACGATTTTGAACAAAAAGTGTCCAGGTCAATTCTAAATGAACTTATTAAAATATATCAACTTACCAAAAACTCTAATTAAAGAATAAAAGAATTAAAATAATGTTATATAACTTAAAATGCTCACTTTAAACACGCACGTACAGGTACCACAAAGCCAATTTTGAATGAGTTTTTTTGAACTTATTTAATAATGTGTTATCTTCACGTTGTATGCTTCATTTGTAAACATTTTAAAAAGCTCAATACATTTTTAAACTTGAATACAAAATGCTATATAGCTGCTTAGAAAAACATGTCGACTGTTTGTTTTGCTGTCGTTCACAGACCATTGAACTGTGTTTAATACCTCTTACGAGAAACGATGTTGCCGACTTTTGTAAGATCTTATTAAGGTAAAAAATTGAGTTTTTAATATGGTTCTTTTTCTTTAAATTTAAATTATGAAAATATTTTATTAAAAAAAAACCTTATGAATTACGTAAAAATAATATAAATAATTGTTTATAAAATAAAATAAAAAAGTTTTAACGTTTTGCTCAAAATTAAATAATATAAAATACAACTTTAAGGTCATTTTTCTCAAAATTAGTAAGGTGGATAAATGTTATATAAGATTTTTTTCATCAAAAAGGTCCGTAGTATCTCGTGTTAAAATATTTGTAGTGAAACTCTCAATGGGCAAATTTTCTACGAAAAAACAAAAATCAACATGGCTGCTTTATGAAAAAAAATTACTTGTTTGACACATTTCAAAATAAACTTATCTTTATTTTTTTTAGAATACTTTTTTTTCACTTATTTTACTGAAAGAGCAATTTACTTCAGTGTTTTTAATAGTACCTTGTACTATAAAATAGCCATTTATTTTAAATAAAATCTATGTGGATTTGTCAAAAATAAAGGTTAGCATGAGACAAATTTTTAAAAACGTAATTTAACGGCGAAAATGGTAATCACAAAAAATATATAAGGTGTTATATATATAAATTGTTCTTTCGATTAAATAGAAGTATATATATATATATATATATATATATATAATTTTGGATTATATATATAAATGGCAATTGCATTTTTTTTATAAAGAGGCAATATTAACTATATATTATATATATATATATATATATATATATATGAAAATATACAGGTTCCTATTTAAAATAAAAAAGGAAGGATATATATATATATATATATATATATATATATATATATATAAACTGATATATATAAATATAAATATATATATATAAATATATATACATATATATATATATATATATATATATATATATATATATATATATATATATATATATATATATATATATATATATATATATATATATATATATATATATATATATATATATATATATATATATATATATATATATATATATATATATATATATATATATATATATATATATATATATATATATATATATATATATATATATATATATATATATATATATATATATATATATTAAGTTTGAAATTTGAGATATTTCTATAACTCCATAAGAGACACATTTTCTATGAAAAAACCATTAAGAGTAATCCCTATTTTTTATTTTAAATAGGAACCTGTATATGTACATTTAAAATTTGTATTACTGCTCCTGCGCCTTATGTACTAGCTTTAAAACTATTTTCAAATAATACAGCTAATTTTTATTTTGGAGATAATGTTTCGGAAATTAAATTATTGCAGAAGATATAAAAATTAAGTATTGCAGAAGATATAAAAATTATGTTCAATTGGCTACCATCCAATAAACCAACTTTAAATTTTGAAAATCTCTTTTTATGTTTCTAAGCAAAATTTATATATGTAATCAAATGGAAACAATAAAATTTTGCCAAAAAAGTATAGAACGTGCATTAATTTTTTGGGACTATGTATTGATGAAAATTTAAGGGAAATCATATAGAATACCTTACGAAAAGTATGTCTCTTATAATAGTAATGCTACCTATATAAGATTCTTTGTAATGTTTCATGTTGTAAAATTTATAAAAAATATTTTGATTTTTCATTAATACATTCAAAAATGCAATATTTGATTTCAGTTTGGGTTCTGCTAATTTAATAACATTGAAACCATGTGTTTTCCAAAATAAAATTAATTAATGTAAACATAAACTTCCTTTTCTAGAACCAACAATACATTTTTATTCAAAAATGTATCTATTTAGATAATATATTGATATGTTAAAAATATGCAGTTTAATTCATTCAATACCTACGAAAGATAAATCAGCTAATATAGATTTAGAAAAAAAAGACAGCCCATACATTGCCAGGATACGCGACAAACAAATTTAATAAATACAAGTGATATTTGAAGCAATTTTTCAAAAAACTCTATTATATGGTGGTATTTTAAGTTATAATAAATTACCAATACATTATGCAGTATAAAAACTTCAATGAAATTTAAGAAGGAAATAAAAAAACATTTTTATTGAAATGTGCTTTTATGAAAAACAATTATTCTTGTATTGATATTAGTTTTTTTCTTTAATTATTATTTAATATTGTTGGAAATTTAGCCCTAGTTATATATTTTTTAGGTTTTAGATGAATTTATTTATTATTTGTTATTTTAATGAAGTAGACTTAACTTAATTTTTATCCACGTAACAACTATGGTGTCAAAAATCATTCTCGAATGTTCTGTTAGACTTAATCCTTTTCACCCTGTACTATTTAGATTATTCTAGAATTTTCTAGAGCATTCTATCCTTTTCTAAAGGTTATATAAGGGCGCCGCTAGGCCACATTTTGATTCAGTTTAGTTTAAGATTTCAAAGTGTTAACAAGCTGACATTGACAAGTTTAAAGTTACCTTAGTTACTATGGTTAGGTATAACCAGTGTTTACCTTTGATAGCTGTAAGGTGTGTTCTGAATAAAAGGAGGGCATTCAGAAACTAGGCGTTTGTGTACCCGCAAATCCAGAACAATATTATTTTTAATGGTTAATTTTTTATATTATCATTGTTAGTATTATCTGTAATGAACCTGTATAGTTGGTTGGGAATAAATAAACTGAAACAGAGACTGGTTAGCAATTATTTTAAAAACCCTTAATGTGGACACAACTCTTCATAAATTCAGGATGATCGTTGTACATCTTTGTACTTTCATAGATAATCAAAGCATATTCTTTATTCAGGAGTTAACTTTAAAAGCCAGGTAAATATTAATATTTTCCCGTATTTAGACGATCATAGGTCCTGAAACTAGACTGACCATAGTTATCGACGTAAATAAATCACCCATTTTGTGTGATAACTCAGCTGTATGAATAAGATTTTTTTTTATTCAGAAATGTATGCAAGACTAGACTCATATTCATTCTCTTGTATATGAAATTGAGATTCATCTACAGCAACTGGATCATTTTTTTATAAAAGTCACATCACTACCACAGTAACTTACTAAATTAATTTACATTTCATACAAAGAATATCATAAATTCTACATGCATGAAGATATTGACGAAATTCAAAAGGTTCAGCCAAAACCGTGACCTTAAAACGATGCTGAAAAACTTTTGAAAAATCCTGAAATTTTTACAAAAAAAAATTGTTTAATAGGTTAGCCTTTATATGTGTTTTTTTGAACACCGCTGAAAGTCATATAAGCATAAAAATATTGCAGAAGGGTCAGGTTTAATGCGAGAAAGGGTATTTGAAAATCAGTTAAAGGCATTTATGTTAATTGAAGTTTAAATTTGTGCCATAAAGTTCAGTCCAGTTTTAATTTTGAGAAGTTTATTTTTAGAGAGTACTTTGTTTTTGAAGAAAATCTTTATTTATCTTTTTAAACAATAAACACGTATGATCTGCAATATGATAATCCAATTTTTTTCTGTTATTTATATTTTTTAAAATACCTATCTCTAAGATAACATGTCTAAAATATTGAGATGTAATATTTCATTCTCTGTTTATGATAAAATTTTAAAATGCCACTTGATTATTTCAGGCGAGTTTGAAACTGGTTTTGACAGAGGAGGACAGACCAGGGAGCACGCTATGTTGGCTAAGACGGCCGGTGTTAAATATTTAGTTGTATTAGTGAATAAAATGGACGATACTACTGTCAATTGGGATGAAGCTAGGTATGTACTTTTAATTTAAAAGAGTACCATTAAGCAAACTTCATTTTTTTCCAAAGATTATATCCACGTCTTTTACGTCATATTCAGTTTGGATATATTTTGCCCATTGGGTATTACCATTATCGGTGATAATATAAGACAAATAAATTTCGATAAGCTGTTAAAAAATACTAACTGGATTTGCTAGGCTGCCATAAGAAGTAATGTGTTAGAAAGAGGATATTTTAAGTAATACATAACTGTGGGAGCATCGGAAGTGCTTTTATTATTATTTGATAACATTGCGTTTAGTGTTTATCATGGGGGTCTACAACAGATGTAAACAAAGGAATTCCTAAAATACAATATAAAACAGAGTGTTAGTGTTCTTGTAGTGGTTGTTTCCACATTGAATGTAAAGGGCTAAAGACCAGCAAAGTGAAGCGAGATTTAGCTGAAGAAATATATTATTATGAAAACTCATGTTCCAACATTGCGGCAGCCAAAGAACAATTACACGTTTATAATCCAAATTTCAAGTGAACTTAATAATACTGTTATAAGTTCAGAAACTAGTGCCACTAAAAATCCAGCAATTTTTTTTTTCGAAAATAGATACTTCAAAGTAAGTGCTAAAGCATATAAACTTCATTATTAAAAATCTAGAAACTTCGGTGAGTTATGTAAATAAATTGCTTTATCAAAAATGCTGCATGTCTGCTACTGATGCACCGCAGGACTTGGCAACACCGAATCTTACATCTTTTGTCTGTAACAAAAATCGTGCAGTAATACTAACATTAACCCTAGCAAGAATGCACTTAACAGTAAGTTGAAGTTGGCAGAAATGCAAGGATCCTCATCTCCAAAGTCAACAACAACAAAATGTAATAACAAACGAACAAAGTTAACAACAACAACATAGCTCTGCAAAATTCAATCGCAAAACTACGAAAATTGAGAAAATCCAGATTTTTTGTAAAAACGACGCGAAATCTAATAAAATAGTGTCGGCGCAGGACCCTGATATACTCGCCAAGGATAAAATTTGGTTATTTCTTTCAAAATTTAGGTCGTGAAACTATGAACAGGATGTTAGGTAATATCTTACCATAAATGGTCCTAGGTACGACTTTTCATGAGAGAAAGTCTCAAATAGACATGGGACTTTCAATTCCTTTAAGCTATCAATAGACACAATGTTGAAACAGGTAGTCATGAATCCTGTAAGATGGCCTGTATATTTTTCGAAGCCTAAACCTCAACAATAATGACAAAGGCACAACATATATTTCTAAAGATATTCTGGATATAAACCATGAAATAGTAGACAACATGCAGAATTAACTAACTGAACCAGCCAAAAAAGATATTTTAAATAATCTTAATTTAAGCCAAATAAATGGCCAGTTTGTTAAAAATAAGTCAAAATATATAGATGCAAAAAATTAACTGCCATATTTTAAGTGTAGCTGAACATTGGTGTTCCAGTGAAGAAAATTAGGTTACAGAAGAATATCAAGTAGGAGCTGACAATTCTATATACTGCAATTTTTATCAGATATTTCCGTTTCTTAGTTTTATGAAGAAATGCAAATTGACTGTTGGGCGCCAAAAGTCAAAATAAAAACTGAACAATTGTGTTTATTTATGGTGACCTAAATACCGACTTATTAGACATTCTTTTGAAAAAAAAATTATAAATCTATTTAATAATAATATTTTAAAATGTTCTAATAATAAGCAATTATTAATTTAATTAATTTACATTAAGTGAATTACAATTGTTAGTGAGTCATGTCCGTTGTTCTGTAGCAAAGTTGTACAAACAAATATAGCAGATCACCTTGCTGCAGTTGTAGATGTTTCAGTAAATGTTAAGTCTATTTATAGTTACAATCAAAGCATATTCAAAAGTATACATTGTACATACACTTTTGTAAGAGAGCCTTGACTATGATGAATTCTTATGATGATGATGTCTATGAATGTAGTAATGCTAAGGGTACCCTCCAAGACTTTTTAAATATATTAGGCTTTTGAATCAGCCTGTTCTCTAAAATCTAAAAGTTACTAATAATTAACAAAAAGGCAAATCCTGCATAACTTCAAAAATAAAAGAAATAGGAGATATGATTTGTTTATTGGATTCTACGAAATTTTGGGGATGATAAAATAAAGTTAGAATACAACATGTTAAAAAATATACAATAAATTAATAAAGGAAACAAAAAAAATACTTTGAACATTTAATTAACATGCCACATAATAAACAAAAAGAAGTATTGAATATTATAAGGCAACAAACAGGCAAGGACAAAGGTATACAACTCATAATGAACATGATAGGTGAAGTAATCAATAGTAGGGATATAGCCAATGCCTTTGGATTTTTTTTGTTGCATTTCTCAAAATTCTATTCTAAATACTTTTCCCACCAGTAGTAGTTGTAGAAGTTGAGGTGAGGCCGTTCTCGCCAACAGTGCCTCTAATAAGTGTATGCTATCTAAGCATTTGTGTGATAGTGTCTGTTATTATAGTACTAATAAGGAAGAGGTTTTGAGGGTTAATAGTTCACTATAAAACAAGAATAGTATAGGAATTGATAGTATTTCAATCAAACTTTTCAAGTGTGTTGCCTGTTACAATGCAGAACCACTATGTTTCTTAATAACTTTCTTGGTCAGATCCGGTGTATTTTCAAAAATTGCTCTTGTAATACCCATATACATATAAAAAAATAAACGAACCAAGTTGGAGAAATCGACCAGTATCAGTTCTGAGTATTGTATCAAAAGTATATGAGGAAGAAGTATATAATAGAATCTATTCACTCTTAAAAAGTAGAATCTTTTGAGTCCTAACCAACATGTATTTCTTCCAGGGAGGTCGACGGAAAGTGTAGCCACATCCCTCCTTGAATATGTTTATCAAATAAAAGATGAAGGGGAAAATGTGACTGCACTTTTCTTTGATCTTTCTCGAGTTTATGACTGTATGGGTGTGTATTTTATGCTTAGAAAATTGGAACAGTTAGGTATATATTAGGTTTGGAGCACCAATGGTTTCTGTCATAATTTAAATGGAAAAAAGATGTATAGAAATGCCCGGAATGAATTTAAACAGTAGTGTCATGAAGAGTTCCCAGAACATTCCTTGAAAATTGTCAGATCATAAAATGAATATATGAATATAAATACTTAACTATGCCAACGATTCTAGTCTAGTTTTTAGTAGTATGTTTTAATGAATTAAATTCATCTGTGGCTAAGATGGCATATTATTCTCCATCTTTGTTTTCCAAAAAAGGTCACTGTGCTACATGTTTAAAGTTAAGTTTAGGGAACACTAAACCTTTTTTTTGAAGGGAAGAAAAAGTGTTTCTGCTACAGAAAGGTCATTAGGATAGTTTTTAAAATAAGAACATTGGATACATTTCGGAGAAATTCTGTTCTGACTAGTAATCGAAGATAGGCAACTAAACACTGCTCTTTTATGTTTCATATCTATAGACTTAGCAACAGAAAGATGATTCTTTTACATGGCTGTTAGGTTCTATAACCTACTACCTGGTGATCTTAAATCAATATCTGAGACAATATCATTTAAAAGAAAAATGATTTTATTTCTCACTAATTTATTTACTAATTCAAAAACAGCATCAAATAATTGGTTTCGATGGTGGTAAAAAAAATGCACTTAAAACAAACCAATCACTGAATAAAGTGTTAAGTGAACAAGTATTATTTATGATTTACCATTTAATAGTTCATCACAAATTAAGTGCATCACATGTGGTCACAAAACCAGAAATCAAGAGAATTGAGCTTTGATTTAGAAGTTGACAAAGAACAGTTTAAAATATCTAGATTTGGGCTCATTAAGTACTCTCAGGTCTATGATGATTGGATCATATAAATCAAGCAGTAATATTTGACAAAAAACAACTGACTATTGCAGAGATTCCTAGAAGAACATTAAATAGGATTAAGGGTAGTAGGTGGGGGCAATCAGTGCCTCCATTAACCTAAACTAATAACATAAATAAGAAATTTAGCGCCTGCGTTCCAAAGTTTGAAGGTTCAATCCCCTCATCATGTCGCAACAATGGTAGTCTTCCATTCTTATGCCACACCTGTACGCAGTGAAGCGCATAAATCTATTTTGGAACCTCTTCTAACATTTCTTCTTACTGAATAACTTTACAACCATCTAAATAAGGGAAGGGTGAAAACCAGTGGCCTTAAGTTTGGCAACCAAAAGGGTGAAATAGTCTCTGTCAAAAGCTTTGGCAAAATCTGAATATACAGAGTTAATCTGAACTATATTCTCCAAGGCCTCCATTAGGTCGATCTCATACTGGACCAAGTTATTGAGAGAAACCAAACTGGTTATGGGTGATAATACCCTGGCGAAAAATTGGAATAACATAGTTATGTATCCATAAATTTGGAAAAATTCTATGGGCAAAGATATAATATAAACACAGTTCCAAAGAAAAAAGGAAGTAGTAAAGAATGAGGCATGTTGATTGTTGACCCATCATACACCTCAAAAAAGAACTTTGGAAATAAATTGACTACATCATTTCCACAATCAGTATGCTGTTCATTAAGGTACATACTATTCGGGACAGAATATCCCTCGAGGGCCAGCAAAGAAGCAAGTGTCCTCAATACAATGTGCAAAGGAATTCTCTGCGCACACAACAGTAACTTTAATGGCTTTATGGGTCCAAACAGCATGACGATGCAATGTGCTTGTTTGTAAACTTGTGATATTGCAATAAAATTGAGGTTGAGTTTTGAACATATAACTTCCTTTTATTTATTTAATTATTTATTTATTTTTTTTTTTTTTTTGATGTTGTGTATTTTCTGAAGTTATAATTTGGTTGTTTCGGTCGTTCAGAATTTTATTTCGGAGGCCTTAGGGAGTGAGTTCAAATAATTTATACAATTATGTGGGCGCCAGGCCTAGAGTAGCCAAAGAGAATGAGCAGAAAAAAAAAAGGAAAAGATAGACACCAAAACATAAACTAATGCCTTTTTTATATCTCAAGGGAGAGATGTAAATAAAAGAGAGAAATTCTAATGCATGAAAATATAAATAAAAGGTAATATTATATATTAAAATTACCAATTATCAGGTAAAAGAATAAATATGCAGGTGTAAAAGTTGGAAAAGATTCAGTTCAGAAATGAAATCTGTAAATGATGGTATCGTAAAAAATAATTAGGCCAATGACTGAGAGAAGAGGGATGATGTAACCTTGAATTAAACTTCAATTTTGTAATCAGAGTAGGTTGTAATATCAAATCTCTGGGCTAAAAAATGGAAATTTAAATAAATCACAAATGGTTAATTAGCAAGAATCAAATGAGATAATGTAATTTTAATTAAAGTTCAAAGTAAACACTTAACGTTAAGAGAATTGTTACATCCCCTAGATTTAACATAAGGAATTGTATCTTATTAAAACCTCAGTTATGAGATACAAAAAATATAGTTGGAAAATAAGTATATACTTTATTATTAGCAGAAATTACAAATTGGGAATTTAGGAGGGACTGCAAATTTAGAAGATACTTAAAAGAATAAGACACTATGACTTAGGTTCCAAGTGTACGATTAACATAAAAAATAACTTATACTACACAAAACATAAAGTCTTTTACTAACACTAATTTTGTAACACATGTGAATCTCGTACAAACTAATATGATAACCACAAGTTTTATCATTTTTGGAAATTTCAACTTGCCATCGGTTGAGTGGTTAATTGAGGACGACACGATGATTCCACGAGAGCTGCGATTACCTGCTGCTGATTGACTGTATGTTTTTCCTTAAACTGGAACAAATTAACGGTGTGTCTAATTACCTGGGTTGTACACTGCATCTCGTTTTCATCTACAACGTTGATGGTCATTCCATTTCGACTAGCCCCAATGAACTCCTTTGGGTTGATAACCATCATCCTGCTATTGAGGGTTCATTCAATCTCCGGTATATACCAGTCCTTAAAAATAACAACACTATAAGCGTTTATCAGTTTCACAAAGTAAACTATACCGAACCTAATGATTTTTAAGGAGAAGCTGACTCGTTTTTCAGGAAAACTTTTTGACTAATCGAATAGTACAGCTGTGGAATAACTTTCCTGAGGAGGTGGTGACGGCCCCCCAGTGTTAATGTGTTCAAGAACAGGCTAGACAAGTTTCTGAAAAATGGTAAAGTGTGTATGTATGTAAGACAATAAAAATATTTAAAAAAAAATCCGCGAGTGGACAAACTGCAGTTTATCGGTTTTTCTGCTTACTGTGTAAACTCTGATAATAATAATAACAATAATAATAAATATTCTCTAGGGCAGTGCCCTAAAGAAAAACTACATTTCTCACTTCTTTGGAAACTTATAGCCAGCAAAAACCGGCTTCACAAAAAGTATAAGATCTGGTTTAAATCATGAGTATGAGGAGTATTCCAATGTTCGCCGAGATGTGAAATTTAGACATGTGTTATCTTATGTATGTGACAAACACTGAGCACTTAATTCCCGGCAACATAAAACTTCTGGTCATTTGTTAAAAACCTCAAATCTGATTCTTGTCTTTCAAGCAAAATGACCTACAATGGCATGGATATCAATACCACGGATGATATCGCAAACGCGTTTTCTCGTAACTTGGAAGCATGCTATTCTAATTACACTGACGCCGACCTCTCGAACATTCAGCCAGTGAAGTTTGCTACCAATTTATCAATGCATAGTTTTACCATCTTGGAAATAAGCGAAGAGTAATCTCAACTCGATGTATCAAAGAAAGTAGATCCTGATGGTTTGTCCCCACTTTTCATTAAAAATTGCTGCCAGTCACTTGCAGGTCCATTATGTAAACTGTTTCAGAAATCTCTAGACTGTGGTCATTTTGGAAAAATTCCGGCCTCTAACCTATTTTTAAGTCAGGTGATCGAAAATTACCGACCAACTTAGGCGATACCAAAACTTCTCAGTTTCCGCTTTTTTTCATCATACAGAGGACATCCTCAAATGCCTCGTTCCAGCTACGCTATGGTACCCCAACCTGATGCCAAATGATCTGCCCTGCCCAAGGGGCTCTACAAATTGTGCTCCTCACAATAAAAGTCTGCTGTTAAATGTGCTTCTGTAGTGAAATGAAATGATCTTCTTGCAGTAGAATAAAATCCTAAAAAGATATGGAGAAATGCCCTTAGTAGTACCAATCCACATGGTGACTATTCCATGAACTATCTTCCTAGCAACCTGATGTTATGGCTTTAAACAGTCTTGAAGTTTTTCCAAACCCAATTAAGGTTTCCTCAGGAATATCGCCAGTCAGTAGAACTTTTACACATCGTGTAAAATGGCGGCCAACGCAAAAAACTATGAGAACTAACACTTCATTATGATGATTCGTGGGTTGCGAACGAAACTAAAGGAAGTATTTCTGGCAAGTTCTGCATTGGAATATGATGTTATTTTGATGACTGAAACCTGGCTTACCCCAGGTATCATCGACAATGAAGTGTTCTGTGAATCCTATAATGTTTATCGTAGAGATAGGGATATTGTTTCGTGCGATAAAAAACGTGGAGGTGGGGTCCTCATAGCTGTAAGTAGCGCTTTTGACTCGTGTGTGGTACCTTTAGAAAATTCAGTTGTTGAGCATCTTTTTGTTAAAGTCAGGATTAATCGTATAAAATTTATATTTGGCTGTGTGTATTTGCCTCCTCGTTCAAATTTGGAGCTTTACAGTAATCATGTTCAGGCAGTTAAGGATGTGATAATAGAATATGGTAAAGACCATAAGATTATAGTAATGGGTGATTATAACCTCCCAGATCTAATCTGGGACTGTGATAACTTGACTGTTAAGAATATAAGTAATGATATTGAAATATTACTCTGCGATGAAATGTCATATTTAGGTTTAAGTCAGTATAACTGTGTACATAATGCTAGTGACTCCATATTGGACCTGTGTTTTTCCAACCATCACTTGTCTGTCTCTAGTTGTGATCTACTATTACCAAAAGATAATTATCATCCTCCTCTAGAGGCTCTTCTGTCATTTGAATCCCAATCTGTTAAATGCAAGGCTGAATATAATTACCATTTCAATAAAGTCAACTATGGTGCTATGAATAATTATCTATTACAAATTAATTGGACTGGTTTGTATTATTTGAACGATATTAATGATATTGTTGATGCTTTTTATGAAACAATATATCATGCTGTGGACTTGTTTGTGCCAAAGTATATGGTAAAAAAGTCAAATTTCCCTGTTTGGTTCAGTTCTGAATTAAAAAGAAAGGTAATTGCTAAAAAGGTAGCCCATAAGATATATAAGGCAACAAATGGTCAGCATAATTACACAGAATTCAATAACCTAAGAAATGAGTGTAAGAGAATGACTGGTGAGTGTTATAGTCGGTATGTCTCTAATGTGGAGGAGCAAATGGGGGCAAATACTAGCGAGTTTTGGAAGTTTGTTAAGTCAAGATCACAAAGGGGCAATGATGTCCAAGAATCCATGTTTTTGGGGAACCAATGGGTTGAAGGGGGCAGGAAGTCGCCAATCTCTTTGCTAGACAGTTCAGTTCTGTTTATCAGAGTTTTAAGGGTAAAATGGCTTACAATAATGATCAGAATCGAGTCATAAGTAGTTTTCACGCTAATGTAAATAGAATTGAAATCAAGTTCGAAAGTCTACTTCAGTGTTTACTGTCTCTAAATGTGAAAAAGAGTGCTGGTCCTGATGTGCTGCCGAATGTTATGAGGGAGTGTGCTGTGTCTCTTTGTGAGCCTCTGTCGTTTATTTTTAATAGGTCACTATCTTGTGGTGCTTTTCCAAACAAATGGAAGCACTCCTATATCTCCCCTATATTTAAGGCTGGGAACAGCAGTGATGTCAAGAACTACAGACCTGTCTGTATACAGTCTGCAATCCCCAAGGGTTATGGAAAAATTGGTTTCACCATCCTTCGGTTCTGCTTGACAAGCTATGTTCTCTTGGAGTGGGGGAGCCTTTTCACTCCTGGTTGTCTTCGTATTTGCGGGGCAGAACTTTGCAGGTTACATTGGTGGGACTTCTTTCACCTATGTTTAATGTTGTCTCTGGAGTGCCTCAGGGGAGTCACCTGGGTCCTAGACTGTTTCAACTACTGGTGAATGATATAGGAGAAAAACTTGTTTCAAAGTACCTTTTGTTTGTTTGCTTCAACAGGATTTGGATACTCTGGCTTATTGGTGTCAGGAGAATAATTTGGCACTGAATGTGGCAAAGTGTACTTATATTGTCTTTGGTCGCAATAGGGATGGTGGGGAATATGGGTACAATATAGGGGGAAATGAACTCCAGAGAGTGAATGTAGTGAAGGATTTGGGAGTGTTGCTGGACGGCAAGCTTCATTATACGGACCACTATGAAGCAATTATTAATAAAAGCAACCGTGTGTTGGGTATGATGATAAGATTGTCTAATGATTTTAATAATTTGCCTAGCTTGGTTGCATTGTTTGTGTGTTATGTGCGATCTGTGTTAGAGTATTGCTGTTTGATTTGGAGTCCTTACTTTGAGGTGCACCGTGGGCGTCTAGAGGCAATACAGCTTAAGTTTGTGAGGTACCTACGATACAGAATGGCACGAGAAGGTTTACAGCTAACCCTGGAGGAGGTAAGAGGGTATCATGGTTTGACCACGCTGGAAAGTCGCAGACAGTATTTCGAGGTCTTGTTCTTTTATAAAGTAATAAATAACATAATAACATCATCCAGTATACTGAATAGCTTTGATTTTTATATTCCACCCAGAAATTTTAGAAGATCACCCCTCTTGTCTGCTACGCATTGTAATACTAGGCATGGTCAGAACATGCCCCTAAATAGAGTCATTACTAGTGTGAATATGTTTCCTAACTTGAGTTTTTTCAATGTGTCAATACATGCTTTCAAAAAAGAGTTGAAAAGTCTGATCTTGTGATGTTGTATAGTCCGTATTTTGTAATAATTAACTAATTTTTTATTCTCAATATTTATTCCGAAATGTAAATTGTAAAAATGGTGTAACCGTTTGAATAAATAAATAAATAAATTATACTTCTGCAGATAGGTAGTGAAATTGATTTCTTTGTTTAGTCCAAAGGTTATAAAGACTTTGCATATCCATCATATCCTGTTCCAGTAAATGATACCAACCCATCATTTACTCTCGATGACTGAGACACACGATAGTAATTCAAAAAGGCATTATGTCAGCCCGAAAAGTCTTAAAACATGCTTTCTTGTAATAATACCGTTTGTTAATTATTTAGGACAAATGATTATAAATTTGTGTTTTTATATATGACTGTCTTGAAAGAGACAAACCATTAGTTATTTTATGCAAATAAATAGATAATAATTTATAACTAAACCATTGTAACAATCGTTTTAAAAATTATTGTTACAAACAATACAAATTTGTTTATAAAATCATAGGTAATTTAATTCCAAACTTTAAAATAATGTTTACTAATGAAATGTATAATTGTACTATGCAAAATGAACTAATACATCTGCCAAATTTTAGACTCACAGTGGCTTTAAATAATCCACAAAGCAGATCAATTGAAACATTTAACATTCCACCAGAAGATGTAAAAGAGTTGCAGTATAGTCAGTTTCTCAAAGTTGTTAAGTATTTAATATAAGTAGTGTAAACAAAACTAGTGTTTTTTTTTCTTAAAATGATCCGACACCAGTACAAACATGTATTGCTTATGATCAGTCAACAGGTTTCCAAGATTGTACTTTTTTGTCAGGTATTGATGTATATATTCTGATTACAGTCTGATAAATGTATACATGATGAATTATATGCCTTACTTGCTTACTTTATTTATATATTGTTGAATAAAATGTTTAAAAAAATTTTATTAAGCTGTTAACATAATACAAACACTTTCACGGTTGGAGTGAATTAAGAAATCATTGTTTTGGGTTTAGACCATGTCAAATTAGAATTACTTTTCGACATTTCAAGGCATAGTTTAATTGAATTTTGGCAAAAATAAAAATATTATACCAAACTATTTTATTTAACCATTGTGTAAATATTTTCCAGGTACAACGAATGTAAAGACAAAATCCTTCCTTACCTAAAAAAACTCGGCTTTAACCTTAATAAGGATCTCTTCTTCCTTCCTTGCTCAGGCCAATTAGGCCAGAATCTCAAAGAGCCTGTTGATAAGTCTGTATGTTCGTGGTACGACGGTCAAGCATTCATTCCTTTCATTGATAATTTGCCCACACTGAACAGAAAACAGGATGGACCTTTCATGATGCCTATCGTGGATAAGTACAAGGACATGGGCACTGTGGTGATGGGAAAAGTAGAATCTGGCGAGTGCCGAAAGGGTCAGAGTTTGGTTATTATGCCTAATAGGGTAAGTTTTTTTAAAATGTATTATTTTATGAATTTTTCTTTCTTAATATTTAAAATAATTGTAAAAGTAAAAAAAAAAACCTTACTTTTAGACCCCTGTGACTGTGGACATGCTCCTCAGCGACGACGATGAAGTCTCACGGGTCGTTTCTGGTGAAAATGTGAAGATTAAAGTGAAAGGCGTAGAAGAGGAAGACGTTAGTCCTGGTTTCGTTCTTTGTGATGCCGTTAACCCAGTACATACGTGTCGCGTATTTGACGCGCAACTGGTTATTATTGAACATAAATCGATCATCTGCGCGGGATACAGCGCAGTCATGCACATCCACTGTGCGGCAGAAGAAATCACTGTTAAGGTAGGTGAAACTATTTTAATAAAACTTGCAAATAGACTCATGTTGCTTAATAAGCGGGTCCTTTTTTTTCACAAGTTAGACATAAAAGTGATGGTAATGTAAGTATCTCATACCTAATAAAGAAATTTGGTAATCGTTTTCATAACCAAATCCAGATAAAATTCGGACAGCTCTTCTTTGGAAAGCAAAAACCCTCGATATAAATATGTAGGAATTTTGCTTTCCAATGAAGAGCTGTCTGAATTTTATCTGGATTTGGTTATAAAAATGATTACTGAAATACCTTTATTGAGTATGAGATACTTACCTTACCATCCCTTTTATGTTAACTTTTGTAAAAAAAAAGTACCGGCTTATTAAACGAATGGAGATATCCATAATCATGACCCCCAGAAACAGGCATCACTTAGTATCTTCCTTCTTTAGACTGACAAAGTGCTAGACTCGAACTTAATTTCTTGGTTTAAAATTATTCAAAAAGTTGTCTGAATACATAAAAGAGCTTCCTCTTGATAGGTTTAAAAATCAAATTAAATATATATTCATAAAGAATGCATTTTGTTGAGAAATAAATATTTCAACCATTCTTTGATATAATATTTTATCTCGTGTTGACAATTAAATTATTCCCATGTCTCATATGTAAACTTGTGTATTTTGGCATGAATAAACTATTTTGTAATTTTTATGTACATCACTGGAATAACTTTGTTTGTTTACAGGCTTTAATCTGTCTGATCGACAAGAAAACTGGAGAGAAATCCAAGACTAGGCCAAGGTTTGTGAAACAAGACCAAGTAGCAATTATGAGAATAGAATGTGCAGGTGTTATCTGTCTAGAACCTTTCAAACAATTTCCACAGATGGGTAGATTTACATTACGAGATGAAAGTAAGCAGTTTAAATAAATATCCACTATTGTCGTGCTTTTCTCCAAACTGTCGAAAATAATTGCAGTATTATAAAAGAGCTCGGTATAGCCTAGTTCATTGTATCTGAACATAGAATGTCAGAAATAAGGGATATTTTGTGCCTTCAGATATTGCACCAAACGCTTGTTTCAAGCATAACAAACTATAAATATATTATACAGTATCCTTCAAAAAGTTTATATCAAATAAGATCTTTTTCATTAGCTTTGGTAATAACTTTTGCTTCATTAAATATAAAAAGTTACTTATTCAGAAATAGTCATGTGACTTTGTAATTGGTCAAAATTGACATTTCTTTATAAAAATCGTTAAACGGGGGCTTATTTGCTGTAAGATCTAGAAAAAGTTTTACTAAGAAAATTTCTTGAATTTCTATTCTTACAGATGTATACTGAATTTTTGTCAATTGTTCCTTTTTATAACTTTTTCCACTTTAAAAATTTTAGTTAATAGGTTTTAGTACAAGTTAAAATTATACTTAATAGTACTGTTAAATTTATTAGTTATAAATGTTTCTACTAATTGTTTTAAATTTTGTTTACGCTTTTTTAAGACATCTTTCTCAAAAAATGTAATTTAATACAGCTATAATTGTTGACAGCAAGCTAACTTTACATCAAGATTAACATACGTTTAAGAAGTATTTGTCGTAGAAAAACAATAGTTTTTTATGCAGTATTTAGGTATATCAAATTAATACTATGGTGAGGGGTTCATTCTCAGACAGTGTTTCTTCGGTCGCACATGTCAGAGCTTGCCAAGATAAACTGTAGAGTACCACAGGGTATTTTTGTGATTTGGTTTTAGTTGATATTCGGGGTAAATTTACCCTCTTTGCCAACGATACTACAATTTTGTGGCATAACTCTAATTCACAAGTCCTTCGGCAAGAGCTTTTATTGGATTTAATCAAAATCAAGGAATGGTTTGATTCTAACCTTCTGTGTCTCAATGTTGACAAAACTGGTATGATGACATTTAGATGTTTCCTCGATAACTTGGAAATTGAGCCCATCTTGAGCAATGCAATCTATACAAAGTTGCTGAGTATTACTATAAATAACCAACTTAAGTTCGACCTACATATTGTAAATCTAAGTAAGAAGGTAGCTTCTTGTTGTTATGCGTTTCGCATAGTTTCATCCGAAATTGGTTCTGCTGCAGCTAAGATGGTTTAACATTCTTTAATTGAGTCTCACCTATGAAACGGAATAGCATTTTGGGGCAACATGTGCGGATATCTATTGAAAACTCTCTGTTTTGCGGAAGAGAGAGGTTAGATATATTTGCAATGCAGGTCCTAGAAACTCATGCAGACCTTTATTCAAGGCAAAGAGAATCCTAACCCTACCATCTCTTTTTATATTGGAAACAGTCTGCATGATTTATAAAAACATAGAAAAGTTTCTGGTGCCTTTTCAGTCTCATGACACCCATGGCTCTGGTAATTTATGTTTGCCGATCACTTCTTCGGCTCTTACCCGAAATTCAGTTATTTACGAAAGCAGGAAGATTTATAACCATTTTTCCGAGTTCATAAAATCTTGCTCCACGTTGGAGACTTTTAAAAGGGTAACTAAACAAATTGGAGAGAGATTATTATGAGTCAAGGGAATACTATAACGATTTTTAATTAATTTTTTGTTGTCTTTCATTGTTTAAGTTTTCTGTACCATATTTTTATTATGTGTTTTTGTGTTTTTTTACACTGCCATATTGTTTGTTTCTTATTATATAAGTCCTGAAACTTTTTATATGTTTTTTATAACTTGACAGTGATTATTTTTATATGGTTGACTCTATGTGTGATTTGTCATTGACTTAGTATTTTGGTAGATAGTATTTTTTTAATTTGATTTTTTTAAATTGTTATTTGCTTTGTCAACAAGACATGTTTCTTAGACACTAAAGCGTATTTTGAATTTGAGATTACAGAATACCACAAAGTTACCTAACAAAATAAAAATCCCATATGATATGAAGTTTTTCAAGAACACTGCTTATAGTTGAACTGGGACAAAGTTAGATTTTTTTGAAAAAATTTCCATTCCGTTAAAAAAAGTTATGGCGTTTTTGTTCTATTTTGCGATAATTGTTTACCCTACAACTTTCATAATTTAAAGTTATTTCTGTCTAAGAAGGTAAACCAGTCAAAATATAGAGTCTCACGAAAAAATATCTGTGAAATAATAAATAGAAAAGTAAAATAATTTTTAAAAAGCTGAAAGTGAATATTATTAAATGTCATGTGATCCAAACGAAGTAGATGTGATTGTAAAATTTCCGGTTTTTTTTTCTGGTAATTTTGTCTAAGACTGTTAATATAGCATTTTTTTAGATATAATATTTAAAAATAGTTTAATGTTGTATATTTGTCTTTTTCAGATAGAACGATTGCAATTGGCAAGGTCCTAAAACTGGTGGAATAAAAAGTTTCTAGAGACTGTAGGCAGTAACAAAATTGATCTTTATCCGAAGAGATCTACACATAAAAAGTCGCCAGCCATTTTTGCACCACACAATGTTCAATTTCGTCAAAAAAGTGTGTATATATAGAAGAAAATTTATATTGGTGCAAATGCAGTGTAATAATGCCTTAAACAAACCCAACTTCATAAAAGTAATTTAATAATTGTTAATTCTAATTTTGTTCAATTTTTTTAGTGCTCCTAATACATTTTTTAAATTTTAGGAGTGATCAATATATTTTATACACTTAAAATGTGAGGCTGAAATGAAGGATTTTTATGAAGCTTGGTTACAGGCAGGAAAATGTCTGACAATTTTCGGAGTAATATGATATTTTTTCTGTCCTATCTTTAGTCGCGTTTTTTTTTTGGGTTGCTGTATATATTTATTGATTTTATTTAATTATTTTTATATTATTCTTTAAGCAGCGTACAAGCTCAGGCTTTAAGCCATCTGATTTTTTCTGACCCTGTTATATATTATAGGAATGTTTAGAGCTGGGCAAAATATTGATATATCAAATTTCCAATATAAAATTTGTCACATATAATTTCTATATTGTCAAAAGTTTCTTAGATCAATGCAAATTGTTTTATGTATAATTTATATATCCGTCTTTATTTGGAAATACTCAAACTGTTTCATATTTCTATTTTCGGCCAGCCTTAGTTATGAAGATTATTATCCTTATATGGTCACAAAAAATGTTCTGTGAATTGAGTGGTTCTAGTTCTGGCAATCTATTCCCGTATAATTATATTTTTACTATACGAAAAAAAAATCTTTAAATTTTATTTTCATTTAATATTGTGTGGTGTACGCCCGCTACATCTGACAGAGTAATATTAAATATGAATATTTTAGATACTTGTTTGTTTTTTTTTTCTTTTTTTTTTGACAAGTGCTTATCACTTCTGATGAAGCAAGAGTTGGAGGTATTTTAAGATATATTTGTTTTTCTTTTTTATTGAATTCATATAATTGTTACTTATATGATATTCATTGACAAAATAGCATAAAGAAGATTTACAATTGGCAAAAGTATTGATGCAATGTATTTTCAGACATGACACCAACATTGACCCCTTGTCATGGCTTGGCAAAAACCGGGTTGCAAATTTGATTCAACCTTTCTAAGCTTCATCTGTGATGTTTCAAGTTTTTGTACATTTTTTGATAATTTTAAGCCCATAAGTGTAGGCTAGGAGTATGTCTGTACTATACACTAGGCTACAGAATTAAATTGTTTTTAATAAAATCCATTTTGATTTTTTTGCTGACATTGTTTGGGTTTTAATAATTTGTAAATTTACATAGTAATTTTGTGAAAATGGGTACATACACATGTTTTGATCAGTTTTAATTTTTTTTGGTGGGGTTTGAGTAATAGCCTTAGATTTTAGGGACTGAAACAATAAAAATGGAACTTAAACTGGAACATTAGACTTACAGCTAAATTTGGCATGCAGTGGTTAGCAGTTTAGTTTGATTTAAAAAAATATATACACAACGTTTATTTTTTACTTATAGTATAATTTTTATGATGTTATATATATGTGTATATATATATATATATATATATATATATATATATATATATATATATATATATATATATATATATATATATATATATATATATATATATATATATATATATATATATATATATATATATATATATATATATATATATATATATATATATATATATTTTATATTATATCTATATATATATATATATATATTTTTTTATATATATATATATATATATATATATATATATATATATATATATATATATATATATATATATATATATATATATATATTTTTTTTTGATCTAGTAAAATTATTGAAACCTTGGATAGTGGATTTAAATAATATATTCTATAAATTCTACATTGGCAATTTTTAAATTAGAATGGAAAGATAGTGCTCCTAAACCAACCTAGCTAACAATAATTCTATGGAATTGTGACACATATACTGGTGCTACTATTTTCTGTGTCAGAAAAAAATATCCTTACCTTTTTTCTTTCCAATGGGTTAGCCGTTTTAAATTTCATTTGGTCTTCAATAAGATATATAAGTTAAAATCGAATCGAAGTATTGTGATATCCTGTTTTGTCTACCTCAGTTTTTAAATACCAAGTCTAATTTTCCTTTGTTTAGTGATTTTCCATTGTTACTAGGAATTATGTGCTAGGTTGGCCTCCTGTATTACCAGTGCATAATGCCTTTAAAATACAAAACATTTTAAGCTGATTTTTTTAAATAAAAAAGGTATATATATAAGGAAACTCAGAGTGTAGCTTTTTGACAAGTCCCGTAAATGTGTAAATAATAAGAGAGTTTATATTTCGTTACTGAAGTAACGGAAACTTGAAATTATATTTAGCTTACGTTGTAACATTATTTGCAAGAAACATTTTGTTAACTTAAGTTTGTTTTTTAGTCTTTTATAATTATACAATTATTAAGTAATCAACAAATAATGTTGCTATCAATTTTATATATCAATAAAATTTAAAATTATATAAATAATCGTTTCTTTTCACAAGCCAGTAACGCAAAAATCTGCCTTATTTCAATGTTAGTATCCACAAGAAATCAAATTAAAATAACGGTTGATGGTTGGTTATGTAAGTTTTTTTTGACAATTATGAATCAACTAAAATGAACAAAATGTTTGGTTTTATCTTATTTGATCATCCGAAATTGAAAATGTTATGCTGTAAAGCTAATTGTATACAAAACAGCGAAAACACAAATTTGTATTAAAATATTTTACTTATATTAAAGTGTGAAGTTTAAGTTCAATTTACCATGATTTTTGCCATTTTTTGAGTGATTACTATTTGGTAAATTCGACAGTAAAAGCAAAAAACGTTATTGAGCTAAGATTTGTAACCCTATTATCTGCATTTTTGTTTTTATATATTTTTGACATGTTAAACGACAGTTCACCAAATTTATTCGAATTCAAAAACTTATATTTGGTGGGATCTAAACCCAGGGCTTTCCTTCCCTATGCAGACCCTTATGAAAAGTGCCTTATGTCAGTCGAGTATGAAAAACAATATAATGTATCATATACTTTCCCATCTTCTCTATGTTTTTATGTAAAGTCCTCAATAGTCTTAAGCTACGAACACCCTAACCTTAACAATAATTTTATCAATTTAGCTCTAGTGGTGAAAAAAAGTTTACCTTTTTAGTTTTAATAATATTTGTCTGATATGCCGTTAATATATCTGAAATACAGAATACAGCAAACTGCAGAGGAAGAGTTTGGAAATGCCTAGGTTTCAGTGGACAGCGGACTGCGCAGCTGATGCAGACCACAACTTTCCCTTCGTGTTATCACATTACTCTAGTTGTTTCCTGAACACTGATGGGTCCGTGTTTATTGTTGTTATTTTTTAGGAATCTCGCAACAGGATGCTGTGTGTTATTTTAATTGTTTAAAAATATGATCTCTTATGAAAACAAAAATAAAAAGCGATTCTTGAATAATTAAAAAAAATCTTTGGCTGTTATTTTTCTTTTTGTTACATTTTATTTGTTTCACAATGTATATGGCAAGCCAATTCAGAAAACAATGATTACAAATTTTTTTAAATAAAAAAAATACATCCCCAGTTAAAATTAACAATACCGACAAAGCTAAAAACAATTACAAGAATAGTTTTAAGGTTATCTAGTAGACCTAGGCTTTTAATTGTCTCTTTGGCGACTCAAACATTGAAAATATTTCTCTTGTATTAGTTATACAACATATTGGTGTTTTGAAATGTGTTCAGATTATTTGTTGCGTTTAGATTGACAAATTAAATATCTGCTTCAATTAATTTAAAGTTAAATATTTTTATTCAGTTGCGAAAAAGCCAAAAAAGATTTTTGTTTGTCGACATATTGGTGTGTTATGTTTATATAATGTTCAATGGAATTCTACTGAAAAAAACATTTGGGTCTCTTAAGGATTTTATGGTATACAGAATGGGTCAAGTTTGACAATAAGTCTGGGAGATAATAATTTACTGACCAGAATAAAAAACGTGCTACCATCGTAATTTATTGATAAAACTTCACCAAATTTTAAACGTGTAATTAGCTTCATTACTAGTACACGCTAGCATAAAAATAATTATTTAATTCAGCCCTGAAGGGCTATTTTACTCTTGAAGATGTTTATTAAAACCGTGCGACCACCGTTATTTATAAATCAAACACAACAAAAATATAGTCCTGAGAAACATTTTACAAAAGCTTTATGCTAGCACAAAAATTATTTAATTCAGCGCTTAGGGGCTACTTAACTCTTATCTAAAATTACAAAAACCGTACGACCACCGGTATTTATAAACCAATCTTAGCGAAAATATTGTCCTGTGAGACGCTTTACAAGAGCTTTAAGTTACTGTAAACATAATTATTTAAATCAGCCCAAAGAGTGATTTTAGGGCAGACATATTTTTTTGTGATGCTGATTTAATTGAAAACACCAAAGTTATGATTTATAATATTAAGTATCCTTACTTTTTGTTCCTAGGCCGTAAATTACGCCTTCTTCCAGTTTTATAGAGGGCGGAAAATACGTTTGCGCTCTAAAAAATCAATTTTACGGCATAAGGCGTCTTTTTTGTTATTTTATGCTCGGTAGATACAATATTTAACTAATTAGATCCATCAGCATATTCTAATTAAAACAGCACTATACTTACCTTGAGTTTTATTCATTCACGGTTTTAGTGAATTTTGTTAAGAGTAAACTAGCCTTTAAGGGCTGAATTAAATAATGTTTTTCATGCTAGCATGAAGCTCTTGTAAAGTGTCTCTCAGGACTATATTTCCGTTAAGTTTGATTTATAAATAGCGGTGGTCGAACGGTTTCAGTAAAAATATTTAAGAGTAAAGTAGCCCTTAAGGGCTGAATTAGATAATTATTTCTACGGTAGCTTAAAGCCCTTGTTGAGTGTCTCTTAGGACTATATTCTCGTTAAGTTTGGTTTATAAATAACGGTGGCCGCACGATTTTAGTAATTTTTTTTTAAGAGTAAAGTAACCGTTAGGGGCTAAATTAAATAATTATCTTTATGGTAGTGTGTTCTGCCAGAGAAGTCAATTACATGTTTAAAAGTTTTTTCTATAAATTAAGATGGTAGCACGTTTTTTATTCTGGTTAGCAAATTATGCACACCCATAAGTCTGAGCAATCTATTTGTGAATGAGGAAAAACTCAGAGTCAGCGATGCCAGGTCTATCTAAGCCAAAATCGTAAGAACGCTCATCAAAAAATCGTGAGATTTTCAGAAATCTTTGTTATCCATTCTGAACCCTATCTTTTTCCTTTTTTAACTATGGGTTATTAGTGTTGTTCAGTGGCGACTCGCCGGTGAAAAACTAAGTGAAGTGCAAATGAATCAAGAACTAAATTTTGTATACTAAAGCAATTCTCCTATCCTTCATAGCAACAAGATATGAACAAATACAGCCTGCGGCACTTTTTCTTTTTTTGAAGGCCATTTAGATGGCCAGACGTCACACTTGCGCCATCGTAACATTGCCCTATTAATTTATGTTTATAGTCAAATTGGTCCAAAATTTGATCCAATAGAGAATATAAATTCTTCGACGTTCTATCGAAGCTGACATTATAAAATCCTAAGAATCTCTCGACTATTGAACCTTCTGCACGGAGCACTGGGAGGTTTGCGTAATCTCAGTGGTGTCATCCACTTGCACAGAAAAAAACTGTGTGTTTATTATTACATTTTTTACATGATCATTTAAATAATCAGAAATGCATTCAATTATTTCGTTTTGAATAGTTTTCGAGTCACCAGTAAAAACAGTTCTTGGGAACGTCTCGATATTAATAAACCTAAAAGGTTTTTAACATTCCCCCTATTTATTGACTAGCTGCTCTCATCATGACCGCGAAAGACTAACTCTTGTTTTGTAAGGTACAAAACTGCGTCAATTACCAAGCACATAAATAGTCTATTTAATCGGACGTTTACGTTAAAATGTATTTTATATAATTTAGCATTTTCTTTTAAAGTGTCAGGTATAGTGCTTTGATTTTTTACAAATGTTTTTAGCATTAATTCGCATTTTAAATGTTCCGCCGTCTTCATGTTTATGTAAAGACCTTCATATATTTAACATAGTACATACTTGCAAATCCTTCCTTATTCAACACTGAATATTTATTGGAAAGTAGTAAACAAGGCCAGCAAAACAATTTTTGTTATATTTGACTACTACATAACCATTTGTACGCCGAAAACCAAGATGACGATTAAAACTCTGATCTTGTTCCAACCATTCCAAATGGAGTTTCCAACAAAATGCAAACCACATCCGTGATCGGATTCATCAATAATGTAAATTAATAAACCCGACACCAAACAAAGTTGTAACAACACCATAAATAAATATAACACAAAACAGTGAAGCAAACTGCAAAGGAACCAACCGGTTGCAGCGAAATTCGCGAAAATAAAAGTAAACAACCACCCCAAACTGAACGACACGTGGGTGTAGTGTACTGCGTTAGCAATTCACCAAGAGCGTTGTATGGTGCTGGTTAACATTCTTCGATGTGCTCGACGTCATCGGGTACGCGTTGTCATGGCAACGTAGTAGGAGAATCGTAAACTAAACAGCACCTCCAGCAAAGTCGAAGCGGTTTGCGCCACTGTTATAGTTGTTATAATAAAATCCAATTGAAAGTTTTAAAAAGGCATGCCGCCAACGGTCAAGTAAAATATTTATTCGAGATGTACAGTTTATTTTTTGCCAATTAGGTGAATAAATAAATGTTAAAATTTAAATTTTAAGAGATATATGATAAATATAGTTAGATGTTTGCTTATTTTTCCTGATGAAGTAGCACTTCACCTACTTCACCTGAATAGCCACCAGTGGTGTTATTACTTATGTAATTAGGATCATGCCAAATATTAGTTTAATGACTTTCTTTTATTTAGTTTTAGATATATAGTCAGGTTATAACGTTTTCAATTGGTATAAAAACGGATTGTGTTTGGTATTTTTACTTGCTCCGTTGATATATAATATATAATTGCACTGCTTTTTGAAATACTAAATAAAACTATATTAGAAAAGATAATATTTTTTTATTATTAAAAACAGCAAAAAGTAGTGTAAAAATACGAACATAACACAGCATCATATCGTAGAAAAACATCAGAAATGATAAACATATATTAGCTAAGGAAATACGAAGAAGTAAACCCTGCTTAGCTTAGGTATATAAACACCAAACGTACAGGAATAAATAAAATATTTGCTAGAAATGAACACCGTTAATAAAAGTAACAGAATCATTCAGTTTCCAAGCAGACTTATCGGGAACAATATTATCTTTCTAGTACATTGTTTGTGTGCTAATTTTATTTACCAATTTCGGAGTTATTTTGAAATCATAACATTTGCAGGTATGAGAAACTAAGCTTAATGTTAATAATATACCTTCTAGGGTATTGGTTTTTAACATATTTAATAGATTAACTTGAGAAAAACGTCTTTCTACATTGGCGCTTGAATGTGGGAGACGTACCACGTTAAAAACAAAGCTGGTCAATTTTTGAAACTGTGGTTGGGTATTGCACAATTTAATTTTAGAAACTGCACGGCAAAATTCTTTTCCCATTACTTTTTTATTTTTGGCAGTATTACTGAGAATACTTTCCCTTATTTGTCGGTGTTAAAGCCGATGTTGAGTGCTAATTTCAACTAATTTTGTTCGGGGAAATACCGTAACTAGCAATCGATACTCAATGTCGCGCCATCTCGTAGACTTTATTTGTATTAAAATAAACCTGACCAATTTAACTGGGCTCGGTAGAAGGATTTCCTTGTTCATAATTTAGATTAGAAGTTTATTCGGTCAAAAATGTATAAGTGGAAGAGAGACTTTGATTTAATATTTATGAAACCGTAAAAATCATGAGAAATATAGCGTTTATCGTAAGATCGTGGGATTAAGTTCAAAATCGTAAGATCTCACGATAAATCATGAGACCTGGCATCGCTGCTCAGAAAAAGAATTAAAGTAGAGATCACAATTCATTCATATCACGTTAGGGGTATGCGCCAACATGGTTCCCCTATTTTTCACATTCTATCGAGCAATGGCCATTTGTTGACGAATGCGGCGCGAGTTTTTACTTCCCGCATAAGAAAATATCAATAATCGTAAAAATATCACCGTTCCAGGTTTTTACAGATCTTCATGTTTTTCTATTTCTGTCTGTCGTTCGGTCTGTTCCCAGTATAGCTAAAAAAAATCTACTTACTTGATTAATTTTAATTTTCCGTAAAAATTACGTCTGATACAAAAAAACTGGTAAAATACTGGTATGAATTTATTATAGCGAAACAATATGACGGCCTGTTAAAATATTTGAAGTACGAAAATGAAGAAATGGGCCATGCTTGACAAAAGGCAGGATTCTTACGTATTCCTTAATGAGGCAAATAGGTTTTTTTACAGTTGTATGGCTCCATTTTCAGTGTTTTCACAAATGTTTGCGGATTTTATTAATGCCAATAATAAGATTTGCGAGATAGTAATCTTCTAATATCTTTTTAATCAAATTGTCAAATTAAATTACTAAGATTTAGAAATCACATCTTTCACTTTTCGAATTAATTACCTACAAATTTCAAAGAAATAATCGTTCTCTACTTCACTATCTAAAATCAAATTATTAAGTTAGGTAAGTGTAAAAGGAAATTAGTTATTAGACATTTAGAAAAATTGGTAGTTTAATTATTAAAAATGTCATCTTAAACCTACAACTGTCAAATTAGACCTGGTCTAAATTTAAACATCTTTAGTGAATATGGGTGTTAGAGTTTAATCTAAAAAACAATGCTTTTAATCCGCTTTTATTTGTTTCCAACTTGTCTGATTATATGTTTGTATGTCTGGGTCAAATCTTGTAATGGATTTTTCGCCACTTCTAAATTACCGATTATTTTCAAATTCGACATACACTTTCGGATATAAAAAAACCGAATTTTTTAGTCAACGTTTAGAAATCAAAAATGGCGGCATCAATACGGCCGACGAATTTTGTTACTTGTCTAGATTAAACTAGTGCCTAGGAAAATTTAAGAGTGTCAGCATTTAAAAATTCAAAAGAGCAGTGTCAATATGACAATGTCAAAATGTCGGACGGATGATTTTAAAATTTGTTGAGATTATTTAAGAATGTAGAACAAAATTCAAAATGGTGGCGCCAATATAGCGAACGAATTTTGTCATTTGTACAGATTCGGCTAAAATATCGATATCTAGAAGTATTCAAGAACGAAAGTTATGAAATTTTAGTCAATATTTGAGAGTTAAAAATGGCGTCCCCAACATAGACTAATTTTTAAATTTTTGCAGCAGATTTGATTAAAATTCGTCATTTGTGGGTATTTAAGACTGCACATCATGAATTTTTACATTTGTATAGATTTGGCTGAAAAAAGTCGGCATCTGGGGGTATTTAAGTAATACATATCATACATTCTTAGTGAATATTTCAAAAAAGAGTAAGAATGCCTAGATTGCGAGCGAATTTTAACATTTATATAGATTTGATTAAAAATCGATATTAAGTGTGCAAAAACATACATTTTAAGTAATAAATATTCAAAATGGGAATGTCACCAATCAATCAATCTGATAAGTACTTTTTTCAGGTGCTTTTCAGCATTTAATCAACAATCATCATTTTGTTCCGCCATTTTGAATTTGTCTCAAAATTTTGAGCAGTTCGTCTCTATATAATATTTGATTTTTGAGCAAAATTTGAACATAATCGTTGCGGTTGTTTTCTGCATTGTCTTTTATAAAATTTTATTAGGCCGCCATTTTGGATTTGTAGTAAAACTTACCAGTTGATGGTCCTGTCACACCTAATTTTTCTGCAAAATTTTGATAAAATGAATAAGCAGTTTTTTGTAATAATTTTTTAATAATTCAATAGGTTGCCATTTTGTTCCGCCATATTGGATTTTTACCCAAATGTTATCATGTCATCCTCATATGACCTTTAATTTTTAACCAAAACTCAAAATAAATAGCATAAGTAATTCTTGAGCTTTGTCGCGGACAGACATACAGACTGACCGACGGAACTGAGAAAACATGTTTTTTTTGCAACTAGAATAATTTCCTCTTGCGAGGAAAGTAAATAGAAGCGCTGTAAGACAAAAATAGAATAGCCAATTGTCATGTTATTTTCCGTGTTAATAGCTAAATTTAAAAAATAAAAGATTTTTTTAATTTTCGATATCCTAAATCTTAAATTCTAAGCAGTTTAGAACATGTTTACGAATACATTTTTACTTTTAATTACCCAAAGAATAATTAAGATATAAGTACATAACTGTTTTTTAAGAACAAAAAAATATATTCAAAATCTTATAAATTCATATTATTTCTCCTAAGCATTAAACAACGCTCCAAAGCTTAACATCAAAAAAAGGTTTAAAAAACAGCCATTTTGGGTGTGGCAACCCGCCTGCAGTGCTGCCAATCTCAAATTTCGGATTGTACGTGGTGTGTTTGTGAATTACCCGCAGCTTAATTTCTAATTACTCGCAATTTTACCCACACGAATGAAATTAGAATTTAAAGTATGGAATTGATGAAATTATAAAATTTTATTAATTCATTGTCAATAATAAACCCATAGGACGAACGAAAGGTTAATTTGCATGGACAACACC
This sequence comes from Kuschelorhynchus macadamiae, assembly GCA_030620095.1. Taxonomy (NCBI): domain Eukaryota; kingdom Metazoa; phylum Arthropoda; class Insecta; order Coleoptera; family Curculionidae; genus Kuschelorhynchus; species Kuschelorhynchus macadamiae. Next base: position 357,978 of record JAUTXW010004330.1, on the reverse strand, counting down.
AACGTTGCCAACATTTTCATTGGGATAATGGGATACCATACCAAAGCACATGAATACGATAGCATAAACCTATTTTGTGTTTCTCAATAATTGTACATTTAAAAGAAACTTTTATTTTAATAAAAAAAACATTGTTTATACTTAAAAATATATTTTGTTTACGTAGCTAAAGTAGGCACGTATTGCAAATACAAATAGCTTATGAAGAATTAAAATAAACCATATAAGTACTTAAATACCTAAGTATGATTAAGGACTTAATACTTAATCAACTTAATTAACCATTTATCCATGATTACTAACACTACCACAAACTACAATATAAAAAACGTGATGAATACATTATATAAAATTAATCAAATATGAGTAGGACTTATATACACGATATCACGAAATGCTTACACCACTTACACTTTGTTTCAACAATAGTACGTAATAATAAAGAAAAGAAACCATCAGCTTTCGAATCAAATTAATATGTTTAACTTAGTTTAATAAAAATCGAGAGAATGAACGAGAACGACAAATGACGAGATAGAAATTCAAGTACAACAATAGCATACATTTCCAGAATGCTTAGAGTCTTACCTATGCCGCACAAGCGCATGTTTTGACTGTAGAAAGAGATGGAAGAGGCATTAGATACTAACACACGTAACAGAGGCAGAAAGTGGCCTCTTCTAGCAGTCTAGAGATTTACGTCGATGAGTACAACGGACAACAGTGCATTTCGACGTTGCCATGAGAATCTGAAAAGAGAATCCGGCTCCACAAAATTAAAACCTGAGATTTTTGCTTGTGGCTTAGATTCCTGAATTACCCGCGTTTACTCGCACGGAAATGCTTACCCGCAGAGGTGAGCCAATTACCCGCAAAACGGGTAATTACCCGCACATTGGCAGCACTGCCCGCCTGCGGCGCTGTGCACCTATATACGCTACGCTTCACCCGTTCTTATATCCACGGGACGCTAACATCTAGATAATTATTGGGAATATTTATAATTTTAATATAGTATAGATATATTCTATAATTGTTTTAATTCTCTCATAGGAAAAACTATTCTAATCGTCAAAAAAATTACCTCAGAGACTTTCTTGTATCATTTTGCTTCTGAGGATTCTCACATGACCTCCGCGGAAATAAAATATTTATTGAATTAATTTCTAGGTTAAAATATTTTTTAGCACATTAATTTATTTAATATTAAAGTTTATTGTAGTTCCACGAAACGCTATTGGTTTTTAAGCCCCGCCGGCCGCCGGTCACGTGACCCCGTAACAATCTTTGCGGTAGACTACTGTACTTAGTACTAATGTCTTACTAATATCACAGATTAATAACCAATCAGATACCGCACTCCTGGAATTTTCATTCATAAACGTGTTTAATCGGACCCCATTAGCTGGGCGGAGAACTCAGAGATGTACTCGAAATATTTTTATTTATTCTGAGGAGGACCTTATTAAAATATTTTGTGACTAATGTTTAACAAAGTTTAATATATTTATATTAACAAATTTGTGTATACCTAGTAGTCATGCACGTGCATAATGATTTGAGTGTTAATATATTTATGAAAGAATAAGGGCAAGTTTAAAATTTACTATTATTGTTAGATCAGCTATATCGCTGAACTTGTGTTTCACTATCATGTAGAAAGGGTTTTAGCGCATGTTATATTCATTTCACTTTTGTCATTGGCGTGTGTGTAAAAAACGTAAATATTATATAATATTATATTCTCTCACATCACAAAAATGAAATATTATGTTTCTGATTTTCACAGTTTTTGTGGTCAGCAAATTCAATTTTACTGTTCATTTATATTTTTTGTAATATCCATGTATAAGTAAGAGGGTGATTCAAGTGCAAGCTATATAAACTCTGATTTTTATGAAGATCGTTTATTTTATCTAAAAGGTCTTCTCTGTTGCAAGCCATGTTTCGTGCTCTAAGATTAGATAAAAAATAATAGTTTTAATGCTAACATGACAAACATACTTTATGCTATCAGTGCGAGCAAGACTGAACACGGCAATAAATAAAACCATATGTGATCCTGGGTTCAATAAAAAATTATAGTTTGAAATACCTAGAGAATACGCTTTTGTTAGTAATGCACTAAAAGTACAAAATAATGTAATTTTCTTAAAATATATCTTGTTCAATGACTATGCAAATGAGAAGCATATACGTTTAATTAATTTCGACAAAATTACATTATTTTGTACTTTTTAGTGCGTTACTGACAAAAGCTTGTTAAAAACAAAATTTAAACCAGTGAATTAAAATTTTAGAATACGTATTTACATGACATGCAAATAATAATTAAAAATCGATAAATTTCCTTTACCCGGAATTTTCGTCGTTATGAATCTTTCATTATTGTTATTATTAGGAATAGAGAAGTGTCACTCAATTTAGTTCAAAGCATAGTCATTTAGCAACACATGTATATACTGTCTTCTCAATCTCTCGGTGCCATTTTGTTCCCTCATATTAGATTCCCATCAATATTTTATCGGTCTCTACTTATGCCACACTTAATTTTTGGGCATAATTCAAAATCAATTCAACATGTAGTTTTTACATAGACACCCTCCATTTTGAACCAAAATTTATTTGGCCGCCATTTTGTTCCGCCGCGCCGTCTTAAATTCGTACTTCAACCTTTCCAATTATATACACTTAATGCTTGCACAAAATTTGAAATTAAACTAATTAGTACTTTTTTCAGGCGTATTTTTTAAATATTTTATTAGGCCGCCATTTTGTTTTGCTATCTAAAATTCGTACCAAATATTACTAGGAACGCTAAAACGTGAAGGTACTTTGTCTGTAATTTCCACAAATTCACTTTTGTTGTCAGGGGCTCCCAAAATACATACACAATTAGAAACGAAGTTTATTTAGTTGTTTTTAAAATATGAATTAATATATTAGGTCTATATAGGCTATAGCATATTTAGAGCTGTTTTAACATCTGTTTTAAAGTTTTTACAAACTATTATTATATGTCGGAAACTATATAACATTTAAAAAAAAGCTTATTTTCTTATATCCCTGGGAAATCTAAAAAAGCTATGAGATAATTTGTGGCTTGTAATTTTGCAGTGTTTGGCAACACACACCATACCACTGACTTTTCTAGAAGTGTTCATATTTTGATATTATTTTTCATAATAATATCTAATAGTGTCTTTAAATATTTAAACTTAATGTATAATTTAATTCGGCGGCCGGCCGTTTGAAGAACTAAAAACGCCGCCACCGCACACGACTACGTCTAAAACAATAATGCTAGTCTTCGACTAGAGGTGGCTAGTGAGTGAGTGTATCGGTTCGCGTGATCCGATCTTTGATTTTAATGAATGACTCGAGTAACTCATCTTAAAATCACTCGAATCTCAAACGACTGCTAAGTTCACTTACTATGTACACTCTCTGACTCCTGTTTCAGCTCTCATTGCTCTTGTACAGCGGAACAATCTGTGAATCGTTCTTTGTTTCAAGCATGGCAGTCGGTCCCCGATGAATTAAATATTATTTAATTGTCAATATTTTTACATGACTGATAGACGCAAGTGGTTTTTCATCCGCTTATTTTTTATTCCTAATACTAAAAGAAAGATCATTTGTTTATTTCGATGCTAATCAATAATGATTATAAATGAGTGTAATTCATACCTGCACCCCATATTTTCAGATAATAATAGAATGAAGTTAATACATTATAAATAAAATATAATGACAAATAGAACATTATAAAATATATTTAAGTATTTATAATTTACAAAAGCAAACAAAACCTATAACTTAAGGAGTTATACGAGTAAAGTATGCCCACACTATACTCGTTTGTTTTTCTAATCTTGACATTGCTAGTTAACTTTTAATTTTCAAAATATTATCCAAGGGCACACTGTTAATAATTGCGAATAATACCAATGATTAAAATATCATATCAACTAAGCACATCTACGCAGCATTCAGAATCCGGGGAATTACTAGCCTTAATAATCATTAACCAAACATGCATAAAATTCCAGAAATGTTCATCAAAATGCGTCATCTGCTAGTTAGGAGCACAAATAACTTATCCGTCCGCATGCAAACCAAGTTGAAATCTGTAAATGCGAGTGATTCACTGAGCATCCAGCGAATCGCCAGTAGTACGCCCGCGGCAAGCAAGAAATCCCAGGTATGCTCTGAACTCCGCTCCGACAAATGACCCGATTCAGTGACAAGATTCATTTAATGCCGATGACTCGACTGACTTGACTCAACAAAAAACTCGCTTTTGCCATCTCTATCTCTGACCGACCCAACACTTCTGAGTTGATAGATTCTCCGCCCAAATTGAGGTTATGTGATGATTTGCGCGCCGAACGAATGTGTGGTATCTGTATTAATCTGTGCTAATATACTATAAGGATCTCATGATATTGGAGCGTGAAAGTGGGATGGTCTAACACAACAGTGGGATGGTCTAATATGTGGATTGGGGTTGTGATATATAATTAAAACTTACTGGTGTAATCTGATCCGAGGCTTTGGGTATTTTTGTATTTCGCAATAAAAGTAATTTCTTTATGCTGCTTAGAAATTAATACTGGGAAAACATTATTATACTTTGTATGAACATTTCATTGCAATATGTTTAAATATATTCACCGTAATTTAAATTGGTATAAACATTGGAGTTCCTGGCTAGGCTTGCCATAGTCGTACGATCGACCTTATACTGTGACGTAATCTTGGCAGTGGCTAAATATGTAAATAATGAACTCTTTTTTTATTTTGTTACTCTAAGGGGAAAAAGTGTGCCTGTTTTCCCTTTTTTTACTTACATTTTGCTGCTTTTATATATTTCATGATATGGGCTCCTTATATTGTAAGAGTTTTCCATGTGAGACCTTACAATAATAGTTTTAATTATGTGTTAGAAATTTTTATGATGTGATGATCTTGGATAGCTGTTTTGCTCATGCACAAATTTATAACAATTCATCTCTTTATTTACATGGTTTACAGAACATTTTAGCGCTTCTGATCTACGAATACAGAAAACAACTTACGATCCATCAGGATGGGAATCTTATCGAGAACCCCCAAAATTTAACGGTAAAACGTTTGAGGAAATGCTGAAAATATTTGACCATTTTGCTCCAATTACATCGGAAATCATCAACCGTTTTCACTTCTACAGGCGTGATCAAATCAACAGTCTGAGGAAAGTTTTTCCGTATATTTCGAAGAATTGCGGCAATTAGCGGAAAAGTGCGATTTTAACGTTGCCGTCGTCCGTAAGGGAAGGAGCGTGCGTCGCGATCGTACGGTATCCGATGGTTATTTAAGCAGCTTTGCTACTTGCAGCCAATTTTCTTCAAATCTAACGTTCGCAAAAGCAGCTAGCAGCAGTAGCAGAGCCAGACTAGTCCAGCCAGCCAGACAAAAGAAAGGATAGGTAAACAGTTCTAAGGACGGACCGCCTATTGGATTGGTAAGAAAGGTTAGAAGGTATATTACTGTTGTTGTCTTCTTTTAACATAGAGAACGCTAGATGTGGGCCGTGCCTGTCAGTGTTATCTGTCTCTTACTAGCCTATGTGTCCCTTACCGCCTAGTATTTCGTTTCAATCTGCCGACCTTTCTCAACCTTGGCAACACTGGTTTGTGCATCATTCCCAACCAGTGACTAGTAGTTTGGTTCGATCTGCTGACGGTTCTCAATTTCGTCAGCACTGATACGACATTCACGACCAGTGAGCTGCATCTCGTCTTGGTGCTGTTACTGGCGTGCGTGGCCTTATCCAGCTAAATAGTTGTTCGAACATTCCGAACCAAATAAATACATTTAATTAAATTGATAGAAAGCACTTCCAATCCACCTCGGGTTTATTCTCCAATAATAACTCTTGATGTGACACGACGTTTTGATAAGAAATGTGAGACGCTGGGTTCGCAAAATTGAAGATTCGACTAAATTCTAGCTGAACGAAAAGAAAGGAAGAGCAAGCCCAATGGCGTGATATATATATATATATTTTTCCTGTTTTATTTCTACGCAAGTATTTACTACTCAAATTTAATTCTAGAGATTTTTTTGTAAATTGTTGTTGTAATGTTATATTAATGTGTTAGCAATATACATGTCTATTAAAAATCGAAGTGCAATGATGTCCGTACAATAATATTACATATTCTAATCTACTCTCTCCAAACTGGTAGATGTTTTACTGGTATGTGCGTTATATCCTACCAATATGCGAAATTGTTAGGAACATAATTTATTTGTTTTAACCTATACACAAGGAGGTGATTTGAACCACTGATAACTTCGTTTCTCTTTCAGGTTAGTTGCTACCGTTTTAATTGTACTACCAGGAGGGAATATCTGTTCTTAATTTTAGAGATTTATAGGGGTTGGATCTTCCCTTTTCTTATTAGTCTTGAGAATAACTGATTATAAATATTCTTGGTGAACACGGCCATATTTGTTTTACTTACTGTTCTTACTGTAATTAGTTGTTTTATTTCTTTGAACTCTTCCTCTCATTTAAATCCTAACCGAATGAAACCTGGAACACTTTCTCCAGAAAGCGACTATGTAGGCATAGTGGGCTCTTTACCATTGAACATAACTAAAGTTGGCGCCGGAAAACTATAATCCGAAACCGAACCGACAAAACCGCTAATTTCGCGGTATCGCCAGGAAAAAGCGTTACATTTTAAACACTTGCGGAAAGTTTCTCCCACACTTACGCGATTATTAAGCTCCGATAAGTGGTTTCCAGTAAACGCTACACTAGTGTTCGAAAATTAACGTACTGCACTCGTTAAGGAAAAAACTACTCTTCAACCTGTTTCTTTGTAAATTTGTTTAAAAATAAAACGGCTCTACAAAAAATTAAAATATAAAAATTTAGTACATTGACTAACTACATATAAGAAATAAAACAGTACATCCAGCATTTAACAAATAATATGTATTATTTTGCTTTATTCTTTTATTTATAGCAAATCATACTCTACAAAATAACTTTATTACTACTACTACTACTATTTCTAGCTTAGTTGTAATACTCAAGCCGTTTTTAATCATTTCCCATTACTTTTCAATTTTTCGCTTACTTTTCTATTCAGACGTAACATATAGGGGTGATGGAAAAGTGCGCGGAACGGGAGATCGGAATCAGGGAACAAAATTTACATCTGGGAAATGTCAGCCAGACGGGCCCTATAGTTTATCGAGGAGTCCGAGCCTCGGCCACCCCCTCCACGTAAGAGGGTATGTGATAGCGGGAAGTGTGAATTTACCTCCATATGGAAACATCCGGTTCCCCCTGGCTTTGTTACCGGCGTGAAAAGTGAAATTAATTTATACTTTTCGCTGTTGGATTGAACCACTAATATTAGCTGCAGACTTGAATACCCGTACAACTACCTAGGATTCGAACCCAGGCGCAGCTAGATCGACTAAGACAGAAAAACAAAGCTTTGCGCTCTCGGCCACGAGCTGGCTAGAATAACCTAATTTAGTAGTAGTAAAATGTTTAAGATGGTTCTATGTTTTGCGTACGGAAGGTTTTTTGGAAGGACTTTGGTCATTTTCATATAATTTTTAACCGACTTCAGAAAACGAGGATAGTAGTTGAAATAGGGGAGCGCCTCCTCCTTCTCTTCCTCTCTCATGTCCCTCATTCTTATCTTCCTCCCCTTTTATTCTCATTCGCATCATATTTTTAATTTTTTCCCTTTGTCCTCCCACATTTGATTTTGCATTCTTAAGTCTTATAAATAGGTGCATCAAGATCATTTTAGTATGCTGAGGCACATTTACTAAGCTGTGCTCGAGTTGCGTAAAAAGTTATTTTTGAATTTTTCCACCAATTGTGTATAAAACAAAAAAAAATAAGTGAATTATGTGTAATCGCGAAAAATTAGCTACATCTATCAGACAGTTAAAAGTTAAATATCTCAATTTCTTTGAAGTGATTTCGAAAGATGAATACACCAAGCTGTTTTATCCACTGAAACGAGATTATTTGGAAGCAATTGACTGTTGGGATGATTATTTAGAAGGAATTATAAGCCTTACTACGCTTTTCAATACATTTGGGAAATCATACTTTGTAGGAGAATTAAGTCACCTAATAGAATTTATAGGAGAAGATTGCCAATTTATACCTGCTATTATTGCAACCCAAAAGAGATTCCAATTATACGAAGATAAAAAACAGGTATTATCAAGAAAAGTTCGCAAGAGACGTCCCCCCACATATTTAAGATATTATGTTAAATAAATTAAATGGCTGAGTTGCTGATTGCAGTTAAATTATTAGAGGACAAATTTAGTAATCTTTCAAAAACCTATTTCTCATATTCTATGGCAAGTGGTCCGGAATGGATAGACTTTTATTATAATCAATCTGCGGAATTCGTAAAGGCTGCCCTCTGTTGCAACAAATACTGTGAAACATTAAATTTTTTTCAACTTATTCAAGATCTAAAAGATATTGGCTTTGATTACTATTTAAAAGACTTGAAGCAATTTATTGACGAGGATACTATTCTTCAATAAATTGAAAAGGAAGAATAAATTTAATAATATTCACAATGGTGCAAGTGGTTACTGAAATGTATAAAGAGTTTATTATATCTGCTGCATACTTCCAATATTTATCAATTGTAGGCGAAGAAGACGCAGAAGCACAAGATTTGTCAGTATACGTTAAGAATATAGATCGAATGGAACAATGTAAATTAGCCGCTAAATTTTGTAACGATTATTTAAAATATAAAAATGAGTATGAACTTTTAAATGAATATAGAAAATTAGATTTAAGATATCGTATTAATTGTATTCAATCATGGTTAGTTAATGCAAAATAAAAATGTAATTAAGTTTTTTTATATTTTTATTCATTCATAAAACAATTGTCATATAAAAATAACACATTTGTCAAAGCACACATACAAGGTGATTTTGAATGACAGAAGCATTTTGGTTCCATTAGCTTTAGCACTGGTTGTTCATCTATTTCAATCACAGGCTTTTTAGAATATTTCTCTATAAAATCCTTTTTTTCGGTTCCTTTTACAAAGACAAAATCAGCTTTCTTCGTAAGTGTTTCAATTATTTTTTGGAAATTGGAGTAAATCCATTATTCCAATGTATACAATGATGATTTTTCATTAGCCATACCGCCTGCTTGTGACAATCAGGTGAAAGAAACTGCATTGGAAAAGGCTTTTTAAAAATGTAATGAGTCATTTCATAACCATCAAAAGCTGCAAGCTCTTTCGGTATAAATTAATTTTTTTCATCCTTGAATCCTTGAATATCCATAACCAATCTCATATTTTCAAAGCAGCAAATTTTTTAGTGAGAATTTTTTTACTTGAATAATTTGCAATTTCTTCTTTCAGTTGATTAATTTTAAAAATAAATTTTTCAATTTGTTGTTGTAGTTTTGATGTCATGACTAAAACTAAAAGCTTTTGAAAATCCCTTTAAATTAAATCGAAATATGAAAATAGTGGGGATAAAGTTTATAATTGTTTCACAACTTTAGTAAGAGGGTTGTAGCTAAATAATTTGTCATGTAAAATAAGACAATAAGCAGAAGTATCTTTTTTAATTGCATTGTGTGTCTCAAATTCAATTCTCATTACTACGGATCCCGTTTGAATTGTTTCTTTTTGATGGTAGCAATCAATATGTGTAATAGAACTAATGTTTTTGAATTGTTCAGGATTAAAAATGGGTTCATTTGGAACACCATAGTAAGACTGTCTAAAGTTGGCAAACATTTCGTATAAAGCAGAAAATTTGTTTTCTTCGAAATTTAAGTACAAATCGTGATAAGGATATCTTTCAGAATTTAAAAATACTCTAATATTTGACAAGGTAATATTGTTAAATTTACTCATATCTATAGCAATTTTCCCTTTTCTGTTTTCTTGAAAGCCAATCACAACATGACGAGGAGCTTCTAGTTTACTAGTTGTTTTTACCGGCCATGTGTGACGGGTTGTTTCGAAGAATATTCAACAAGTTCCCAACTCCTGAATCCTATCAATATATCTTTATTTGATTCTAATATTTTTGATAGAGCAAGTTGTTGTGGCATATCAACTAGAATGTGAGGAACTTTCCAATAAATTTTATCGAAAGTAACCAATGGAGTGTCAGGAGCACTAACAGGGTGTGCCGGATCTTCTTTGAAAATAACACCATCTAAATCATCAGTTGATCTAATAAGAACTAATTCCTGTTTCATATTCATAATAATTTTTCTGTAATCTTCAAAAAATCCTAAAAGAATTTTTAGTGGTATGGATACGGAGAATTTTCCATCATTATCAACTAAAATTTTATCACCTTCTTTTCGATGTGGAAACCAACCTGCATTTTCCAGTTTTAAACTCGTTGGTATTGTGGGAAAGGTAGCTTTTTAAGGTTGATGCTAATCCAACATTTCTTATTGAATCTATAGTAATTCCGTTTAGTTCATAGCGGAGTTCTCTGAACAAAAAGGCTATACCATTGTTAATAAATAGCAATTCTTTCTTATATTTATCTTCTGTATTAGTTAATTTTCCTTCGATATAAAGTAAACTATCTGATGGTAGAGTGTAAGCATCGAGTTCTTGAATTGGGATCCTTATTTCATCATTGTAATTGAATTTTGAAGAAATATATGGTTGATATGTGTGAAGTTCTGAACTAACGATGGAATTGTCTACATAAAGCTTTTCGTTTACGTTTAATATGTTCATTATTTTAAAACAGTGAAACCCAAAGATGTGAGAAATTTACGATTATCTCGTCTTAACTTGTTGGTATTGGATTTGATACTGAACTGTTGTTTAGTCTTTTTCTTTTTATAAGTTTTTACTTTGTTGATAGTGGTAGGTGCAAGTCTCATTCCAAGGGCTCTATTATATCTAACAACCATTTTATATGTCACTAGCTTGTAAATGTAACCTTACTGTTATAGTTTCTCCTCTAAAACTGATAAGTTCTCCGTCTTGATCAACTATTTTAACGGTTATATTGTTAATTGCTTTGACGCTAACTGGAAAATACAAAATGTGCAAAGGAGATTTCACTATTTTATAGCCTGGAGCTACGGTTGGATAAAACTGGTGAATAATATGAACAGGTTTACCATTACTGTAAGAACCGACATAAATATTACAGTCAATACAAATAGCATTCACCTTAGTTATTTTTGCAACATTATCTGATTCTTCCTCTTTCATAGCTTTTAGTATCCTGCTGTTAAAACCCAACATTTTTCCTATCGAATCTTCCTTGGTAAAATCAATTTTTCTACTACACATTAAAAAAGTTTTTAGAGAGTTAACATTTGCTTTTAAAAGAAAAAACATTTTTTCATTCGGAAATAAATCTTCTATACTTTCTCTTATGTATGTTTCTATATCTGTAATGTCATATGTTCCGTCGGGAATAACAATTACTTTAGTATCTATATAAAATTTATTATATCCTTCTTTTATATTGGGAATAGTCATAAACGTTTCAAAATCAGCTAAACCCAGGTAATATTGTTTTCCATCCTCTAAATATAAGGGCGGATTAAAATCAGCAGACAAAACAGAACTGTTTCCTGATATGGCAATTGTAGTGGACATTGCAGTTTATTTATGAATGAAATATTACAACAAATAATGAGTTTATATATTTTTTTGCAAAAATTTTAGGGATAGTTGACCACAGTTGTATGAATTAAATTTTTGTTTTTTTTCATAAGTATAAAATACATCCACTTTGCCATTCGAATTAAAATATTTGAGAAGTTCAAAAGGTGGTTTTAAATTTCCATAACTATCAAAATATATTACATTTTTGTTATTTTTAATATAAGCAGTCCAATGAGATCCTTTATTTTGTTTTTTATCCAAATTTACAATACCACACTCTTTCAGATTAATTTTTTTTAGAAGCTCATCGAGCATAAAAACACCTCTAAAGCCAGTTATTTTTAACAGCTTTACATATTTAATAATATCATTGTTCGTAAGTGCTCTTTTTGGAAAACTTATTTTGAGTTTTTTTTGACTGATCCTCCTTTATAAGGTCTAATAAATAGTCCTTTTCCTTTATATGGTCTAATATATAATCCTTTGCCTTCTTTAGAAGCATTTTCTATTGCAATATTATGCCTATGTATTTTTTCTAGTTGCTGTTTAGCTGCTTTAGCATCATTTACTGCCTTAGCAATTCCTGCCGCGCCTCCACCTAGTGCACCCAGGGCGCCAAGAATGGGAAACAAAAGAGGTAGAAATCCTCCAACTTTTTTGGGTGTTCGAATGATACGTTTTTTTCTCAATTTAAGTTTATCACCTTTTTTATCTTTTAAATCCCAAACCGAACTTTCTTTTACCCTTCATTATTCCTGCAACACTTAGAGCTGCAATTTTTCCACCAATAGAAGAATCCTTAGCTTTTACCCTATCCCAGGCTTTTTTTTCTAACATTTGGTCAGATATGTGTCTTCCTGATAAATCTTCAGTCTGAGAGTATGATATATGTCGTGTTTTTTACAAGCGGAATCCAATGGATTTATACCAACGTCACCTCTAGTTAATCTTTTCTCCAAGTTGGTGCCTGGACCACAATAATTATATCCTGATATATGAATTTCTAAGGGTAGTTTACTAATTAATTTATTTACTAAACCAGAGCCTTTTCTATTACGTCTTTTGATAGTTTTTTTCAACTTATGCCGACCCACAGTCATTGAAGTTCTTTTTATACTAAAAACACATTGACATTTTTCTGGTATAAATACGTTTACAGCTAAAAATATTTACTAGTGTGATTAAGAATGAGGATTGAAAAACAAAAATTCTCTTTACCAGTAAATAATCATGACGAAAAAATTTGAAGTAAACAGTTGAGAAAGCATGGTGACTTATTTTGCGGTGGTTCAAAAAGAGGACTCATAGTTGGTTGCAGTGGTAGCGGTAAAACCAACGTTATGCTTACACTGCTCGAGCATCCTAATGGAATTAGGTTTGAAAATGTCTATGTTTATTCAAAGTCATTAGATCAACCAAAATATGAATATTTAAGAAAGTTGTTAAAGCCTATGAAAGAAATTGGATACTTTGAATACGATAGCGATGAGAACATTATTTCACCTCATGAGATAAAGCCAAATTCCGTTATCATTTTTGACGATATTCCTTGTCATAATCAATCTATTATTAGGGACTATTTCACGCATGGAAGGCATAGAAACACCGATTGTTTTTTTATTTTTCAAGGATATTCCTCAATCCTTAAACGTCTAATTCGAGAAAATTCCAACTTATTAATTTTATTTAAACAGGACTGTTTGAGTTTAAAACATATATATATATATATATATATATATATATATATATATATATACGACCACTGTATATTGGATATGACATTTGATCAGTTTAAAAATATTTGTGCTAACTGTTGGATGGATCCATATGGCGTTCTTGTAATTGACAAAGATTGTGAAGTAAATCACGGCAGATACAGGAGTAAATTCGATTCATTTATATATTTATAAAAGTGAAAAATTTGCATAAAACTTGTACAACATGGATAAACGTTTAGCTAGAGAATTAATAAAATCGAGACAAGCCGTGAAGCAGAAATATCGAAGCTTGAAATTAGCTACTTCTACCGCTCAGTCCGAATTAGAACAAACTTATAGACCAATAACACAACCTCTTAAACAGCTAATTTCAAATATTGGTAAATCCGAACCATTCGATTTAAAAGAAGAAAGAGTTTCAAAGTATGAAGAATTCAAAACACCTACAAAGCGTTATAAAACATCAACTCCGACGAAAACTATTCAGAAAACAGGAAAAACTCCGTTACTCCCCACAGAACTACCAACATTTTTAGATGACAGTAGTAGTTCATGACCTCGAAACGGATAAGTTTTCTTTTGGTTTAACACAGATACCGGTAGAAATTATTGGAAAAGACACTAAAGTGGGAGGAATAACGTACATAGGCACGTCAGGTTTATACGAATTGCTTTTCAAAAAAGAACCGAAAAGGTTATAAGAAGGAAGATTTAGATAATTACATGAACATTCTAGCTAAAACAAATGTATATCGTAGGAATTTTGATTCAAATGAACAAGTTCAAGGAAATACATCACACAAATATGTTACAATAATAGGACCATATTTATAAAGAAAGGGGATTACAAAGACAAAAACCTTGCAAAGTTACAGTATTTGACAAACCAAAACCTCCGTTTAGAACAACTAGAGCCAAAACAACAGGAAAGGGATTAATTTTGAAAACAAACAGATCAAATACAGAATATGCATATTGGAATAATGTAAACGAAATTGTTGATAGGCTACGTTTATTAATTTCATCAAGTGATGCGGGAAATAATGCTCATAGTAACGAGATTATCTCTATTATTGAAGAATTAAGAGAAGATAAAGTTATACTATAAATAACAGCTATTAAATATAATCATATTTATTGTTTAATGAAAGTTCAACATGACAGTTTATACATTTGGACGCCATATTTCAAAACGTCAATTAATAAATTCTGCTTCTTTGGAAAATACAATTTATTCAAATATTGAAAGTAAAATTCTCAACAATTTTAAGTTAGATTTTATTAAACAAAATCAAGAGGGAATAAGTGACATTAATAATTTAAAAAGGAGATTAGGTGAAAATAAAACAAATAATGAAATCTTTGCTAAAAAGCTTAAGGTTTTTGTTGAAAATTTTTTAAAGTATGAAAACCAAATTAAAGGATGTTATACCTCAATTGAAAACGTTAATAAACAGTTGCTAACGCTAAATCAAATAAGTAAAGATTTGCAATTTTTAAATGAACATGTTAAAAAGGAAGAAAAAAAATTAAGTAATGACATCAACAAAATTAATAAAATAATGGAAACAAATATAAGAGAAGTGATAATTGAAAAACACAAGGAAAAGATTAAACAATTAAGAACTTTTATAAAAAGGTATAATGATGAAAAAAAAGAGAAATCAAAATAGCATTCTTAACAGTAGAACAATAATTGAGCAGCCCTCTCTTTGGAAGAAAAACAACAATATATTTTCTTTGGAAAGATAATGTCTAGTGTAATTAAGAAATTAATACAAGAATTAAATAAAACAGAGGAGGAATTCAAAAATAGTGATAGTAGATCAACTACTTTCTTAACTGGAGAGATAAAAAACTCCTTTAATGCTTTAGAAAAGGAGATTACTAAAATTAGTAAAGTTTTAAATGAAAAAAGTTATACAATACAAATTGATAAATTGAATAATGGGAAAAAACATATAAAAGTTATATTTCGAATTATTACAAAACATAGAAATTGAACTTCCTTTAAATTGAATAAACAAGTTTGTTGTCATGTCAACCGTTAAACAACAAGTCGTTAATGAATTACATAAACCTGCTAGAAAAAACTACAAACGCAGAAGGGTGGTGGTGAAAGGGTTAAATGATCTTTTTCAAGCTGATTTGGTTGAAATGTTACCCTATGCCAAATTTAATAAGGGATTTAAATATATCTTGATTACCATAAATGTATTTTTCAAGTATGTTTGGGCCGAACCGGTAAAATCTAAATCTGGAAAAGACGTAATAGCGGCAATGAAAAAAATATTAATCAGTGCAAAAACTCCACCAAAAAACTTGCAATCGGACAGAGGGAGAGAGTTTTTCAATGTAAATTTTCAAAATTTGATGCAACAATTTCGAATTAACCATTTTAGCACGTTTTCCAATTTGAAAGCGAGTATAGTAGAAAGAGTAAACAGGACTTTAAAGAATAATATGTGGAAAATATTTAGCATTCAAGGAAATTACAAATGGTTTAATATATTAGCGGATATTGCAAAAGAATATAACAATACATAACATTCTTCAATAGGAATGAAGCCAAAACAAGTAAATAAAACAAATGAAAAGAGAATCTTGAAATCTGCATTTACTCATGCTAAAACGTTAGATATAAAATCTCCAAAGTTTAAAGTGGGTGATCACGTACGCAGAAGCAAGCATCGAGAGGCATTTTCGAAAGGTTACACACCAAATTAGTCAAATGAGATATTCCACATTAAAGAAGTTAAGATGACAAACCCCTGGACATATTTAATTCAAGACGAAGATAATCAGGACATTCTGGGTGTTTTTTATGAGCAAGAATTACTAAAAGTAAAGCATACCGATGTGTATCTTATTGAGAAGGAAAGGAAACAAAGTTTATGTGAAATGGTTAGGACTTGATAAAAAATATAATACATGGATTGATAAAAAAATATTGTTTAATTAAATTGAAATTAAATTTTAGTTAAATTTGTTTTATTTCTGTTCCTCACTTTATGCTTTTGCTGATACAAATTACAATGTCTGAAAAGTACCTACTCTTATGTGCTAATTAATTTCAAATAAAATTCACATTTAAGAAATTAAAATTTTATTAAGTAAAACATCAAATACAATTTTTATTAAAACGTGTCAAATATATTTTATTTCTATGTTCCTCAGATAATATCGAATCCAGAATAAGTTTACAATCATTTATTCTTTTTTCAAAACGGAGTCTATCTAAGTACCACATCTGAAAGTTACTCCTACGGGCTTGTCTGTAAGCAAAGCTCCACTTCACTAACACATGCACCTTATTGTTCTCTTCCAGAAAAGATATTGTTTTCTTCGTAATATTTTCTTTTTGACCCATTTTCATTGTTTTCTTCGTAATATTTTCTTTTTGTTCCATTTTGCTTCAATTTGTTTTCCATTTCTTCAGGATATAAAGCAAGTAATTCCATCAAAGTTGAAACATTTTCACTGTTAGGATTTTGTGTTGGACTTATTATATTATAAACATGCGTACACAAGTCGCCACAATCAGTTGAAATATTATTTTGAAATATTTTGAAATATGTGTTGAATTCTTGCCTTTTAATTATAGATAATCTATAATCAATAATTTCCTTCAATCGCCACAAATTGTCCAAAGACTCTTGTCCTAAGTATATGAAGTGTGGGCCTTTTGTAATTTGCAGAACAGGGATACCATTTATTTTCTGGACCTGCAGATGAATGTTGTTCATCTTCACACTGGTTTGATCAACTTGAGGAAAGTAGAAATTGTTTACAATAATTCCTTGATGAACACAAATGTCTTTCCAATTTTCTTCGGTTAGTGCGATTAAAAATCCAGTTTTTCCACCAATTACAATTTTTGGAGAAAAATCATTTAAACTAATGCCAACAAGAACAAATTTTGACAAAGAATTACTTAAAAAATAAATTTTTGAATTAAGAAGCGTTTCTAAAGGTTTATGAACCACGGCGATGTTCATAATGACTAAACGAGACTGAAACATATTGCGTTATTCTTGTACTTAAATATTCTCATCCCCATGTTCTTTAAAGTTTCGATTAAAATAGATTAATGAAAAAATAGATTTCCAGTTTGAAATTTGTAATAAAGATAAATAATTAAAATGGTAATGTATAAAAATAATGCAAAGTTTAATGTAACACTAATGGTGGAAAAGTAACAATTTTTGAATCCGTCATAATAATTGGTACAGTTGGGGGTTATAATTTGTAATTGATTATTTTTAAACTCTAACCTTTCGATCCAATTTGTATCAAAAATAGATAGATTTGGATAATGATGCAAAATTTTAAAAAATTGACTTGCATTTTCATCTCCATTTATTCGTTCCATCCAACTAATTGTACTATTGTTAATTAATCCAATTTTCATAAATTTACAATATTTACTTAGAGTGTTTTATTAAAAAACATATTTCACACTGTGTTACGCCAGGGGGATGATGAACATAAAAAAAAATAAAATAAAGAAGAATGAATTGCGATCTACTGATAGTCATTGAAACAAATTAATAATTATATTCCAAATTTATTAACATTAAGCAGATACTTTCACCACGAAAGCAAAAGCAGTTGTAAAAAAATAACAATAAAATACTTAATTTAAAGATATGTAAAAGTTTATAAATAAGGATATTAATAATACTATATAAAATGTATAGCTTGAAGACTTATTTTGAATGGTTACAATTATTTGATTCCTATTTTTCCATAAACAGTTATTTAAATCACAATTCCTAGCAAATTTCTTATGCTCCACAATAGGATCATAATAACTTAACCAATCAAAAATTTCAATACCACAATAAAAACATTTACAAATATCATTGATTGAAATATAATAAAAGCCAGCTACAGCCAACACTTCTGGTCTCAATCTTCCTTTCCATTTCTTAAAAGTGGAAAGTCGTTTTTCATATGTTTTAAAATAACTGTTATCAATTTCTTTGTCAAAAGTTTCTAAGCACATTTTGTGAAAGGCTTATGAAGACTAACTTTGGTTTCAAAAACAACAAATTTAAATACCTTATAATATCTACATAAATATATCTAAATCTTCATGTTCTGCATTCTATTGATACAAAGCAATATCCTGGTGTCCCTAAGCTAATGTATTAAAACTATAGGGAATTTTATACCGCTTATCATCTTCAGAACTCAAAGCCAATTTATTAATTAATTCGGTGAAAACTGTATGTTGTCTAGATCGAAAAACATACATTGAACAAAAGGTTTTAGAATGATTTTCAACAACATCTTTATAATGAATAAAATCCAACTGCTTTTTAATGGCACTTTTCTTAACACCTTTTGCTTTTTTTGTTATACTATTTTCCGTTTTAATACAATATGCTTTTGCTCCAGTACCAAAGAAAGCAGTAATGGGTTCACCAGAATATTCATCTTTGAATTTTCCTATAACTGACTTTGTAATAGGCATTTCATGAATATTACCAAATTCATAATTAGATGTATCAAATTTGTGAATATTTTTTATATTTGGAGTTGTGACTTCTAAAATGAACGAATCGGTATCGGTGTATAAAAGTGAAATATTTTCCTGATAAAGAGGTTTTAAAAAATTATAAAAGAAATCATACATGACAGTTTTAGATATATCTAATATTGAGAAGCCTACATATATTGGTTTAATGTAAGTGACTTGAATCTTTTGCATTTGAATAGCTACCAAGTTTTCAGAAAATATTGTTAAGTCCTTGAAATATGGTTTTGCAATTAAATTCTCAGCACCATCTTTTCTTCTATTTTTTTCTCACTCTGTAACAAGTCTTACGTCAATTCTCCTATCAACATTTTCCATAGTCTTGCCATAAATACTATTATTTGCCAACTTGTAAGTATTACGATCAAATTCATTCTTTGAATCATTTCTTAATCTTGAATTCAAGTCTATATATTTTTTCAACCAATCAGATTGAGAAAACTGTAAAATTCTATGAACTTTAGTCAACTTGAGTCCATGTTCCAAACATTGTTTTAATAACTGATAGTGAATAACATATTTTGATTTATCATTTAAATTGGGTATTAATTTTATGCATTTAGAATTTGGCGGTTTAAAGTTTTCAGGACAAAACGGAAAATCGTTATGATAGGAATGTAGACTTGTAGGATATCCTAAATCAACTTCTAAAACATATCCCTTATTTGATTTTTTAGAAATATTCATAATATTTAAATCGTTGATTTTTTTATCTGTTAACCAAACAAAATCTCCCGTTGGAATGTGCTGTAACATTGCATAACCGTACAAATTTGTTGCATCATAATAAATTATGTATTTAGTTGGCTTTAAAGGATCAAAATTTAAAAGAAATGGATTATTAGCTTCAGATTTTCTACAAATGCAAGAGCTCACACCACCGCGAACGCTTTTTTTGAAAAAGTGTATCATATCTGGATCTGTTAACAATTCTAACTCTATTCCAGTATAACGCAAACACGCCTCCCATGATAAACCTGGAAAAGTGTAAAAATGAGCTGGATCGAGCTTATATGTGGATAAACAAGTGCTTCTAAAATTTTCAAAAATATCTGCCAAAAGTAAAGTATCAGAGAGTAAGTAAAGGTCGGAGTATTGACCAAGAGATTCACATTTGAACACTTGCCAAACCTTTACAGCTCTTTGATATTCTGCATCACTGATGTGCTCATCTGTTAAAGTATTATAAAATTGCTCTTTCTGAGGTAAAGTTGTTTCTTCTAATTTTAAATAATCATCAATATAATTGTAAGGAAATACCCCTTTTTGGCGAATAAGTTTAAATCTTTCTTCATCATTGAAATTTTTTTATATTTCTTTACATTGCTCATCTTTTAAGCTTTCAGAGAGTTTTGATAAAGAATGGGATAGAAATTGAAAAGAATCAATGAACCTTAACGATATATTTTTTTCTTAGCCTTTTGTGTCTTTTTATCAAAATAGTTATCCACATGAATAAGCTTTTCAAATGAAATATATTTTTCCTTGTTTTGTGCGATAACTGTTAGTTGTTCTTTGTTTAAGCATAATTTTTTAAGAAATAGATGAGAATCATAATTACGCAAATTATGCAATATAACTGGAATAAAGTTAGGTATTCTGTAATTTATGTTGCAGAGTGAATGAGCTGGACCTCTATAAAGACCAGTTATATGACAATGATCTGCAACCCTGTCATTTAAAAGAGGTTTATTACAAAAATGTGTTTAATTCGTGCCTCCGTTTCCTTGAAGGTTTGTTCCACTGACTTTTCATATTCTTTAAAGTGATTAGAGCTTTCGCTTATAGTTTTGATTGTTCCAGAGAGCCCTTCGCTCAACCTGTTTAGTGTCTCCACGACATTACCTTCTCTTTCTTCCACTAATTTTAATTTTTCCATCGTGGCTACTCCACAACACCAAGATAATCCTGAGCCTATGAAGTCTAAGGCTCTTTTTAGGCGTTCCCTTTTATTGGTTGCTTCATAGACTTAAATTATCATTTAACAACTGAAATTCCTTTGAAAATGATTTTGATAATAAGTTGATGTTATGTAGTATCAAACATTCGGTAGTGGAGGTATTGAAGCCTTGACATTGATTTCTAATTGGTTCTATATTCTTTCCCTTGTCCTCTGACCAACTTGTTTCGTAATTTATTGGTATTGTTGCCTCGTAGACCTTGGTCTCTGGTAAAGGCTTCCAATATGCCCCTATATTGTATCGTTCATCATGTGCCTCTGACATAATTTTCGTCAGTAGTATAGTTGTAAACCTAAGAAAAAAATTGTTTATACAATTAAATAAGTTTCTTTTTAATTACCCGGTATTCTATGACCGTACTATAACTTGTATTTAAAATGCTATACCGCTTATATTATATTCTTAGTCATTACTTGCATTTACGAGCGTTAATATATTATGTTCTCTTGCTAGACTTAAAATTACTTTATAAAGTAATATTTTGTTACTTAGTAAGATAATAATCATCTCGATACATTTTATTGAATCATGTAATATTATTTCTACTATTAATCCAATCCTAATTAAAAAAAAAATTCCATGTGTAATAAAACTAATAATATCTTGTTGCTCAAAAGCATATTTTTTTTTTTCTATATCTAATAATGAATATAATTTTTGCTAAAATATTTATATTAATTGTGCTGTAAATATAAATAAATTAAAATATTGGCAGAAATTGTTTTCTCACTATGTACACTAAATGCTTATTTTATGTTTATATTGTCTCGCGAAAAAGATATAAACATTTTATGGTAAGAATTATAGCATATTATGTTAAATACCATATTTTGCAACTTCATCAAAACTGCATATGAGTGGGTCATTACACGGCCCGTATTATCAAGGTCAAAACCGGTAGTTTTCTCGGCTACTTATATTAAACATCTGTTTTTAATTAGCAGAATAAGTGGAATAGAATTAAATATTATATAAGGTAAAGTGATAATATATACACACGGATTGTTTATATTGGGCAATGTATTGTTAGTACTGTGTCCTTGCGTTCCCCTGATAGTTGTTGAATCTTTGGGGATTTTGTCTTGTTTGCCTATTGTAAAAACTTCTTTGTGCCTCTCTAGGGTTGTATCTGTTTTCCCTATTTGAATTTTTGTATTCATCATTATTATGTCTATGTGGGTAGGTAGGAATTTGGCCAAAAAATTAAACTGTTGAAAGTGCTCCATGCAAAACTTGATTTTAATGTCCCTATATTTTGTCTCTTTCCCCCTTATTTATTTGACAAAAATAAAAGATTTTTAAAAAGATATTGCCCCCCGATGTAGAGTGACAAGGAAAGGGACAGTGAAAAAGAAAACTTAAGTATTGCAGTAGGATCTGAGAAGTATATCACGCAGGAGTGAAAGTGGTGGTCGATGGGATATATACTTCAGAACAACCACTCGGTGATCAAACAGTATCATTCGCTGTAATATCAGTTGTCGCAGCAAATCTATCTATCTAAATCTAAAGTTCCTAACGATGACAGAAACTTTACTATTTCATAGTTATAATAAATTTTGTCCAGTTCGTTCAAAGGAATCATCTTTTTAGGAACCTTTAAAAATTTATTGTATATGTTATACACGTCTCTTTCTAAAGAATTTATAAATAATGTATCACAATTTTGACCTCTATATCTTTCAAATTTAGAATAATTATCGTCGAAGGAACATTTAATGTAATAGGCAAATAAATGTGGAATATGTTCATATTGTTTTAAGGTGTATGAAGTATTAGGATTTTTGTCAACATTGTCATTATTTAAAGGCTTTAAAATGCATTCAAAATCTGCATACACCACGAAAGGAACTTTCATTTGTTTATGATAATTTACAAATTTCAAAATATTATCATATGAATAGTTTCCAAACTTATCTTTTATTAATTCTTTAGAAGGTAGGTTAATTCGTAAATGATCACAATCATAGCTATTGTGTTGTAATAAATTTTCTTCTGTAGGGAAATATTGTAAACAACCGTCGCAAATATATTTTTTTCCGTGATGTTTAGACATTTGTACAGAAACTAATTTTGATAAATCTTTAATATAGCAATAATGAAAAGTTTTTTCATGGTCATCACTTATTAACAATAAATTGACATGTTGATTTTTTTTATTCGATGAATAATAAAGTGGACCAATTACTTCATACCCCTTTTTAGGATTTATAATTTTTAATCCATATACATTAATAGAAATGTTATTTTTTTCTTCAAAAATCTTAATGTTCTCTAGCAACATTGGAAATTCTATACCTGACGTATCCAAAACAGAAGAGTAGTGTGGGTAGGATGAAGTTTCAAAATCTAATCCGCTTGGTTGGTGAAGAGCAGACACAACTGCCCAGGCGAAGCAAAAGTTGTCATCATTCCTAATGTTGATCACAGCTTGACGTCTCTTGATCTCTTGAGGAAGTTCGATAAAAGATGAGGCTCTCAGCGGATTGTACTTGTTAACATTAATTTCTAAATGAAGTAAATTCATCAAAGCCCATCCTGCAATGTAAAAATTAAAAAATTACTTTTTTGTTGCCGTTGTAAAACAGAAAATAAATTCTTTACATGAATCTCTTTCTGCAAATTTGTCAGCTTTCTGGTCAATAATGGTGCAGATTTGCTCTAAAAGTTCTTTTGTCTGATATCCCTGGCAAATGACTTGGAACGGCGCATTAAAAGATTTGACATCATAGTTGTCGCTGTTGGGGTTAAAATAGAAACCGAACAGTTCCATATTTAGCTTGATACATTTATGTTTCTGCAGTTCTTGATCTATTAGATGTACAATTTTGTATTCCAAATGTTGAAAATATTCCTTCACATTTATGAAGTTTTGGGGTGAGGAAATCCTATAAGATATTATTCGTTCCCTGAATGCCGACTTGATAATTTCAACACCTTCCTCCAAGCCTATTTTGGAATTGTTCTTGTGCACACTAGATCGATGATGTCCACCCCATAAACTTTGGTTTATATTTTTCTTGCATTCTTTACAATATTTTACAATATTTGTATAATCTATAAATTAGGAAAAAATATTTTACAAAATAAAACATGAAAAATAAAATGTTCTTACCTTTAACAAGCTTTGGTTGTTTCAACCAACTAGTGAGTGTTGTGGAATTTCCGCAAACATGTTTTTTAATATGTCGCAATAAATTATCCTTTCTAGTAAAGACTTTATTACATGTTACACACTTATGCATTTTTGAAGGTTTCTAGATAATAATAATAAAATTAATATTGTGCATTTTTATTTACTTATAGTCAAATTTTGAAAAAAGCAATTGCAATTTTGAAGTTCTCTGGATAATAATAATAAAATTAATATTGTGCATTTTTATTTAGTTATAGTCAAATTTTGAAAAAAGCAATAGAAATTAATTGACTTTATGAATCCATTTCTTCAAATGAGTCAACTAATTTGTCAAAGGCCTGTTTAACATAATTCACCGTACTTGCGTCTCCCTGTTTAATTGTGATCAAATCAGTTAAATTTTGAATAGCGAAACCCAGACACTTAAGGTTTGCTACTTGTTTTTTATTTTTTTTATTAATTTTAATTTTTTTTTAATAATAAATGATGGTTTCGAAATTGAATTTTGTTCAACTGGTGAATTATTAGGAGAAATATCCGAAGTTAAATTTGCTTCAGTTTGTTTTTCTTGCGAATCAGAATTTACAATATCATATGGTGAATTAATAGGAGATATAGCCGAACTTAAATTTTGATCAATTTGTTCTTCTTCCGAATCAGAGTTTTCACTAAACAAAAAGGGAGAGCAAATTGGTCTCGGAGAATTAATTGGCGATTTTAATGTTAAATAATTTGGATTAGATTTTTGAAAACAAACAATATCCTCATAGCTAGAATTTTGATTTTTGCCAATGTCATTCAGTTCTTCAAGAGTTTGTTTAGTTTTTGTTGTAATTAAGTCCGTTTTGTTGTCAGTAATGTCATTAAGATCGTTAAGAGTTTGTTGTTGAGTAGCTGTAAATAAATATTTTTCGTTGTTCTGTTTGTTGGCATTATTCTGAACTTGGCTATGGTAAATAATTTCATTCAAGTCCTGAATAGTTTGTTGTTGACTAGTTGTAAATACGTCTGTTTCTTTGTTTTGTTGATTTGCAAAATTTTGCATTTGAGTACATGTGTATAAGTCGAAGTCATTGTCAATAATTTTGCTACTCGATGCCAAAAAATTGTCCATTATGAAAAAAATCGTAATAACAAATAAAATACCAAATAAAAGTGTCACAAATATAAATAAAAATGTCACCAATATAAATAAGAATTAAATTTTGCCAAATAAAAATGTTAGAAATATAAATAAAAATTAAAAAATTACCAAATAGACACAATGAAAACACCAGAAAACTTGCGAGCCCTGCATAGTGTGAATGCAGAAATCAGTTGCATTCGTCTCTTCGCTGAGGCGATTTTATATGAAAAAGTTGATCCCCCTTCCTCTTCCCCGGACCGGAGAAGAAAGGAAAAAAAAGGAGTAGAAAGGAAAAAAAAGGAGTAGAAAGGAAAAAGGAGAAGGAAGGAAAAAGGAGAAGGAAGGAAAAAAAAGAAAAAAAAAGGAGAAAAAAGGAATCGAGGGAAAGAAGATGGGGTGAGGGTGGGAGGGGGGTTAAGGGGGGTCTTAGGTTAGGTTAGGTTAAAAAAGAAGAAAGGAAAAAAAAAGGAGTAGGAAGGAAAAAGGAGAAGGAAGGAAAAAGGAGAAGAAAGGAAAAAGCAGAAAAATAAAAAAGGAGAAAGAAGGAATGGAGAGAATGAAGATGGGGTGAGAATGGGGGGTTGGCGGCGGAGCGGAGTGGGGGCGAAGCCCCCCCCCCCCCGATGTAGAGTGACAAGGAAAGGGACAGTGAAAAAGAAAACTTAAGTATTGCAGTAGGATCTGAGAAGTATATCACGCAGGAGTGAAAGTGGTGGTCGATGGGATATATACTTCAGAACAACCACTCGGTGATCAAACAGTATCATTCGCTGTAATATCAGTTGTCGCAGCAAATCTATCTATCTAAATCTAAAGTTCCTAACGATGACAGAAAATATGATTGGAAACGCTGCCCAAATTGAAGAAAATAATATGGAGATCGCCGCTCAAATTGAAGAAAGAGAAGAAATTTTTATTAACTTGGAAGGCGATTCCATCAGTTATAAACATTCATTTTTGGACAAATCATCTAGGCTTGTCAGAAGATCATTCTTGTTTAACATCGACATTAATTTTATTGAGGAAGAGGAAGATGAGGAGGAGGAAGATGATCAGGAAGTTGACGAAGGAGTGGACATGGCCATATGGACAACTGCTAAATTTAGGAACCGAGGCTGACGTAAAAGTAAGCAAGTTTAGGGCTAGTGAATTATTTAATAATTTTGAAGAAAAAGATGTATGTGTTATACAAAGCTACACTAAAATTGAAAGTCGAAGACTAGGAACATTTGCTATTTGCCTTCCTTGTAGTGCAATTCACATGAGATATTTACGGAGAGGGGAGTCCGATCATGTGAGCTGCCACTACAAAAGAGCTTATGTTGTTAGTGCTTCTGATTTACATTGTGCTATTTGTAGGATACATCTTTTTTTACTAATTTCTGAACCTGCTTGCTTTTACTGCAATAAAAATGAAAAAAAAAAGAGATGGAAGATTATGTTGTTAAATATTAATATTAAACATAGTTTGTAAAGGTGATGGGTAGATTATTTTAACAATATTAATTTTAAATATAGGTTATAAACGAAATGGGTAGATTATGTCAAAAATATTAATTTTAAACATGAATTGTAAAGATAATAAGTAGAATACGTTAACAATATTAATTTTAAAAAATGTCAACTGTTACTATAAGCGGTTATATATTTTCAGTGCTATATGCAAAATACTTATTTTTATTCTAACATCTGACCCTGTATTTTTTTTATTGCAACAAGAACGAAAAATGAAATAGCTAATCATATGTAAAAATAAGGTGTAGATTATGTCAACTGCCACTATAAGCGCTCATATATTAGCATAAAATTTTGTTAACGCTTGTTTCTGTATTCAATTGAGTTTTCTCTTACTTGATGCAAATTATATTAATATTATTAATATAATTAAAAAATAATAACTTTTAATTTCCACTGTTTATTTTAAAAATGTTAAATCATAACAATTGTTTTGTTATGTGATGTGAAAATTAGTATGTATTAAAAAATTTGTTTATAACATTGTTGTTTCAATATAGGAAAGAGAAAAGAATATATTAATATATTATGATTAGTATAATTAAAAAATAATAACTTTTAATTTCCACTGTCTGTTTTAAAATGTTAAACCATAACAAATTAGTATGTATTAAAACACTTGAAGAATATTGTCGTTTCAATATAGGAAAAGGAAAAGGAAAAACTGTGTGTCAATTATTATATATTTACATTTACTTTTTACAAATTTCTTTGACCAGAGTTTTCACAAACACAAATTATGAAAAATATTATCCTCTTTTTAAAACTACAACAAAATGATGTCTAATTACATCTTTGAAGATTTGTACCAAATAGTAATATCTAGTTCGACATACAGGACAATTGTTTACCATTATAGAACAACAATTTTCATCATTCCATCTTAAAATACATTTTAAACAAAAAATGTGAGAACATGTATTTGGTCTACATGAATCATAATATTCGATTATTTCAAAACAAATAGCACAAAACACTTTTTTCTCTTCACTCTCAGTTTTGTTCAAATTTTTTAAAACAATCCCATTTTCTTCTTCTCGAACTAATGGTATAGTTTCTTCTCGAACTCCTGGTATAATTTCTTCGAGGCTAATTGTCTGAAGCGGAATGGATCGATTTCTTTCTCCAACTGATTCACTCATTTTATTTTAATATTATTAATAGATTTATTCAACACATTTTTTTCTTTTAACAGTCACTCGTATCTTAGCATACTAAAATGATCTTGATGCACCTATTTATAAGACTTAAGAATGCAAAATCAAATGTGGGAGGACAAAGAGAAAAAATTAAAAATATAATGCGAATGAGAATAAAAGGGGAGGAAGATAAGAATGAGGGACATGAGAGAGAGGAAGAGGAGGAGGAGGAGGCGCTCCTCTATTTTAACTACTGAGGAGGTTCTCCATCCTACCGTATGTATTTTTTGTAAAATGGGATGAACTTTCATATCAATGAATGTTGAAAATATAAATGAATTTTATTCTTGATACAAAAAAATTCTTGTGTCAATAACTTAAGAATTAAACTATGTAGCCTATACATAAGAAGCATGTCTCCGACCGAAGAGGAACTTTTTTTTATCAAGCTATTTTGGTAGCTATTATTAAATCTTATTAAATATATATACGATTATATATATATATATATATATATATATATATATATATATATATATATATATATATATATATATATATATATATATATATATATATATATATATATATATATATATATATATATATATATATATATATATATATATATATAGTTATATGGAGGGGTGACTTGTGCCAACCTATTACTTAGGCCTCTCAGGCAATGAAATGTTAGAGATTTCATGTCTTTCAGGTGGGCCCATCAAGCCAGCCAACAGCATATATGTAGCAGTTCAACATTGTGGTGTATTGAGCATCCTCCGAAAATTCCCCATAGTTTTCTGGTATTTGCGAGAGCTGGACAGTAGCAAAGAATATGATCAGTAGTCTCATAGTCCTCATTGCACACGCTACAAGTTAGATCCGGGAGAACGCCCGCGGTGTGAAGGTGTTTGTTTAGCTTCCACTCCTGTTAGTATTTCTATTAGCTTTCTAAGATTATTATTTGCTTGTTTCTTTGCAGCATTACGCGCTAACTTATCTTCGATTCCGCTATGTCTCTACTCTAGGACACGGTGATCGTTTTCCTTTGGGAAATCATCTCTAGCATCTGGTGACACTCAAGAATCAGTTTGATTGTTATTTTATTATTTTTTAAAATGTTTAAAACGTGTTTACTGTCTGTAAAATTTTTTCAAGACTTGTTTGCTGTCTGTGAGAATACTAATGGTATTATTTTTCCTTTTGTACTTGTACAGCGTCTTGCAGAATCCCAAACAGTTCTGCTTGGAAAACCCCCTTGCCTAAGACCATTCTAATTTCCAGGTTGTGTTCTGGTTAATCGGACTGGGTCCATTTTAAAACATAAAAAAAGTCATTGGCTGAGCTGGGATTGGCACCAAAACACCTTTGAAATGCTTATCGGAAATTCTGTCACTGTGGCCATATTCGCCGTATACAAATAAACTAGACTTAAGGTTTAAGTTCGGTTAAGACAATAATTCCGTATGCACCGTAAGGAATAACGTTAAGTTAACCTCACAATTATATTTGTTTTTAATCTCATTTACCCTCAATTTTTCAAAGTGTAAATAAGCTGACAGTGATAGGTTTAAAGTTACCTTAGTTACGATTGTTAGATATATTCAGTGTTTACCTTTACTACCTGTAAGCTGTGTTCTGAATAAAAGGAGAAGTGCATTCATTGTGTACCGGCCAATCCGGAACAATATTTTAGGCATTATTGACTTTTTACATCAGGTCTAATTACTGAAGATACTGTCGATTTGAGTTTTTTTGAATGTTAAGATTGACGAAACCAATGGTAACATTCCTATTAGAAGTTAAAAGTTAACAAAAATTATAATTAGGTTTTTGACAATTTTTGACAGCAATTCAGTTTTGTGCGGATAGTGAACACTAAACATATTTTATGAAATAACCAATGCACGGTCTATAATAATGCAAAAATTGTCGAAGGGGATTATTATCTCCTTCGACAATTTTTGGCTACTGCCTGCCTGTGCAATCAACTTATTAAAATGCCTGATAATACCAAAGAAATATGAGGAAATATGATATCCTATCGCCGTAGCTAGACTCTGGTGATGGGGAGGTTTCTCACATGTGACCCAGTTTAAGGAAACTTTCATTTTCTCTCGAGCCATGAGGATGCGGTTTAAACCTCTAAAACTCCCTTTATTTACGGCCCAGAAACACGCCTAGGTCATTCATTGGATGATGGATACTTAGACTCTACTCTCGTCGAAGGCAGACCTCTGTGTTATTAACATAAGTGGTTCCACGTGTTCGGTTCTGCTGCTTTATTTCGGAAACGGGAGACTCAACCGCTCAGTGTGGAAACTAACGACCCCGCTAGAAAGGGAGCAGACGCTGTGAACGTGCGAGGTCTAGTTGTTCCTGCATTCTATCCCGTTCGTCTGCCGCAGTTCTACATAGAATAATAACGTAATGGCCGCTATGTGGCGGGAGTGGGAGGGATAAGGGGATAGCTTGAAAGAAAAGGTCATCTCGTGAGACCAGTAGTACTCTCAAGGTGACATCTAGTGGAAACCAAGATGCATTAGAAGGGTTTATAAAGAAAGATAAATTTAAAAATATTGAAATACACAGGGTGACCAGGAGCTCAGGGCTCGCCATCCGGACATCTTACCGATAACGTCTCCAAACTGGAATAAGGTGTAAATTATCTGGAAGGGTCGCTCCAGCTCTAAAGAAGCCCCGGACGGAGAGCAATCTGGAAAGTTGCGAAGTGCAGTGCCAAAAACATAGATTGGAGTTGGAAAACTGTGTAGTTGAAGCATACATTTAATTGGTTACCACTTTTAACGTCACGGCGCGCTTGTAGATAGTAGTCGCTTTACGACAGAAACAAAAAACAGTCGTTTCCTGGACTAACTAAAAACGCAACCTGATAATTAAAACACCATTACATACAAAATAACGCGTTTTTATAAAAAAAAAACAGTCTGCGTAACAATTTTAAATAATCACTAAAAAAACTGTGACGCACTTCGTTGATCTTCGGAAAACATCGGTGGGTAGTACTGTACTTAAAGTATCCGTCGACTAAATCTCGGGCGCCACCCTTTGGATTTCTGTAGTAAAGGGCCCACAAACTCACACAGGTAGCATTTATACAGCGGAGAAAGTTAACCAGAGGTCAATGCGCAAGACAGAGACAATATAATTAAAGGTAGATGGGATAGAAAGAGAAATAAAACACCAATGTAGAAAACAAAGAAAGTATCCTATGTATTGCCTGTTCATATCGTACAACATAAATACCCTAAGCCTAGCCCCATAAGTAAACCATATATAAAACCCTAATGAGTAAGAGAGGGAAAGGAAATGTATGCCTTAGAGAAAGAAAGACGGATAATTAGGATCGGTTGAAACGGGCGACTCTCCTGTATTAACGTTCATACAGGAGCCAACGTCTGTTCCCACTCATTAATGTGCGTGCTATGTGGTGCGAGATACATACACTGCGATACCTTATCAGGTTATTCACCAAGGGGAATCGATCTAGGCAATCTCTCAGACTAGCCGTTAGAGGTATATATAAGTTAAAAGAAGTTCCCTGTAAGGCCCTTTTTTAAAAACTTTAATTTTTATGTAAATAACAACTACAATGTTCAAGATTCTAAGCTAGACTAATTTTATTAAAAGATTAACAATCGAAATAGTACGTATAATTACATATTGCA
The DNA here is from genome assembly GCA_030620095.1 of Kuschelorhynchus macadamiae. Lineage (NCBI taxonomy): Eukaryota > Metazoa > Arthropoda > Insecta > Coleoptera > Curculionidae > Kuschelorhynchus > Kuschelorhynchus macadamiae. The sequence goes on along the minus strand of JAUTXW010004330.1, from coordinate 326,474 downwards.
ATATTGCTGATTCTGCTTAATGAGGTAATTAGTTTGTCGGTGTCGCATGAGGTTACTTGAAGTCATCGTCCAGAGGCGGGTAATATTGGCTATATAACTCCTCCCCCGTTAGAATGAGGCATCCTCTGGAAGGGTGATGCTGTTCTCGTGAACAGGGATGTCTTGGGAAGTATTCTGGTGTTTCCTGGTTTTCTTATGTATTACGTCATTTGTCTTTTTTCAACAGAGATAAATGCAACCTGCAATTACTACTATATACAGGATGATGCTCCATAAACTTGGACGTGTAAAGTCTGATAGAGGGTGTGCTTCTTAAATTGCGAACATGGGATTTTCAACTGCTGCTTCAAGGTTTAATTTTTTCAATTCAATACTTATTTTAGGTGGATTTCTCATTTTAAGTTGCAGGTTAGGGGTTTGGATTACTGAGGGGTGCCCAAAACTTTTTTCCTGAAATGGAAGCTCCTGGTTTCTGAATATTATGTTGCAGGCATCTTTATTTATCAGGAAAACGCCTTTCAGTTTTAGGGTCTCCACATGATCTTCACAGTGCACTTGTATGCTTTCTTCTCAGCAATTTTTAACTTTGCAAATTGGCAGAGACTAGAGTTGTCATGTTGAAGGATCCCTTCTTCGCAGAGCACTTTGATGTTGGCTCGTAGTATATTTGGACAATGATATGGTTTGCCTTCGATACACATGCCATTTAGAGATTTTATTGGTTTTTTATTTAATTTTAGAAAATATCGCGTACTGGGGATTATCATAACAAATTCTGATTCATAACTTGCAGGAATAGGTAAAATGTGATAGAGTTCAAATTGTTCTTTGTACTGTAAGAAAATACGTTATCTTAGTCGGCTGTATATCGCATTTTACTTTAATTATTGATTCGTACTTAGAAATATGTTCAAGAGTGACAGTGAATGGTAGTTGGTTCTTGTAATGAAAAGAGATTCTTTTTATTTCTGCAAAAAGATTTGCAGGTGAAATTATACTAGGGTGTATTATGCCTAATTTGCAAAACGTAATAGAGTTCTCGATATCTGGCAGTGTGCTTAATAACGAGTTATATAAAATAATTAGTTGGTTATACAAGTCTTTTGCAAAAAGAATATCCTGAATTTCAACATCTTCTCGCAATAGTTGATCTAAAAACAATATTTTAGATTTTAACAAGTTTTGATTATGTTGAATATCTCTAATTGTATTATTAAAGTTTTTGATAACTTGGTTATTAAGAGAGTATTGCATTTCTAGCTGGGTCTGCAAGTTATTACCCCTAGTTTCTAAACGGTTTAGTATTTTATATATTTTGTCCCCATCATTAGAATCTAAGTTACTTGTGATACCTTTAATAACAGATCCTAAGCGGTTTATTAAGCCTCTTTTAAGACGATATTACGTAAAGAAATAGTTTCTAACTTAGTAAGAATAGATTTTTTACAAAACATAGCAATATTTTCGTAATGTTCTAATTCCCTAACTAAATTTGTACTATTCGAATAAGTAACCTTAAGATTATCATGTTGGATAATTAAATTCTTATATTCTACGAAGATTTGTTCTAGGTCATAAAAATGTACGAACATATGTCCGGTTCTTTGAAATTTGGCGGGTCCTAAGTTTTATCCGTAGTGTTTCCGTGTGTGGGATTAATTCTAGCGGTTTTTAAATTTTCGTTGACCTCAGTTATTTGCTCTGGTTTGTATTTATTTGATGTCTTTGACTGCTTTTGTTTGTTTTTAACGAGTACTTTTTCAGGAATTTTTGGCAATTCTTCTCGAGATTCGTTAATTTTGTTGACAACTTTTTCTTTAGATTGTTGAATTGTTTCGTTTAGCTTTTGATAGAAAAGTTTCATTTTGTCGCGGTGATTAGAGATGTAATTATTGACGAGTTGTTTTTCTATCTAGAGATTAAAAGGGGATCTGCGGCTAGGTGGCCTGTAACTATTTCATATGGGGCTAGATTGGTTACAGAATGTCTAGTATTATTATATGCTAGTATAACATAGTTGACTTTCATTTCTATGGGTTCATTTTTAAATTCTTGTTGGTTATTGAGCAGCCTGATGTGCTCGATCAGTGTGGAGTGGAATCTTTCTATAAGACCATTGGAGTCGGGGTGTTGGGAACTTATAAAGTGAATCTTAATCTTATATAATAGATTGCGCAGAGTTTAATTTGTACGCCTGAGCATATTTAGAAAAGGAATCAACTAAGGTTAAAAATTTGCAATTTTCTAGAGAGATACTGTCGATATGTAGGATTTGGAAGGGTTTAATTGCTGTAGGTGTGATGTTTAGTTCTAATTTCAGCGGTTTCCTATCATATTTCGTTAATTGGCAAATTTCGCATTCGTTAATATAAGTTTGGATAGAAGCACGTTGATTAGGCCAATAATAATTATTTTTTATGCGTTTTTCAGTTTCATCGATCTCGCGATGATTTGTTTTCCCTTCGTGTTGGTTTTGAATAATTTGCTTTATTTCGTCATTATCAGTGACGTCAATTAATTTCTTAGTACATTTAATCATATTGATTTGGGAATTTTTAAAGTATTTTTGTAAAACAACACTAAATTTTTCGTACACGGGGTCTTCGAAATATAAGTGATATTTCACTTTGGGAACAATGGTCTCTTTAATGAAATTTAAAACATCATTTTCAAAGTTGTTTTCTGAAAACTGAACATAAGTGCGTTGTTTAGAATTAAATAGATCAATGCGAAATGGAGTAGCAGGGGCATATTTTACTTTAGAAATTATTAACTGATTTTTACCGAGATTAACAGGACGTTCTACGATAGGAATACCTATTATGGGATTTTCATGAGATGAGTGTACAGTAATATCGCTATCTTCAGCGGCACTTTCCATTTTGTCGAGGTCGCCTGTTTCGACTAATAAAGATTCATTCTCATGTTCATTATTTTCACTAATATTCTGATTTATTTTTTCGATATATTTTTGAAGCTTAAATATAGATTCGGAACTAGGTTCGGTTTCGTTCGCATTTAATTCTATGCGCGACAGTGCGTCAGCATTTTTATTAAGACAACCTTTTTTATAAACAATGTCGTAATCGTGGGTTTTAAGCGCCAACGTATTAATTTTAAATTTGGTTCTTTTAGTGAAAATAACCATTCCAAGGGCTTGTGATCGGTGACTATTTTAAATTTACGTCCAAATAGATAGGGCCTAAAATATTTAGTGGCCCATGCAATAGCAAGAAGTTCTTTCTGGATGGTTGAATAATTTATTTCTGACTCATTTAAGGTTCGACTAGCGTATGCTATCGGTAGGTCTAATCTTATTTTACCTCGAGAGAGAACAGCTCCTAAGGCGTAATTAGAAGCATCACACGTTAATATGAACGGCTCAGCAAAATTGGGATACTGAAGAATTAGTTCGTTTGTTAAAAGTTGTTTGCATAATTAGAAACATTTAATATATTCAGGATGTTTTATATCTATCACGGCATCTTTTTTTAGTCTTTTCGTAAGAGGTTTCGTTACTTTGGCGAAATCTTTAATACATTTCCTATAGTAACCCAAAAGTCCCAGAAAGCCTTTTATTTCTTTTTGGGTTTTTGGCAAGGGAAAATTCTGGATTGCGCAGATTTTGTTCGGATTTGGTTTTACACCTTCAGGTGTGACAATGTGCCCGAGATAAGCCACCTGTTTTCTAAGAAATTCAGATTTATCGAGCTGAATCTTAAAGTTTGAATTACGTAATCGTTCAAAAACTTTTCTTAGTCTATCAATATGTTCTTCTAGGCTAGTACTAAATATGATAATATCGTCAAGATAAACAGCGCAAATTTCGTTTTGATATCCTCTCAACATATTATCCATAACGCGATAAAATGTAGCGGGCGCATTTCGTAGGCCAAAGGGCATTCGCAAGAACTCATAGTGACCATTTTCTGTATTGAAAGCAGTTTTGGGGATGTCTTCGCCGGCCATTTCGATTTGATGAAATCCCGACGCCAAGTCAAGGGTGGAAAAATATTGACATCTGCCTAATTTATTTAACAGATCTGTGATATTTGGTAAAGAATATCTGTCTCCCAGGGTCTTTTCATTCAATTTTCTTAAATCTATGACAATTCTCCACTTGCGTTTACCTGAAGCGTCAATTTTTTTTGGCACAAACCAAATAGGAGAGGACCAAGGAGAAAACGATGGACGAATTATTTTTTGATCAAGCATATCTTGAATTTGATTTTGTGCCTCTTTTTTATGTATTTCGGGGCATCTGTATGACCTAGTATACACAGGAATTTCATCTGATGTTTTTATATTGTGTTTTATTTGGTTTGTAAAGGTTAATTTGTTGCCGTCGATATGAAATATGCTGAGAATTCTTTAATTAATTTTAAAAATGCATTCTTTTCTTCAGAATTCGTATGGTCTGTTCTAATTTTTGAGACGTCAAATTTAATCTTTTCGATGTTAAAATTGTTCAAGTTTGGATAATTATTAGAACTTATTTGGAAATCTTTAAAATCCATAGCAATTATTGGATCTAAAAAGTCTATAGACTTTGCCATTTCGGTCTTGTTTAAAATAGAGCAAAAAGCTTGATTGTGTTTAACTTTAGTGAGACATTCGGGGATTTCTAATTCGTCTATTTTCGTGTAGGCTATAATGATATCGCCATTTGAAATATTTTTAATTGGAATTTTAATAATTTGTTCAGATCTTGCTTCAACAGTGATGTTATTGTTCGAAATGCCAGATGTATTATGGTAAAACAGTTTAATACTGGTGTTGGGTGTCACTAAAAGGTTATTTTGTAAGTCAAAATTTGCTTTAAGGATTTTTAGATTGTCTATTCCTAAAAGACAATCAAAATAATTATGGAAATTAAACAGATAGAATTTTAGGGGATCTATCTTCACATTAAACCTTCTAGCAAGAGGAATTGTGTTGCTAAAAATGTTCCGAGGAAGTGCCATGTGCTGTAGATATTTGAAAAGGGTCATTCTTTATAAATTTGAGAAAATATTTTTTTGCAATTTCAGGTTGGATGAAAGATCTAGTACTACCTGTGTCTATAAGTATTTTTAAATTTATTTCGGGAAACACTATATAAGGGAGTTGGCTACCGTTATATGCAAAGGTCATTAGATTAAATCTGGGTGGTTTTTGTCCGAGGCTTCTATCTGAAAAAACTCGGAATTACATGGTTCGGCGGATTCTTCGGGGAATTCAATAAAACCTTCATTGTAGCAATTATCGGTTTGTTGATTTTCAGATTCAAGAAAGTGGTCGTTGCCTTCCTGATTTTCAATATTATGCAGTTCCTCAAACGCGAATATTGGATGACTAATGTGAGAATTGTTTTGCCTTAAATTTTGGAAATTATTATTTTGTGATTGGTTATTCGTAAAATGAGATTTGGTAAACATACTATTTTGATTTGTTTGGGGCCTGAATGTATTTCTTGTAGAAATAGACATTGGTGTGGGTTTCGGTAATGGTTGAGAGTTTATTTGATTAGGTTTAAACACATTGTAGTTTGAAGGACCGGGGCTAGAATAATTTCTAGGTACAAATAGGTTATACACAAGTTGTGCATTATTCGGATTTGTTGTGTACGTAGATGGTCTGGGAGCGAAATTTTGTCTTAAGACCTGCGGTCTGATTTTTTGTGTTCTGTGGGTAACATATTGAATTTGAAAATCATTTGTTAACATATTCAGAGCATTGTTTAAATTATCAGGGTTCAGTGGCACCCTGTATATCAGTTTATAGTTGTTTAATACATTAACATTTGTGTAATATACACAAGCTGAGTATGCAAGCTGCGAGGCACCGTGCTCGCGATGTAGAACGAGGGCAGAGTGTGAATAACCAATTGAGATAACAACAGCTAGATCTATAGAAGGTGTAGTCGTAGGGCGGACCCTGTGGGTCCGGCCCGTGGCTGTAGTAGTACCATCTGATAATATAATGTGTTTTTCCAAACAAGTGATTTTATTTTTTTATGATATATTCATCGTCAAATTAAGAACTAAGTAAAGAACAGGAGTACAACGGCACATCGAACTTTACATGGCGACCCTGCCCTAAAAGATCCTGCCATAGAAGACCCTGCCAAATATATGGAATTAATAAGAAACAATATATACCGGCATAACAGTGCAAATGGAGATACTGTATTATGGCGACATAATGATGGGCAAATTAATAAATAAACCACGCAAAATTACTGCCAAACTAACTAACCATTGTATGATGATGATTTCCATATGGACCAAAACGACGTTTCTTTTTTAGGGTTTTGTTTTAGGTTCAAAAAAAGAAGAAAATTTAAATATGGAAATGGCAATTTTCGAAATTGATGGGAATTTTAGTCTAAGGGACTTAAATTATAGAAACTGAAATTGTAGGAAACGAGTTTAGGTTTAAGGTACTAGATTAATTATTATCAGAAATAAAGGTATTTTGATTTAAGTAAGAGCATGTTTTATTAAAATTTTGTTGTTTTTAAGTGTAAAATCGTCAATTAGTGTATATTTTGCAAACAGATGAAAATTCGTGGTAATTTGTAGAAAAATATTAACTCTGACATAAGGAATTTAATTCTTTGTCTAAATGCAATTACGAATTAATATTATCTCTTATATCTCTCTTCTTTACAACAAAAACAATAAGGACTCAATTAAAAAGTAGGTAGTATTAATAAAATATGATAAATAACAAATAGACGCAAAGTGGACATCAGATGTTAATGTTGGTGTAGGTGATGATGAGTGGGTTTTGCTATTTTATTGTTTAATTAATTTTTTTTTGAAATGATTTATGTTCAGAATTTATTATTCTAGGATAATTACGGCGTTATCGTGAATTATCGAGTTAAATTGCAAGTAAAATTAACCACCTTCCGTAAATTAATAGGACACTATGCATACAATTTATAAGTATAAAAAGGCATGCCACTGATTATATATCTTAAAAGTAACAAATAATACTAAATTAAGCTAATTAAAAATGTATATATATAAATACAGCAATTTTTTTAAATCAACAAATGCTGTATACTATTACAGTACTAAATTCAAGGCATTTAATGTACAAACCTTCTGCAACAACAAAGTTCCAGTTATAAATATGCATGAATTTTCAGGAGAGCTAAACCTTAATTTTTTTTTCTCTGTAACATATTATATAAAATGTTAAGTTCATTAACCTACTTTTTACAACGAACAGCCGACCTACATAATTGTGCTGACAAAGAAATGCAATGCAACCATCAAAATCTTAACATAATTGATATTTATTTATTTACATTAACATATCCGAACCGTAATAATATATTAATAAGATGATTACAGAAAATGTACTAAATTTAATGAACATATATGATACTTAAAAAAAAAGCACAAATAAAATATTTAAAATGTTTGTTATATAATAAGAAAATTTTTATCATGTTTTTATAAAAAAAAAAAATATTATTTATTGTTTTATATTTTCTAGTAAAAGATCATATATTAGAACAATATTAAATGTGGCCTCTGTTTTTGCGTGTTATGTTTGTTTATGTTTTTTCTCTAATCATTATAGAGTGAATCAATTTCCATGCTTTAAATAATTTAGGTACGCTAATTATATGCAATAATGGCAAAATCATCTACAGTAACGAAATAGTATGTTTTGTTATACTCTACCCAAAGTCAAATAGTCTATTATAACCGAGTGCTTATCTTACGAAAAATGTAATGAAAAAAACATACACGTGTGCATCAACATGTACATATGCAAGTAAACACAACGCGAAAATATAATATTATGCATATTTTATTTAAAGCATAAACATTCGTAATGTCTAAGTAATAACGTACATACATATATATTTAATGTTTTAGCAGTCTCTACAATTTACCTTATTATTATAAAAATTTTATGCAAAGTAAATGAGTGCTGTATTCTTTTTGAGATGTTACAATGTCTATAAAGAATATTAAAAAAAAAAAAAAACAATGTAAATTTCACGTGAACTTTCAAAAGTAAACTCGATAAAACTATATTTAGGATTGCAAGTTTTAAAATCGCATTACGGAATCACTGATAAAGTCCGTTCGTAATGAACTAAAGCCCAGAAAAATTCATTTCTCTGAGACTACAGTTAAACATTTTATCCTTATAGGTACGAATATATTTTAAGCCAGATCATAGGTTCTAACATGTAATTTTTCCAAGGCACTGAATTTTGAGTTTGACAAAGGAGTATCCATTATATCCAAGTTTATATAAGTGAAGTTCATTATAAAAGTCAATCAACATTATTGCTGAGACTTTTTCGCACTTTTGGATGAATGTAACAAAAATGTTCTAAGATTATTTTTAAATGATTCTTTTAATGGTTAACAGTAGAGGAAAAAAAATCAAAATATGTTCAAAAAAAATTACATTAAAAAAAAAGAAGCAAATTAATTAGTCGATCTTAATTGAAATAGATGCAGCATTTTAGGTATTTAGACAATCGGTTTAAAACTAGCTTTAATTTTATGAAGCCTACGACATATTAATAATTAACCAAAAACGTATTTTTCTTGAGCAGCATAAATCCAATGTTCAATTCAAATTTAAAATTTAAGTGCATTAAGGTAGAATCGAAATTCCAAAAAAAAAAAAAAGAAAAAAAATTACCAAATGGCATTGTTTGAATAGTTCGCAACTGCTTATAGAGAGTTAACCAATGTTGTTATGATATATAACGGATGAACAAACATAACGAAAAGTGTTCTTTTGGTTCGGCTATAATGGTACTAATTAACTTTTTAAAGATTAACTAAGGTTTAATAGTGTGCTTAGTTGACGTAGCAAAATATATATTTAATCAACATGCAAAGATTTGAACTAAACATGCGCCACAAGGATCGTTACAAAGAGATTAAGCAAACGTTTTTCACAAAAAGCAAAGACGAAAAAATAAACTAAGTATCTTATTTTTGTTTTAGTAATTATGGTTTTCCAAGGTAATTGTACGGACATTTTTGGAGATAGGTTGTTTAAAATAATTACTCCCAAACATGAAAAAAAAGTCAAGCTAAAATAAGCTAAATATGTCACATTTAAATGGTTAGGTAAAAAATGACGAAAAGAAAAAAGAAGGGAATATTAGTTTATGACAGGAGAAGTATATGACGCAAGTCGTAAAAAGCGAGTTGGATTAAGAATGTATGAATTTATAAAATAGAATGTGCAACAGTCAAGATTATACTTAAATTGTCAGGAATTATATGGGAACGGCTTGATCACCCGCAAGCGTATAAAAGTCCTTGACGCGTATAGATATTAACTAGTTAGCATAGAGCGTATGAAGATACAGTTGTAGAAGTCAGGGTACTTACTTATTCAATAAGGGTAATTTTGGCGCTAGCGCGATTATCTCAGCTATATTGGGCTGGTTGAAAGTGTTACCTAAAAAATGATAATTAAAAATGCACAATGATACATATAGTGCAATAAGCACTCTAGGGTACCCGCAGTCCAAATAACAGTTTTGTTTATATGAGCTTTGTTTCAAATCTTTTTTGGAATTGTACGAAGCAAATATTTTAAACATTACATTTTGTCAAACACATAATGAAAATCGTTGAGGTTGACTGTTAAATTGTTTAAAATGGAAATATATTAATGAAATGCACGCAATATATATACGAAAGGTATATAAAATATATAAAAAGATATCCACAAGAAACAGAGTATGAGGAAAAGATTAAAGAATGTTAGGTATAAGTAATATTAGAGTTTGTAGCTTTCTTTTGGTTAATTCGCTGATGTCAATTGTGGAGAGCAAAGTATGACGAGTTATGACGTAATAAAAATTAACCTCTGATGATCCGAATTTATTAATCTAAATATGATTAGATTTAATGATCTAAATAATATCTAAACATGATAATTTAAGTCTAAGTAAGGATAATACGCCAATACATAATTGATATCTAGTATTAAACTCGTTAAAAGGTACTGTTGTTGATGTGTACGTTGTCAAAGTAGACCATACACCGTGAAGGAATTTTCAAACATTTTAAATTTTAGGTTTTTAGCATAAATTATAATATTTAATTTTAATTAGTTTAATTGGTTGACAGAAGTATGCAACGAACATCCTTGCTTTATTTTGCGTAAATCAATTATTTTGTTTACTCTTACAGCAGTGTCTTTCACAAGTGGCCATAGTGAAAGCCATTAGCTAAGATACATATGGCATGGTTCTGTCAACAACCATTATTGATTATAAGGTGATAAGTAAATAATAATAATATAAAAAAAAAATATATTTTAGGTTAGTTAAGTTTTAGTTATTTTAGGAAATTTCGCAGTCTGTCTAATTCTACAAACCGAATAAAATACATTATTCATACACTCAGCATTATAAATGATAACCGAAATTATTCTATTGTTTGCAGAAATGATTCAATTGGTCGTTGAATCATTTTTCCCAAAGGGAGGAGGTGCAGTGCCACCCTGTATATCAGTTTATAGTTGTTTAATACATTAACATTTGTGTAATATACACAAGCTGAGTATGCAAGCTGACGAGGCACCGCGCTCGCGATGTAGAACGAGGGCAGAGTGTGAATAACTAATTTAGAGAACAACAGCTAGATCTATAGAAGGTGTAGTCGTAGGGTGGACCCTGTGGGTCCGGCCCGTGGCTGTAGTAGTACCATCTAATAATATAATGTGTTTTTCCAAACAAGTGATTTTCCTTCATCGTCAAATTAAGAACTAAGTAAAGAACAGGAGTACAACGGCACATCGAACTTTACAAGGGTTTTTAGTTCACATCAGAGAACCTATCGGTTCTTTAAGACCACGTAAAAATACTCTTAAAGCAATTCTGCGAACGTGCTTTTAAATGATTTGTAGATCCCTATAAATGTTCGCGCTGGTGGGAGGTAGTGATCGCGCTGCTTGATTCGACCGCGACGCGACATGATTATTGCCTGATGATTTGCTATGTTGATTAGCGAGGTATTTTATATTAGTCCCGAGGAAATTCACACGGTTTTCCGCAAGTTGTGCAACGTGTTTTATTTGTAGAAGTAACGGACGTATTTTTCTGAATATTTTCCTAAAAGCAATGTATTTTTACTACGGTTAATAAGAAAGATATGGTTTTAAGTCGACGTACGATGCACACATTCATTCCCCAAGGAAATCAGTAACTTCGTTACAATACTTGCGAACCTACCGTTCTTTATTCACCGAACTCCAAAAATATTAATACAATTATTACAAGTTAAATTTGTATATAGGGATCAGCATTACGCTATATAAATGAATTATTAATTTATGCCATTGTTAAGCAATAGGCTCCTATGAGACTGACGTTAGAAAGAATACCGATTTAGAGTTAAGAGTTGCTGGGATGTCAATAAAAAAAAATTGTTTCGTAGATGGACAGGCCGATTTTTAAAGATGTTGTCACATCTATTTTACTCCTGCCTAAGCTTGTCCATATCTATACTGCATATCACTTTTCTAAAGACTACTTTAATTTTATTAAGCCGGCTTTCGTTACAAACTAATTTTAGTAAGCAGTGCTTTAGTTACAAACGAAGAATATGAACGTACATAAAAGAAGATGAACTTTGTTTATAAACGTAATGATATTTTATAAAATATAAAACCAAATACCAATCCGTAATTTGTTTTAGCATAAATACTTATTTTACGTCATTTCAAAAAAAAGCCTGGCCTGGTCTAACTAGGTCTATGTAATTTTGTTTTAAATATTGTTCTGCGTTTTTGGTTAGCCCTTTTTTTAGGTTTAAAAAAGTGTATTTTTTTAATTTTGCAATTATAAAGTCATTTTTCCGGTACGCAAAGTAGTGTCGTACTGGTCGTCTTTTCGATAATTAAGTATAGAATCTATGCCCACGCAACTTAAATAAAAAAAACTCTATAATCGGTATGACATTTTTCACAGTATTGCTAAATTTATGCCACAGTGTTAGGCAACCGCATATACGAGAAAATAAGAGCAAAAATTGCAGGGGCTTTCTACAATCTGTACTCTTTTTCCCACTATTTTTTTTATCTACAAAGTTGGCAAAGCTAAGATGGTCACCGGTCAGGTGAACCGGAATAAGAAGAGTTAAGAGAAGTTTTCACCATGCTCCGGTTCGGCTGACCGCTTCAAACCGCAAGAATTCACTATGCAAGTAGTGACATCACCGGCTTAATGGTTCGGTAACTGGTCTGTCAAATTGCTAACCATGTCGGGGATATGATCCCAATCGAGTTTTCAGAAACAAACAAAAATATGGAGGTTTGTTTAGAAATTGGAAACAGCGTAATTATTTATTTTTATCATTAAATATATGATTTTTATAGTCTTCTAGTGTTGTTTCTGGTTCTGTGTTTAACTTTATTTGGGTTTTTGCATATTTTAAGGTTGGTGTTAAAAGTTTGATGAAAAATGACAAATTCCTTATAACAGGCACAATATTGCAATTAAAAAATAAACTTTTGCACAAAAATTGCTAAATGTTTTTCTATATTTGTTACTATTTTTTTGCAAAATCAAAACACAATTAATCCTTTACTTTAACTGTCACTTGAAATCGATAACCAAACGTTTTCACCATGTTCTATACATGTCGCAATCAAGACGTCATTATCTAACAGACCAATGCTAGACGTTTGAGACCAGCGGTTAATGGAACCGGAGTATGATAAAAACACTTATAGTTTCTGGAGAGAGAGTTTTGACAACCATTGTCACCAACTTGACAATATTCAACAGTAAATAAATATGTTCTTTAAAGATAATGCTTTTTTAAATATAGTGCACAAAATAGAAAATTTTCATAAAATACTCGTTTTTGACATTTAATCACAATTACCCTTTGAAATATTCCCCTGCGGCTCCTTTAACCTAAGGTTCATTATAAAATTATGTCTTGTGAAACTAGTAATTAATAATATACCACACTTGTCCTTTAGAACATTCCCCACTGGGCCCTTTTTTAACCTAGGACCCGTGCTATAAAATCGTGTCATACGATACTAGCCTATAACATACTATTTTATAAGAAAAGTTACGAATTCGTTTGAGATATAATCTTCTCCAAAAATTCATTCGTTTTTCCCTTACTAGTTTCTTGTGGTCTTTTGTCAATTTTGTGGCTTTTTGCTGTCATGCAGTGTTGCCAGCGACACGGCAATTGCCGTGTTTCCACGGCATTTCGAATTAAGGCGCCGGCCACGGCTTTACTGCACTGTCGTGTAACAAAAACACGACTTTTCTTTGTTGAAAATTCTGAATACCTGTCTGGCCATTTACAGAGGAAAAAAATACAAAAATTTAAACTTAAAACGCTAATTAATTTTCTAAACAATCAACTCACCGCCTATTAGTTTTCAAACCGCTGTTTTTTCTTTTTTGAGCGTGAACAGTTGGTGATATTGGTTGATGAGACCAAAAAATGACAAAAATGTTATTTATGACGGTAATAATATGAATATGCCATCAGTCACAAAAGCAGATGATGATTTTCACATGTCGGATTCATGAATGTAAGGAAGGAAACTTAACTAAAATTAACTTTTTCTTTAACTACATAGTCTTTTATGTATGATGTGCATTAAATACATCTTTTCATGTAATGACTTATTTCAGTGCCGGTTCAAGGTAGTTTGCCGCCCGGTGCTACAAAAAATGCAATGCCCACTGCCGGTCGGAAAAAACATTAAAACAAAACCATTTTTTAGAAACATTTATTTCACAGAATCACAAAATGAACAATAATTTTACACATCACCAAGTTACACAATGACTTTTCTTAGTATGGCAAGAAAGTCAAAATTTTAACTTTTTCAATGTACTGTTTATTGAATTTTCGTTGTTTAATTTCTACACCTTTTAACAATAATAATTTTTAAGATAACTTTTGACATTAATAGTTCCTCAATGCCTAAAATACCTCAAGAATATAGATACTTTTTTCTTTTTTTCTCAGAGAACATATTATTTTACTATGAAATTATCTATATTCATGGCAAAAAAAATAGTAAATAAATAAGGTATCCTGATTAAAATACATTTTTGTTTCAAAATGTAAAACAACGACAGTGACATAAATAACACTATTACTTTTGTAAATGTCTATTACAGGTTTAATATGATAAATTTAAATTTCCCATCTTGTGACTTGATTCGTGCGTTTTTTCTGATTGGTCAAGGTTTTCAGGCGACCTACTCTAGTTAAGCTACATTTACATTCAATTTCAACTCGAATTTGTTATGAAATTGGCATGCTTGTCAAATGGCAATAGTATGGTGTCATTTACATTAGGCAAAATTCGAAGTGCACTTCAAAGTTGAATTCAGATTGAAGCAAGGAGCTTGCCGATGGCAAGCAGAAATTCAATAAATGTCAAATTTTCAAGTTATAATTTTTATTTTAGTTAACAAAATTCTTAATACTTTTACACATCTAACTATTCAAAAATATAAATGTTTTTTTATCGCTTTAATGAAAAAAAAAACCATTAATTGAATATTTTTGGGTTAATTCTGAAGGTATAGCCAAGACTAGAGTAGACATAAATGCCTAAAACCACAACCAAAGAGGGTAAAAAAGTTACTAAACCATATTCTTGCTCCAGTTTAATGTATTTTATATTAATATTTTGGGAAAATAATAAAATTAAATTCCAAGATCTGATCAGCTGTTCATGAATATTAATTTCAATGTACAAAATGTCAATTTCAACTTAGATTTTGAAGTGAATGTAAATGTAGCTTTAATCCAGTTAATCGGCCTTGGAAGTCACCAACATTACCTACCTAAATTATTATCATGTGTCTGTATCTCAGAATCGGACTCCAAATTCGATTGATGGCAAGCATTATTTGTGTCATTGCTAGTACTTGGTCCAGCTTTACTCGCCTTCCTCCCCTAAAATTTTGCCTCCCGGTGTTACACCACCCAAAAGACCCCTGGGTAAACCGGCACTGTTTATAATTCCTTTTCTAAATCTCCCTAGAAAAGGGTATGTAATATTTTATCTAAAGTATCTGTCAAAAAAGTATAAAGTTAAAAAAGTAATAAAAGTGTCGAATGTAAATTTAATTCTAATAAAATTATATTACAGTAAGAAAGTCAATAAATTTACGTTTGACACGGCAATTGTTCCTAAAAACTTTTTGGTTATTTGTACGGTTTTTATTTTCTACTGGTTGGCTGGCAGTCTAACAGTCTTCCGGTTCGTCTCGTCGAATGCAGACCTCTGTGTTGTTAACATAAGTGGTGCCACGTGTTCGGTTTTGCTGCTTTATTTCGGGGGGAAACGGGAGACTCAACAGCTCAGAGTGGAAACTAACGACCCCGCTAGAAAGGGAGCAGACGCTGTGAACGTGTGAGGCCTAGTTGTTCCTGCATTCTATCCCGTTCGTCTGCCGCAGTTCTACATAGAATATTAGCGTAACGGCCGCTACGTGGCGGGAGTGGGAGGGGTAAGGGGATAGCTTGAAAGAAAGGGTCATCTCGTGATATCAGTAGCACTCTCAAGGGGCATCTAGTGGAAGCCAAGATGCATTTCAAAATTTAAAAAGGAAACATAAAACAGCTTTGGGGTATTCGGGAGCTTCGAGCTCGCCATCCGGATATCCTACCGATAACGTCTCCAAACTGGATTAAGGTGCAGGGTCGACTTCGAGGGTCGCCGATTTAACGACTCTGAGCCCCGGACGAAGAGCAATCTGGCAAATGGACTAGTATCCGTGCCAATAATCTAGCAATAAATAAAATACTGGTTGGCTATTCTGGTGTCATGTCAATTTACTCATTTTGTAGTTGTGGAGAACATTGGAGAATTATGGGAGAATCTAACTGACAGACCGCTAAAAAGAAACATGGGAATTTTAGAGAAAATATCGGAAATTGAGAAAGAAATCTCACGTACACAAAAAAATAAAGGTTTGTTGTATAATATATAGGAATTTCAATTTTTAACTCTTCATTTATTTTTCCCAGCAACTGAATATCATTTGGGTCTCCTAAAAGCCAAATTAGCCAAATATAGGTCTCAACTTCTAGAACCATCAAAGAAATCTGAAAAAGGTGAAGGATTTGATGTATTAAAAAGTGGAGATGCTAGAGTGGCGCTTATAGGATTTCCATCTGTGGGAAAGGTATAGAAATCAGAATGAAGGAATTTTTTTTTATCAGTTCAAAAATCAAATTTTAATTTTTCAGTCAACTCTACTTTCGACACTTACAAAAACTGAAAGTGAAGCAGCCTCATACGAATTTACCACTCTTACATGTATTCCAGGTGTTATCGAGTATAATGGAGCAAATATCCAGTTGCTAGATTTACCTGGTATTATTGAAGGTGCAGCTCAAGGAAAAGGAAGAGGTATGTTTTTAAAAATTAACTGGGTTTGTTGTATTTATAATTTTTTTTCAGGAAGACAGGTTATCGCTGTAGCTCGAACTGCTGATGTAGTTTTAATGATGTTAGATGCAACAAAAAAAGATGTTCATCGGGAGTTGTTAGAGAAGGAATTGGAGAGTGTTGGTATTAGATTAAATAAACAAAAACCCAATATTTATTTCAAGGTAAAGGTAGTATTTTATCTTAGTTCATTAGATTTTGTCCTCTGAGTAAAATAGGTGGTAGTGGAAATTATTGATTTGATGTATGGAAGGTTTTGATAATTTTTGACATACTTCTGTTATTTTTTTTGTAGTAGTGACAAGATATTACTGCTACAGCAAATAGCATTGCATTTGAAGCTCTTTATGATTTATTATTTTCTTACAACAACACAAGTAGATTATTGATTATTTCTTGGGGTCGATTTATAGATACCCGTGACCTATGAAGCAACACTGAAGGTAAAAATTATATGAGTATGCAAGGCAAAATGCAGTAATAGTTTGCCAAAGAATGTTGTGTTGTTATAGCTGTAGGTTATTCTAAATAATACTTTCATATATTTTATTTTTTTTTGTGCATGGTAATGAATATTATATTAGAAATCTTACTACTAAATGTTATAATAAAAATGTTTTTTTTTTTACTTTTTGTTTTATGTAAATGGTTAATATTTGCAGTCATTTCTCACCCTGACTCATTCAAAATATGCTGGGTTGTTTTAAATACAATGTAATTGTTGACAAAGCTCTTGAAACTAAAATTGCAATAAAATAAAATAAATATCCTATTAAATAACATATTAAAGAACAAACTGGTCAATAAATAAAATGTCACAAAAAAAAATTATGATAGGGGATGTATCACATCAGTCATCATTAAAATGTTCTAATAAACCATGGGTTAAGCTGTGATGAAACTAATTTTTTTAAATATTTATCATATTAAAGACATTTTTATAATATTGGGCAGACAGTTAATTTTTTTTTATACTCCCATAAATAATTAGCAGTCATCTTGTCATTGTGATTACCCAGGATTCATTACCTTTATACTATTATAGAATGAATGCATGATCTACCTATTCCTCAGTTCACTATGCTTTCATATATACTAGTTATTCCATTTACAATGTAGCAATGATTGCCAGTTGCATATTTTATATATTTAAAGTCATGCTTGCTACTTATTTCATTCTGACGTGATGGATGCCTGGACATGAGAATCACATCATTGTTCTACCTTCCTACCAGGAATCGCTGCTATTTTGTTCTAAATGCAGCAGACTGTAACTGCTAGGTTTACATAGTAGTTGGTAAGGAAATCGCATCTTATCTCTATTCCCAGTATTAACATGCTGACCCCCTCTTTTTTCTGTTCAAAAGTTTTTTCTTATTCAGAAGAGAAGAGGCCCAACAGATTAAACAGGGTATTCAAGTAAAATATTTTTTCCATAGTTAAATAAATCACAGATTCCACAATTTTTCCAACCATCGGATATATTGAAAATTATAATAATAAGATAATGTAATATATAAACCCTATGAAGCATTTGGAAGTGACAGTACTTAATGTGTATTTGAATGTAATAGTAAGTTAGCTAGGTAAAATATTTACTGCGTTTAAAACAGTTTATTCATCATTTTCAATTCTAAATCCTCAGATATTAGTTAAATTTAATGACTCAGAAATTTTGGAAAAAGTTCAGTTGTTAGTGGGGAAATATTGAAATGATTTAACTTCCCAACCAGCAAATGAGCTAATTCAGATAAAATCATTATTGTATAACAACATCAAAAACCTTAATATGAGTCTTCTCAAAATATATTTTTGAAAAAAGTAGTATATTAGAAATGTGTTTTGTATTCCAATTATTTCTTGTCCTTCCTGTAACCGCAGCTCAATCGGAAAGATCATTTTCGATGTTGAGATTAATTACAAATGTTTTGGTTAGGGCTAGAGAAGTAAATATTGGCTAACTAGTTGATAACTATTTATCTAGTCAATACATACATACTTTTTGTTTTTCATTATTTTTTAGTTTTTTTTGTTTTGTATTTATTAGTTTAAATATATCTATTAATCAAAGTGTATATCGTTTGTTCCTTTTTTTTATTTTTTATTTCTCTTCTAGAGTTATTTTTTGTTTTTGGTTATGGTTTTGTTAATAAAGTATTAATAAGTATAATTTATGACACTTTCTTTTTTTTTTTTTTGGAAAAATGATGCGAGGAGCTCCAAGGAAAGTCTTGCAGGGGGGCCCCCTAAAACTCGGCATGCCACTGTTTAAACTTGTAGTCTTATACCTTCAAATATCTATTTAAAAAAATTGATTATGTATATTTTTAATTAATAAGTGAAAATAATACTTCCAAACATTAAAAGCTATAAATTTAAAATATTTTCTGTTTTGTCTGTCAACTTTATATTATATGCACTCCCAGCATGCCACTCGTTTACAATGATATGCCATCCAGACAATTATGCCTATTAGCCTCCAGTATCACTCATGTTAATCTAAAATACTCCATTAGACAATACAAGTCAACAGGGCATGCAAAGAACATATTTCACCTGCAAATATACAAAATAAATTCAGGGCATTTCATTTTAAGACCCCTTGCAAAAGTGCTTGAGGTCAGTGCTTCTTTCAGTCTCCTTTTGCATAGCTCTGCAAGTCAAAGCACCTTTGATTCTCTATGTCAAAGACAGTATTAAAATTGCAAACAACAATGACTTGATTCTTGCATCACGACGCTTCCTCTAGTATATTTATATATATATATATATATATATATATATATATATATATATATATATATATATATATATATATATATATATATATATATATATATATATATATATATATATATATATATATATATATATATATATATATATATATATATATATATATATATATATATATATATATATATATATATATATATATATATATATATATATATATATATATATATATATATATATATATATATATATATATATATATATATATATATATATATATATATATATATATATATATATATATATATGCTAGCACATTATTACTTAGGCATTTCTACTTTATATAAATGGACATTATATATAAACGGATGTACTTACCAGTACAAAACAAATGAGATAAATGTTCTGTTGGAAGGAAGAAAAGGAGTTGATCTTAAACCCGTTTTCGTTCCTGGCACTCAATTATATTTAGAAAAATATAGATCACATCCCCTGTAAGATTTATAGGTCTCTTCTAGTGTTTTATTTTCTAGTTTTGGATTTTGTACTTGTTTTATCCATTTTTCAAAAGGAACGCTATAGTTTTCAGGAAATTATGTCTTTTGCTCTCTAAATCCCCCCGCCCTGGAACGATAAATTTACAAAACGGTAACCGTACATCATTTGTTTCCAACAACACAGATTTTTTTCAACAAAATAATAATCACATAAACAATTCAAATTCAAAAACCACCGTTTGCCGTCTAACTGGCCATTTGGCGTTAAACGTTAACTCGCATTAAAGCGCCAATAACGCCACTTGTGGGTCATTGCAGAGCTATATAAAATAAGATATAAACTGGTCTGGTTGCATACATAAAACCTTTTCAAGGATCCTATTTGAGGTTTCTTATATATTATATTTTTTATATATGATTAAATTTAAATTTAAAAATCATGAAATCCTATGTGAGATATATTAGTTATGCTATGTTAATTGTCAATGTCAAGAAATTGCTTTATATTTTGCAATTTTTATTGAGCTGAACGAATGGGTGCAGCTGCAGGCCAACTGTTATTTGGTTTGGTGAAAGAAAATCAGCTATTTTTTGCCTGAAATAAGACCGAAAAAGAAATGAGAGAAAACAATTTTCATGTAATCAGATTCCAAAACCCATCTATGCTTACACCAAAAAATCAGCTGCAAAAATGAGTATTACTTTTAGAATAACTGATTGCATGCTTTAATATTACATTCTTTATATTTTTATTTTATTTTTTTAGATTAAAAAAGGGGGAGGACTATCTTTTAATTCCACTTGCCCTTTGACAAAAATAGATGAAAAACTGGTTCAAATGATCTTACACGAGTACAAAATATTCAATGCTGAAGTGCTCTTCCGAGAAGACTGTACTGCTGATGAACTTATTGATGTTATTTGTGCTAATAGAGTTTATCTCCCTTGTCTTTATGTCTATAATAAAATTGATCAGATTTCGATTGAAGAAGTTGATAGAATTGCTAGGCAACCTAATAGTGTAGTCGTAAGGTGAGTTATTGTGTGTTTAATTACAAAAACTTTTTGTTCATAGTTCATGATGATATACTGGAAGTAAAATATATTTACAAGCAGGAAATATAAAAACTGTGCTTTTTCTTATTGTTTTTATACCATGTAACAAAAACTTACATGACTTTAGGGTAATTAATCAACATTTTGTTTTACAGGAAGGTTTATGACTTATTTTATATAACTAGAGGTATATGTCAGATTGTGTGTTTTTTTTTTTTTAGTTGTAACATGAAGCTGAATTTAGATTATCTTTTGGAAGTATTATGGGAGTTTCTAAGTCTTATCCGGGTATATACAAAGAAACCAGGTCAACCTCCAGATTTTTCTGATGGTTTAATTTTAAGGAAAGGAGTTACTGTAGAACATGTTTGTCATTCTATTCATAGGTAAGTATTTTTAATGAAGTATATTTATTCAATAATTGAAATAAATATGTGCCTAGTGTGTGGACGTAAGGTGAGGCTAAATATGCAGTGTTGCCAACATAAAATTGGCAAATTGCACACTGCAGCTATTCAAATAGCACACTTTGACACACCATCAGTTTCCGCAGATTTTAAACTTAAAACCGTGGCAGCGGATTTTCTATCTCAGATTTGATGACATATGAAAAAAACTGTGACAGTTTAATATAGTATTAAAAATATGCTAGATAGTTGCCATGCGGTTAGGGCTTACTGGGTTTTGCAGCTTGATACAAAAAAATATTTAATGAGAGCATGAGAACAAGAAGAATAAGCTATTTAGGTATTTATTTACCTGTTTTAAGCATTGGTCAGTCCTTGGCCCAACAGCCCAATAAATAATTAAAATCTTTTAAAATCTAAATTTTGTATGTGTTGTCAAATGAATCCAAACGCTAACTAACAGTTAACTATACGCATATTTTTCCATCTTCTACTTGCAATGCAAGAACTATAGTTTTTGCACCATTTGCCAATCGTTAAACTTCCTCGGCTTGACTAGTTGGCTGACGCTGGCTGTAGAATATAATTTGTTTCTATTGCATATTGCGCATCGACTCCAAACTACACGAAAACCGTGTAATTACACACCAATTGGCAATACTGGCTAAACGTCACAAGATAAGAAATAAAAAAAATTTTTAATGAAACTGAAAACCATATAACTGAAAACTTCTTAGTTCAGAAAAAATATTGTAAATATGAAAGATTACCTTTTTTATGTAGATTAGAGGGTGGCAAACACCTTAGGATCAGCCCTAATTGTCTGACATTGGTTCACACTTCTGTCCCAAAAAATAATTAAAAATCTACTTCCACATGCATTTCGAGTGTGATATAAGAAGCTACCCAATATATACCTTTTTCCTAGAACACAAAACAGTACTTTCTGAGATCTTTTTTTACTTTTAGTAGATCAATAAACTTATACTTTGTTTTTTATATCCCTTAATTGTATTTCAAGTTCTCTAGTATATTTAATAAGTCTAGTCTGTGACACATTGATTGCTTGACATTAAAGTGAAGAAAATTCTAAACAAGACCACTTTCTTACACATTATTACCATTGTAATCTGAATTTCACCTTTAATATATAAATTCTATGCTATTTTCCCTACTCCTAACTAATCATACATCATTTTATTCATTAATGTAATTATTAAGAATAATCTTAAACAACAATGGAACTGAATAATAAAATTAATTTGTGTATTGACATTTTAAAGTATTTGAATAATTTATTAAAAGCATTAATAACGACCACATAATCCTTTTTGGTTCATTCTGCAGCCCAACAAATAAAGCATAGTTTACTTTTTAGGTGTTATTGTTGCTTCTATATAATTTTTTAAATAAATCCGTTTTTTTCTTCAAGCTGAGAGAGCTTCTAACTTCAAAGGCTGATCTGTTTTTTCCTTTGTTTTGATTACTTTCGTCTTTTAAAAGCTATAGCTTTTTGACAATTTTCTTTTCAGTGTCAATTTTAATTCCTTTCATTATTTTGAAGTTTCTGGTAATAAAAACTTTTGCCCCTACTTTCCTTTTCTATCGATTTTTCAATTAATAAAGCACTATCTTTTGCAAATGTTCATTTCATTTCAAGATACAGCCAAACATACTCCTACAGGGTTCTTAGTGACCTGGAAAAGTCAGGTAATTCAGAAATCCGACTAAAAATCAGGGAAAAGTCAGGGAAGTTACAAAAAATAATAGAAATTCAGGGGATTTTATACTAAACCTGGAAAAATAATAAAATTAATATTTCCACCAGCATTGCTTGATTGTATTTACTGGTATTAGTGTACATTTTTTTTGGTTGGTTGTGTTTCTATTTGCTCTATAGAATTTGCTGAAATAAAGTGTTTTGCGTTCAGTTGACGGACAGTTTTTACGTGATAGTTAATTCTAAAAGTGTTTCCTACAAGTGCTAATGTGGGTGGCCACCAAATAGTAATTTTTCTTTCATTATTTGATAAAACTTAAAACACAACGCCTGCTTTTCTTTCCCGCCAAAAGAACGACAATCCTGTCAACCATATGTTTACCATCATGCTTCATTAGAGTGAGGTTAGTGTCTCATTGTTATTCTTCTTCTTAAATCAATTGTGGACATTTTCATATCAGCTGCTCTGCTGCAATTTTATTTAACTGAATTCTAATATGTCCACTTATTTCAAATGTAATGAGATCATGGGTGATGTCGAGAAATATGCGTCTTGCGATGGTTGCAGGCAGAAGTTCCATTATACCTGTACAGATTTAACTACCTCTGAAATTAGGGTTATTGAACTCAAAACAAAGTGAAGTTTGAAGTTCTTATGCGAAGCTTGTCAAGAAGGAATGCGTTTAATACCTGTTTTGCAAAAACGTATTGACATACTGAAGGAGAGACTTGAGTTGATCGAAACAACGGTGAGGAATGATTCTGCGAAGGATACTCCTGCGGCCCCGACTGCGTTGCCGGGTCAGCCTGGACCAGCTAGTGAAACTTTTGTGTCGGAGGTGTTCGAGAGACAGCGGCGTGTTAACAACATCATGGTTTTCAATCACTCTTTGTCGGATGGAGAACCGGACACTATTCAGATCTCAACCTTGCTTGGTATAATCTGTGGCCAACCAGTTACAGTAGAAAAAGTTATTAAACTGGGTAAACCAAACCGCAATGGACACAAACCACTAAAGGACGTTCTGTCAAATACCCAGGATGTACATAAAATTCTTAAAAACAAAAATAAGCAATTACTAACTGAACGCCATATCTTTATTGAAGCGGATCTAACCCCTATGCAGCTGAATGATCTGAATGAGAAGAAGCGTGAACTAAGGAGTAGGAGGTCCAACGGTGAGGCAGATCTAGTCCTGCGATATACTAACGGTCGTCCAAATATTGTAAGAAAAAACTAGAAGCATCATCCAACTCCAATTTTCTGCATTGCTACTATCAAAATGTGCGTGGTCTGAACAGTAAGACTCATACCTTCTACAATGCCGTTGCGGCAAACAATATGGACCTCGTGGCTGTGACGAAAACTTGGCTCAGGCCTGAGGTATCCGATACCGAGCTGTCTGCCTCATCTTATGTCGTTTATCGCTCCGATCGCAACTTTCAAACCACGGGTACTACAAGAGGGGGAGGAGTACTGCTGGGCGTGAGGGAGGGTATCATGTCCGAGCAGTTGGACTTAAGCGGTGTAGTTAATGTTGTTCCATTCATTGATGTAGTTGGATGTAAACTTAAAATTAATTATTTTGTTTTGTATGTTATTTTGATATATATTCCACCATCAATTACTGCTAACAATTTAGAAATATTTCTTGAACATTTTTCGACTTTTAACGCCTTGTATGATAATAACCTAGTGTTGATTGGTGATTTTAACGTTCCTTCCTATGTTAATGAGAATTCTTTTGATATCAAGCGTGTACTTACTGCAAATTTTGCTGATCTACTCAGGCTCGTATGATATACTATTAAACACTGATTGGTCACCAATCTATAATGCTAACAACGCACTAGACTCTTGCAATGCCCTTTATAATGTATTGAATGATGTCTTTACCGACTGCATACCTAGGAAGGTCAATCGCCGTCGACGGTTTTCACCATGGTTTTCGAGTGACATTGTTAAAAACATTTTTAAAAAAGAGAAAGCATACCATGATTATCGGCAACATAATTCATACCTCTATCTACAGCACTTTAAAACTCTAAGGCGACTAATAAAGCAGCAAATTAATCTTGCCTACAGACAGTACATTACTCAGGCAGAGAGAGATATCACTCGAGACCCATCTAACTTCTGGTCCTTCATTCAAGGTAAGCGCGGCAAATCAAGAATTCCTGGTATCCTAAGAGACGGCGACTTAGTGTACGACACCCCCCAAATAATTGTTGATGCGTTTGCGGGCCTGTTTGAGAGTGTTTACAGGGTGTCCGTCCGCGGTGAGGATGCTCAGGTTACTGTGTCAAATGTTGAAATAACAGATATCCCTCAAATAAATCCCGATGTCCTGGTGGCTGCTAGACGACTTAAAAACAAATTAACTTCTGGGGTGGACGGTGTACCGAGCTTCTTTGTAAAGGACTGTGCTGGTGTGCTTGCTGAACCGTTATCCCACATCTTTAATCTTATGATCACAACAGGTTCTATTCCAGACATCTGGAAAACTGCCAGAGTGATACCGGTTCTAAAGAAGGGCGAATCTAGCTTACTGGCGAATTACAGACCAATATCCTTACTGTGCAATTTTTCAAAGCTTTTTGAGATCTTAATACATCAGAAACTGTTCCCTAGTGTTCGAAATTTACTCTCCCATGATCAACATGGTTTCATTAATTCTAGATCTTGTGTTACTAATCTCGTTTCTTTGAGGCCTCTCTGGTTCTTGACTCACGAGGTCAGCTCGATGTTGTGTATACAGACTTTCAAAAGGCATTTGATCAGATCGATCATTTCATTTTACTTTCTAAGCTCGAGGGCCTTGGTATTTTTCACAGACTACTGAACTTATTTGAGTCGTACCTGACTGGTCATGTGCAGTTCGTGGAGTGTGAGGGGTTCAGATCACCATCATACACCTCCACTTCGGGAGTGCCACAGGGATCAAACTTGGGACCACTTCTGTTCCTAATTTTTATCAATGATCTTATCAATACTATAAATGGGCCTAAACTTGTGTATGCTGATGATCTGAAGCTTTATCGGACGATTGACCGAGTCGAGGATTGTCTCCTTCTTCAAGGTGACTTATTAACGCTTACCAACTGGTGCCGAATGAATCGACTGGCATTGAACGTAAGTAAGTGCAGCGTTCTTAGCTTCAACAGAAAGAATGACCCGATTTTATACAACTACACGCTGGACGATGTTATTCTGAGCAGGCCTCAGAGTATCTCAGATCTAGGAGTCGTATTCGATGCGAGGCTGTCTTTCATATCGCATATTGAAAAAGTGGTCGCTTCCGCCTCTGGAGCACTGGGCTTTGTTATCAGGAATAGCAAACACTTTGAGAGCCTGATTACCTTTGTTAGGTCTAAAACTGATTATGCATCAATTGTGTGGAATCCCATATACAACTGCCATATTATCGGTATTGAACACATCCAAAGAAGGTTCTTGAAATATATGGCGTATAGGCGTGATGGAATATATCCTCCTAGAGGGTATGATCACAACTTGCTCCTTGAAAGCTTTCAGGAACAATCACTCCTGACGAGGCGGCGAATTCAATCTGTAAAATTTCTGTATCGTCTTCTGCATAACCTTATTGATTGTCCATCTTTCCTGGGTGAAATTAGTTTTCTTGTTCCGCGCTTAGGTGCAAGACACACACCAACTTTTTATTTGGGCACGGCCAGGTCTAATGTCCTCAGTCAGAGTCCGCTTTATTTTATGTGTAGAGAATTCAATCGAATATCGCATATTTGCGATATAAACACTAGCTCACTTAGGACCATAGTTCGTGCACTGTCGAGCCTGCCAAATGCGTAGTAAAGTTTGCTAGGGACCAATACATTTTTTTATATGTATGCTATTTTTGTTGTTTTCTTGTTGCAGTCTTTGTTACTATTAATACAGAGTTCTTTTTTTTTTTTTTTTCTTTTTTCTCTTTACATTAGTTTTTGTCAATATGTTTATTTGTTACTATTATTACTGTTTTTTTTTGTTTTTTTTTATCGTAACATTTATATATTATTGCCAATACGTTTAGGATTATTATTTAATTTTCATTATATTTAATTTTTTGAATTTCCTGTAATTGGGTTTAAAACCTGTTGGAAATAAAGGCTTATTTATTTATTTATTTATTTACCCAAAATTATTTCGTCGCGTTTATATAACTATAATTATAGTTACCATATGTATTATATAACTATAATTTATTTAACATCCCTTGAAAGTAGTGTGACTTTCTAGTGGGAGCATATTATGTTTTAAAAGATTCACCTGCCAGGAGAGAACTACTCTTATGGCTCTTACAAATTGTGACAAATTCCTCTATAAATTTTATAAAATTAGATGGGTAGAAAATGTTTGAGTGTCCTGTGAAAGGGCTTTGGACATTTTATCCCCCCTTAAAATTTGGATGGAAGATAAAGCCACTAAATCCATTAAATGTTTCAGTTACTAAAACAAAAAAGGCTTTAAAAGATTCGTTTTTAAAATCAAGACATTTTTGCTCACACATTGCTGATATTTTAGAACCATTTAAAAAAAAATTATAGTAATAAAGCTATGGTTCCTTTTTTGTATGATGATCTATTACAAATACTAAATGAAATAATCAAAAAAATCTTAAAAACACAAGTTATGAATAAAGGTCTTCAACAAATTTTAAAATTAAATTAAAGAATAAAGAAGAATAAAGATATTCTTGTTGCCACTAAAAAAACATTAAAAGACCTTAATGTTTCTTATTAACTTTCCTTATTATTTTGTCGGAATGTCAGACATTTTTGAAAAATCAAATAAAGAGGTTAATAGAACGTTGTTGTCTTAAATATAAGTTTATTAAGTATGTAAGATGCTTAAAATCAAACATCATGCTTGATCAAGGAGTTTCATATATAAGAGCCCAAAATAAGCTTATTTGAACGAAAAAGAAATAATTTCTGCAGAAAAAAATGGTCAACGCCAGGATCTAATAGATACCGAAATTTAAATTTTTAGAAAACATAATCAAATTACTCGATTGGATACATTTTTCTACAATTTCTTGGGCCAAAATGACTACTTTAAAAACTGTGGCATGTTATTAAATTAATTTTGATCCTTTCTCATGGAACCACCACCTTTGAGTCGGGGTTTTACATAAATAAAAATATTTTATCAAATAGGTGGTGCATTAAATGTTAATAATTTCTACAAAATGAAGGAAGCAGCATCCATGGAATTGGAAATATCGGAACTGAGACGAAAAATTTAAAATACTTATTTTCTATTTTTTCTGTAATCCTTTTAAATTTAATTTTTAATAATGACATGTCGGAAGTATATATTATTTTTTTATGTGTAAATGCTTTGTATAACTGCATTTTTTTTTACTTAATTTTAAATATAACAGAATATCCTTTTTAAAATGTATACCTCTTCCAGTTCCTGCTTGCTCTATTACTTTTTCTTTAATATTTTATATTTCTTATACAATTACGTTTAAGTTTAGTTTTATTAGTTTTGTTGGCTTGTTTATAATAAATTAAATTCTCAAAATATAACCTGGAAAAATCAGGGAACTTGATCATTCAAAATTGCTAAGAACCCTGTCCTATAGGGGAAGTAAAAAAGAATAATGAAACAATATATAACACAATTCGATTAATGTTTTCTAAAACGTCTGGTGCGAGTTGGGATTTTGTGTGGTATAATAGTGGCAATAAAGATTTTCCACATAGAAGCATTTAATTAAGGCTTGTTGACAGTTCTTACGTTATATCTATGTGATCCTTTAAAAATCAACTCGGCCAAAAAACTTAATACCCAATAAATGTCTATTTGGTAACGTATGTAGTAATTATGTAGGATCGGTTTATATTTATATATTTTAGGAGCTTTGCCTTTGAAAAGGAAGGGACACACTACTGTTTAAACCATAAAATAATTTTGTAATCTTTTTTTTAAATGCTTTTTATTGTAGCTCATATATTTTTCTTTTCTCAGGACTTTAGCTGCTCAGTTTAAATATGCCTTGGTTTGGGGTACCAGTACCAAATATTCTCCTCAAAGAGTGGGTCTTTCACATGTTATGGCTGATGAAGATGTTATTCAAGTTGTTAAGAAATAGGATGCATTTAATTTTTTGTAATTTTCTTTTTTTGTATAATAAATTCTATCTATTATTATTATTATTGTTTGTTTCCAGTTTTATTCCAGTTAGTATTATTTTATTGATAATGATAATTTTCAAAACTCCGTACTTGGATAAAAAATTAACTAAAAGAGGAGAGCAAAAACTTTGTCTTTTAAAATGCTCTGTGGCGCACGCGCTTTGGTATAAACATTTCTAAAATTTGTAAAAATATTGGCGAAACAAAGAAAGCACTAACGAAACCAAATAAAGCACTATCGAGACACTAACGAATTACCCCAAATTTGAGTGAATCGGAAATACAGTATTCAGAGAAAAGTTATACATCTAATATATCCTCGTGTAAGTAGGATTTTCGGTGCCACCAGAAAAATTTCAAAATGACTAGTTGTGAAGTTGACAAAGTCACAATAATCCTTTTCGAGTTATTTTTTTACATCTGTGTATAAGTATAATAATGTCTGGTCAACTAGCCATAATTGAAAAAGTTCAGATTATTACCAGAATAGAAGAAGTTTGGGCTATTCGTGCCTTAGCAGAGCGACACGGGAAAAGTAAATCGACTATTTTAAAAATCAAAAAACAATGGGAGTTGAATGGAACATTAGAAAGGAAATCAGGTTCAGGATATAACAGGGTTTCCAACGCAGAACAGGATGCAGCTTTTATAGGTCACGGCCAGTAGGAGGATTAATAATTCAGAATTAAAACACCGAGTGCCTGCAAAAGAAATGTTGCTGAGGGAAGAACGAAAACAAGGAAGGCTAATCTTTGTTTTGAATTCTGTATCCTTTCAGCCACAATTTTGGAACAGGATCATGTTCACCGATGAAAATAACACCTATAATGGCCAAATTCGTGTATACCGGCTAGATAACAGAAGATTTCAGGAAAAATATATGAGAGGCTTAGCTTTCAAAACTGGACGATTTTCCGTTAATGTATGGGATTGGATGAGGGTGTATGAATTAGGCGTATGTTATCGCATAGAAGGCAGGTTTAATGCAGAATATTATGAAAATATTTTGGAACACATAATGTCTCCATCAGTCGTCCATTTATATCCAAATAACTCATTTATCTACTAACATGATAATTGCTCTGTTCATGCTGCCAATAATAGACACTGGTTTCAGAATAATAATGTGGAAGTATTGCTTTGGCTTTCTTACAGGCCGGATATGAATCCAATAGAGAACATTTGGGGTTTCATAGTGAAAAAAATATATAGACGTAACTTTAGGCCTCAAAATTCTGATGAACTGTGGGAAACAATCCAACAATGCTGGGAAGAACTTGATCCCAATATTGTAAATATAATTAAGTCAATTCCCAACAAACTGAATCAGGTAATCCAGAAAAAGGGTGTTATGATAAAATATTAATTTTTTATATCTTGTTGATTGTAGTTGCTTATTTTAGTATTTATCTTCTTCGTATTAAATTTTATTCTTCTGTATATTAAAATTTATCGTACACTTGCTATGTATTTGTTTTCTCATCACCAAGGGCCGTTCTTATGGGTGTTAAGAAATGTTGCTTTTACCAATTATTATAGGTGTTGAAATGTGCTTACACAAAGGTGAACGATTCTTGGGGCGGCCAAAATAGGATAAAATTGTGATTGATATTTGTAAATTAAATATTTTTGTCGTTTGTTAAATTAACTATAATTTTAAAAGTGGTTTGTTTTTTAAAAGTTTATTTATTAGACAGATATTTTTTAAGTTTTTTGATTCCAGAAAAAAGTTTGGGTTGTTATTCTTCTAAAATCAAAATTAAAAAATATTTATTGATTGATTTATCTATACCTACATAACAAAAAATTCTATTTCTGAAATCATTTATATATGGCATAGACGGTGTTTTTGGGATATAGGCAAAAGATAAGAAAAATTATTTTGAAATTGCCCTAAAGGGGTAAACTATGTTTTTATAATACCTTTTGAATTAAATGGGATTTTAGGACAGTCCTTCGGCCAATGGCTAATATAAATAATAATCGAAAACTACTTTTTCTACAATATTGCGTCAACTAAATGAGATTTTAAAACGATTCTTTTGAAACTCTATCCTGAAGGGGTTAAAATTAATTATTTCAACATAGAGAATGATTTGTAAAAAGTCAATTTAAATCTAATTGATGAATTTGCAAGGTTAGAAAAATATTTCTCTAATATTTTCATTACATTACATTTTTAAGAGTTACACTTGTGTTTTATTCATATATATCTTAAAATTGAATAAAATATAGTACACATAGCACAAAATATGTATTCTTGTATTTTCTTAAAGAGCGGTATTTTATATCTTGACATAAAGGCGGCCAGTCCCTTCTGACCGGCCCTGGCATCAATATTTTGAATAGTGACAAGTGACAACGTAAAAAAAACGTCAGGTACAAAAGCTGGTTGCAAGCAAATGTTATGAAAACCAGTCATAAGAGTTGTAACACTTTTCTCTGAATAGAACTGTACTTTCGGGACTGACCTTCATTTAAAATAAACGAATAGTTCCAAAATGAACAAGCAACTTGAACTACTATGAAGCACTAAAAAGCATTAACGAACGACATCTAGCTTGGCTCGATCAGAAAAACTTTGGGGAGTGACCTTGAAACAAAATAAGCGAATATTTTCAAAACTAAGTAAGCCATAACGAAACTAGTTAAAGCACTAAGAAACGCCGCCTAGTTTGGGTCGATCCGAAAAACTTTAGGCGGCTGACATAGAAAACAAAACATATAATTATTTCCAAAGCTAAGCAAGAGCTATCGAAACTACTTAAAGCACTAACGAACGACACCTAGCAGGGATTGATCAGAAAAACTTTGGGGGGCGGATCTTGAAATTAAGAAAATATATATATATATGCAAAACTAAGGAAGCACTAACGAAACTAACTAAAGTACTAACGAATGACATCAAATTTGAGCGAATCGGAAATACTTTGTGGGCTAACCTTCAATTAAAATAAACGAATATTTCCAAAATGAAGCAAGCAATATCGAAACTACTTATAGCACTAACAAAGGACACCTACTTTGGGTCAGAAAAACTTTGGGTGCTGCCCTTGAAACAAAATAAACGAATATTTCCGACATTCAGAAAGCACTAACGAAACTAATCGAAGCTCAAAACGCACTAACGAACGACTTTTGGTTTAGGTCGATCGGAGAGGGCTTTGAGGGCTGATCTTAAAATAAAAAAAATATTAAATTTGCGAAACTACAAAAGCGCTAACGAATGACACCAAATTTAAACGAATCGGAAATACTGTCACAGTACCCCAGACTATGATTTTTAAAAGTAAATTACTCCTAGACTAATAAATGAATTTAATTGTTATTACCGTTAATCAAAACATAAACTAATTACAATGAAACCAATTTGGGTTTTTTTTTAATATAAATAAGCGCGCTTTTTCCGACAGGAAACCAGACTCGACTTGGGCTCAATTCAAATACCAGCAAAACTCTCAAATCATTACCAGCAGCTCTAACAATATGTGAGGCTAACTCTGGTACTTAAAATCTAAACATGGCTCGACCATCTCATTAATTATTAAATTAAACAAGTCGTGATGTTATCGTAAAGTAATATATGTTCATTAAAAGTTATCTAAATTCGAAAGTTAAATATGAAGCCTACCATCTATAATATAGCCAAGCGAGTATATAGCTCTATCGATGTAAGATTTATATATAGCAAACAAATATAAATATACCTATTTGTTTTGAATCAAGATTTTTATTCCATCATCCACGAGTTGATCACAACATTATGGTAAACACTTTCACGTTTATAACAATACTTTAGGGGCTAACTTCACGAACTTGAGAAAATGTCATGAAAAGGAGATCCAAACGCTCCATTTTCCAAGTGGTTTTATTTTTTTTATGATGGGTTGACATTTATAAAATATTTCATATGGTCTAACTCTATTACTATTGAGACTGCTTCAAAAAAATAGTTGTTCAATTCTTCATATGGCAAACTATTTGTCACTTTGCTTTTATTTTATTTGCTGTTTGATTGATCATTTTTTTTGTTTTTTTTATCGACACTACAATTATTAATGCATTTAAGCATATAACTTTCATATCTGGAAAAAGAGCAGGTAATTTTGCTGCAATTTTGACTTCTAATTCATATGCCTGAAATCTTCTATCCAACCCCTCTTTGACTGACTCTTCAAGAAAATTCCACCCTCGTACTTAAATCAACAATTTAAAAAAAAAATGAATATAATTGACTTATCTTTAGTTCTGACTTCTTAATATATAACATATAAATTACATGACCAATTTTCACTTAAAAGTTAAAGTGTAAGTGTTCACACCCATGATTAATGCAGATTGTTTGAAATTCATTAGGGGGTTTTAAAAGGGGGGCTTAAATAGAAAAAAACATGTTTTCCAAGAGTTGTAGACAAAAATTGAAACGAATCGCGATTCCACCTCATCGTATTCATGGTTACATAGAGGAATCGTGATTATTGAAAGGAATCGTTAAATATAATGCTTTGGCAGTAATTTTGTAGATTATTAAAAATTACTTCAAAATTGTAATTGGTTACCTGCCAATTACCCCAAAACTAAGTACTCTTCTGTGATTCCCAGTTACTGTAAATATAATCAATCGATTATTCCCCAGCTCTGCGTGGCCATAAAAATAGACCAGAGCATACCTCACTCTATGCAGTACAGGGATTGTGACTTCTTTAACCTCCCCCCAGAGTTTTTACTATGACGTCGCTCCTCCAAAATGTTTTCATATTTCACGATGTTTAAATTTTTTATGTAGAAGAATTACCTGGATATTTCGGTATACGGTTCTTTAAGTTTTTAACAATTTTAAAAGTAAGAAAAATAATAAAAATCATTAATAACGTGCAATAAAAAAGGTTTGTAAAAATATATTTATTGCTTACACAATACCAAAATTTATTTTTTGTGTATAAATTGCTTAAATATGTGCATGTAATCAATGATTATTACGAAAATAGAGTTATAATGAAAGCGACGTTTTTCTGGTGTTGCAACCATATTAATAATTACCTAGAATATTTTTTTTCTGAAAAAAAAATCCAAAACGTTGAAGACACTATACCCTAGCTTAACAAAACTGTTCGGAAGTTTTAAGTAATATATAACTTAAAAACTCCTAAAATTACCACGGTTTGGGATAAACGACTGCCTAAAGGCCTCGTCCATTTTGGCCAATTCGCCGATAGAAGACTAATAAAACACTAAATATGCACTATAAATGCTTTTATTATCTGTAGAAAAATTATCCATAATCACACGGAACTAAATAAAATTGCGAACTACTTTAACTGATCAATAAACTGACCTATTAACTTTAACACTTATCGTTGCTATTATGTCACTATAGCCTAATATGCTACTTCTTAGTCTGTGAGAATAAACTATACATATAATTAAATTTGATTTTATTTATTAGGACAAAAAATATTTTAGTACTAGGCCAGAGCAAAAACAAACGTCCAAAATATTCTTCTCATATAAAACATCTATGTGGACCAGTCTTGCTAAAACTAAATGGCGTTTACTTTCGACTCTGGCTGTACAGAATACAAGTAGACTATTACTAACCCTTTTAGGATAATACTAAAGGTTAATGAATTTGTCCCAAGAACCTTCCAGTATCTTGCAGACACAGGCCGAATGTAGTATGATAATGCCAAGAAATAACATGCAATAGAATAGAATTTGTCTACTGAACCAACAGAAACTTTTTCAATATTGATATTTTCTTAAGAAATGTGATAACCCGACGAGGACAACTACAAATTGTTAGCTATACCTGTAAGTGATTGTTAAGTAACAATACAAAAATATCATGGAGTTAGTTAGTTATTTAAAATATATTTTTTATTACTTTTAATAAATACTACAAGCATTATACCAAGACTTTAATAAACCTTCAATCATTAAAGAGAAAAAAATATCAAAATAAAATAATTATAAGTTCGAACAAATAAATCACATTTTTAATCTTTCTACTTCAAACGAACAGTTAAAAAAATATAGTATATTAAAACACTAGTTTCATAACACATGATTTCATAGCATGAGCCCTAATAGGCGAGTTTTCTAAAGGGCGAGTGACATTAATTAGTATTATGAAACTAGTGATATACTATTTTTTTAAATTATGCTTTTGAAGTATAAAGATAGAATTAAAATTCTGATTTACTTGTTCGAACTTTCGTTTGAGTATATTATACTAGTTTTTTTCTATTTTGTGCACTATATTAAAAAAAACATTATCTTTAAAAAATATATTGACTATTCAATAATGTCAAGTTGGTGTTTGTTTTTCAAATTTGAGACAGTACGAGGTGGCCTTGTATAGTATGTAGGATTTGTCCACTTTGTAGAGAAATAAAAGTAGTAACCCTAGTACGACACTACTTTTCATATCGAGGAGACATCTTTATGATTGCAAAATAAACACAATATTTATAGGCTGACTTTAATCAAACTGAATTAATTGCTTTATTTCAATTAATACTCATAAAAAAATTGTATAAATTCGGCCAAATAAATGAGAATTTAATTATTATTTTTTATACTCCAAAAGAGCTATTAAAACCAGAATAGCATCATGCTTTTAATTAGGCGCCACAATAATATCACAAATTTTGCCACCGCCCAGCTATGGTTAAAAGCAATAGATTACCTGTTGGTATTTCAGTATATTAAGAGATGTTCCAAACCGCCTGTACATATATTACCTTAAAGAAAACAGGTAAACCACTGATACTGATATTCCAATTAACTATTCTTACAAGACCTCAAACTGTCAACTGGTTTTTAAAAGTGCTGTTGGCTCTAGACGTTTAAAAGTAAACCCAGATCTAATACAATAAAACTAAAATAAAAGTAATGCAACACGAACAATTTAAATGTTAACGGCTTTTCCAGATTTCTGGGAAATTTGATCAGGTTCAGCTTTCTGTAGCTCAACATATTCGCCTTCGGGGTCAACGTTTTCAACTTCAACATAAACTTGTTCAGCCGTTTTATTTTCTTTCTTTGGAGATTGTATTGTGTTAAGTCCGGAACAAGATGCTATAGGTGATTCAGGACTTGTTTCAGCCCTAAAATAAATAAATATATATTATGTGTTAAATATAAGTTCAATATAATGAACCTATATGCGTATCAAATTATACAGTAAACAAAAGTAACAGAATAGGACTTAAAGTTCAAATTAACTTAGTAAATTTAAATATTTAAAAAATGTAATTTTAATACAAGTATTTGTGAGTATGTGATTTAAGTCGTGGTAGGTTTCTTAGACGTCTCAGACCAGAAAGCGCTCTACTATTAAAGCCGGATTTCAACCCATAAGCAAGAACACCTAGGGAAACTTCTGGTTACACCAGCTGTAGAGACCAAAAGCAATTAATTGAATATTGACGTAAGTGGGATCGATTGTTTATTTTTATTTTTAAATAATCTGAAGTGATTAGTTAATATCACTATTCGAATATTTAATTTTCTTTTAAGTAGTACAGATTTTCTCCACTCTAAAATTACAAAAATTGTTTTGCCCCTTCAAGTTAAACATGCTCCCAAATATTACTTTAAACTGTTTTATTCCAAACCAACTTTACAAGTTTATTACATGGAATGTAACATATAACAATAGAAAATAATAATAATAAAGTTGTAATAAATGAAAAAACTCCTATGTTATAATTCAATATAATATAAAAATTAAGTTGAAATAAATATTTTAAAAAAAAATCTATTCATTTTTATTCTTGTAAAAAATGCATTTTTAATTTTTTTTTAAATATTGGTAATTTTGTTGTATGTTTTATATCTCTTATTATCTCTCTTAAGTTATTATATATTTTTAAACCATCGTGGAGAATTGATTTTTTCCCAAAGTTACTTTTTATTGTAATGGTCTGTAATTGTAAGCAATGTCTTGTATCGTGATTATGTAAAGTATTAGATTTTTTAAATATAATACTTGATTTTTTTTCCATTATTAACAATAGAGTGTATTAAAACGCAAATTTTGAAATTATAAATATTCTGTAAGTTTAAAAATACGTTAGGTTTATATAGGTTAATAGAAGGTTCCAAATATGGTAGTTTACAGATCCAGTAAAAAAAACAAGTATTTTTTTGAATTGTCAACGTTTCGCAACTTAATTGTTTGCATCCTCAGGATACATATATAGATCTTATATCCTGCATAAAACACATATTATCAGTACTTTTACTCCGTTGTTCCGCATATATTACCCAGATATTAAGTTTGTAAATAGTTTTCGTTAACTATTTTTTCGTTGTTATAGTGTGGTGTATTATTTGGGGTTAGGATCCAGTAACAAAAACAAAAGACTATTTTTAAATAATCGACGTTTCGCAACTTTATTGTTACATCTGCAGGACGCATGTAGATTCTATATCCAGCATGAAACCCATATTATCAGTCTTTACATTTTTCGTTTGTCCGCAGATATTTCCCAGATATTAAGTTTCTAAATGGTTTTCGTTACCGATCCTCTTGTTTTTATCTTAGAGTGGTGTATTATTTGGGGTTAGGATCCAGTAAAAAAAACCAAAGACTTTTTTAAATTGCCGACGTTTCGAAACTTTATTGTTGCATCTTCAGGGTACATATATAGATTCTATATCCTGCATGAAACAGATATCTTCAGTCTTTACCTACTACGTTGGCCCGCAGGTATTTTCCAGATATTAGGCTTCTAAATGGTTTTCGTTAACGATCCTCTTGTTTTTATGTTAGAGTGGTGTATTATTTGGTATAGCATCCAGTAAAAAAAACAAATGTCTTTTTTTTAAATTGTCCACGTTTCGCAACTTTATTTTTGCAACCTCAGGACACAAATATTATATCCTGCATGATACCCATATTATCAGTCTTTACCTACTCCGTTGGTTCGCAGATATTTCACAGATATTGAATTTCTAAATGGGTTTCGTTAACGATTTTATTGTTGTTATGTTACAGAGGTGTATTATTTGGGGTTAGGAAATATCTGCGGATCAATGGAGTAGTTAAAGACTAATATGGGTTTCATGCAGGATATAAAATCTATGTGTCCTGATAATGCACCAGTAAATTGGCGAAACGTCGGCAATTTAAAATATGGCCTTTGGTTTTTTTACTGGATCCTATCCTCAACTAATACACCACTTTAACATAACAACACGAGGATCGTTAATGCAAACCATTCAGAAACTTAATATCTGGGATATCTGCGGACCAACAGAGTAGGTAAAAACTGATAATATGGGTTTCAATTTAAGATGTCGAAACAAAATGATCAAATACATTTTTTAAAAAATCAACGTAAAAAAATCTTGTTCAATTGATTTTAAATTTTGCAGAAAATTTAAATGTGAGTTTGGGATAATTATTGAATTTATTTTTTTAACATTTTTGTATTTTTTATGGCCCCTGTATAAAAAATTGAATTTTTGATAACGCAAACCTTATTTATTTTTCAAGCGAAAACTTATATCGATAGACTTTTTTTCGTATCTTTCAAAATAAGACATTTTTATTCTAACGCAAAATTAAATTTTTAGTAACGCAAACCTTTTTTATTTAAAAAAAAAATGTATCGAGAGTGACTTTTTTATCTATCTCGCAAAATGAGACATTTTTACTCTCAGGCAAAATAACATTTTTGTATTTTTCATGCCCCCTGTATAATAAATATAATTTTTGATAACGCGAACCTTATTTATTTTTCAAGCAAAACACTTATCAACAGTGACTTTTCTTTCTATCTTTCAATTCTCAGTCCCCTAGACCTCTTGTAAAAGCCATCCTCGGACATATTGTATATACAGGGTTTTTCAAGCTCAGTGGCCTATTAGAAGTATTTGTTAAACCAATGAGTAGATGATTTAGAAAAGTTGGCTCTCACCATGAACATGAACTCTGTTTTGAAAATATTTTAAATTATGCGATGTAGCCGCGTTTATATCTAAAACCGGAGGCAACATCCTTTTTCTAAATGCACTGACCTGTATATTATTATATTTTTGTATTGTCCTGAATATTCTAAACACTTTTTGGAGTATGTTTCCTATACCTAATTTCAACTGTTTTTGAGAAAATCGCGCTTTAAAATTAATTTTTGTGACCCATTCAGGCTCTGTACTCCCAAACAACTTAACTTGCAACGAAATGGATTGCAGTTTCTTATCTTGGTCATCTATATTCTGACATCAAATTCTTCTTTGACAGGAAATGTCAAATTTGACACCTCGTGTAAAATCAGAAATTGGTGTGAGGAAATAGATAATTGAAAACTAGGATAGATGATAGACAGAGCTTTGAAGGGTCAAAAATGTCAATTTTCAAGAGACATTTTTTTGAAAACAGTTAGGTATAGAAAACAACACAAAAAGGGTTAGAATGTTCAAGACAATACAAAAAAGCAATAATATACAAGACATGCCATTTAGAAATCGAATTATGCCACCAAGTAGAAGCGGCAATATCGCACAATTTAAAACATTTTAAAAAGAGAGTTTATGTCCAAGCCAGTGAGCGTGAGTAACCCTATTTTAGTGTTTAAATTCAATATATTAGTGTTTAAATTCAATTTATATACCAAAGGCCGAAGAAAATTTCTAACTAAATATAATTCATTAAGGTCTAAGAAACTCAGAATATAAAAAATAAACATATAAATAAAAAAACAGATATAAAAAATATATATATAAAGGGAACACGGGAAACACGATCTAAGTAACATAGGGGGCAGGAAGAGTTTAACAATGTTTAATATTCACTCTTATAAGTTTGAGATTGCTCTTTTACCACTAATATTAATTTCTCAAAACAATAAAGTTTTCCATTTTATGCATTTTTTTAAATAAATTTTCTTATTGCTTGCTTAGAGTCCGACATTCATTAAAAAAAATAGACTATTCCACTTCCTTCTCATACAAAAAAACTAGAAAAGGTAGTAATTTCATATACGAGTAAAATTAACAGTATAACAAAATTACTCAAAAAAGTTCTTGAAATTACCCATACACAATACTTTTGTTGGCTTTTCAAAACATACCTACAAAAAAGTGAAACATCCCAGTTGAAAAAAAAAGAACATTTATCCCATGCATGTTTATAAATGTATTAAAAAACGCTGGATTTTTGAGCAACTTTAACCTTTAACTCGCACTAAAAAAAAGTTTCCCCGAAAACGACCAGACAAATATATGTATTTTTACCTTCTCTTTTCTTTAGCGCTATTAATCTGACAAAAAAAATCAGTGGCATACTATTT
The DNA here is from genome assembly GCA_030620095.1 of Kuschelorhynchus macadamiae. Taxonomy (NCBI): domain Eukaryota; kingdom Metazoa; phylum Arthropoda; class Insecta; order Coleoptera; family Curculionidae; genus Kuschelorhynchus; species Kuschelorhynchus macadamiae. The sequence goes on along the minus strand of JAUTXW010004330.1, from coordinate 286,159 downwards.
CAATCGCATCGCAAAGCTTCTCAAGGTTACCCATAATTATGCCTATGGTTGAATTTAATGTAGCTTATAAGTACTTACAAAATGCAATCCTTAAATATCTATTAAAATGCGCTATGTTTTAACTAAATAGCTTTTAGCATATTGGAACAACAAAAAAATCTAGAATTTTTCTAAAACAATAACACATTGTATTTCAAAAGCAAAGGCCTTGAAAGCTGACTACAACACTGGATTCTACGTAAGAAACTATTTAACCTAGTTTTTTTTCGATAGGGTAAAGCATAGTCGAAATATGAGTGAGGTCTCACATTGCAATGATTTCAATTTAGCCCCGTATCTGAGAAACGAAGAGAGCTATGAAAAATTTAAAACATTTGACCAGAGCTCTCATAGTTCCTATTTAACACCAAAATATTACTAATAAATTTTCAATGAGACTGGCCGGGATATGTAACTTGGCAGGAATCAATTATTCACGAGGCCTAGCCCAGTCGAAAGCACTAGGCAGGTAATAAAAAAATACGCTAAATACTTCAAATCTTGTTTCTTTTTTGCTAAGAGCTTAGCGTACAACTGAAAATCCACCGACCCAATTTATAAAGATTGTTTATGGCGTCTATCATTTTACAAATAAGTAGCATTGTGCCACGAAAATCGCATCTCTCTATCTTCACCAATAAGAGAGATACGCCGTAAAACTAGTCACCCTGTCACATTGTCTAATATTCTGCCATAATATAGTACTAAATGCGTACTTACCAGTGACGGCTCCTCAGGGGCGGCAGGGTCGGAATATACAGGGAAAATTCTCTTTTTAAAAAAGTAAATATTTTTCAAAAATAATTTTGCAAACATCCCAAAAACGCACAAAACCAAAATATAGTTTATTATTTCATAGGCACATAGGAAAATAGGTAGGTATCCCTATTATTGTTGCTTGAATAACATACAAATAACGCCATTAACAGCAGTCTGCGGGCCACCGTCCGCAGATATTCTAATATATTTATTATAGAGGGTGGCTCAGCCAGCCGATCCCGTCATCTCACACGCTAGACTTCATCTACTAATTTACCCGGTACGTAGTGCGTTCGCAAACATATTTCCAATGCTATAACCTCGGCTATAACGTTCGTCATAGTTTATATCACCCAACACCAGCCTGTCTCGATGTGGCCGTCTCCCCGGAATTTTTCCCAATTGAATATTACCATTTTACAGGTATTAATTGTAATTATAAAATGATACTACTTATTTTTAAATTAATTTGTTAGTTCTTTACATTAGTCATGACTAATGATGGTCAATATATTATATTAGTAATTTTCACTCCATGTTACATGTTTAAATGTGGTGAGGAAATGTGAAGTGAATGTTTTGTTTGTAATATCATTTGCAATTTGTTTTATCGTGGTTCTGGCTGGACAATATACTTTTTTGGTTATGTATGTAGCTTTATATCCCTCTTGAGACAAGATACATTAAAATATCAAAAAATTAAATTGACTGACTAGAGCGTTTTACTAACATTTTTTTCTTATTTATTAAATGTATACTCTAGCCTAGATCTGCTATATATAGGTTGGTGCCTACCTAATTATCATTGAAGAAATAAAGGGAAAAAAATAAGACCAGTAATTGACCATATTTAGACGCGGCACCAATTAAAACGACATTGGTCTCAAGGGCTATTTTAGAAAACCCTTCTGGGGGGGGGTGTTAATTTAAAAAAAAAGTTTGTTAATGTATTTTATTATAAATGGTATGAGAACAAAATAAATACCCATATTTTTTATCATACTTGTGGCATGCATAAGTGAAATAAAAACAGCCTCTAATAAATAGTTCTAGAATAACGTCCAATTTCTTTCCTGCAGCAATTTTTTTAATTACATTGTTTATATTTACATCAATACTCTATCTATGGATATGCAAGAGACCCAACCCAACAGATCGCTCTGGTGCTATAGTGTTTCATAGCAAAGTTTTTAACCGTAATTTTCATGTAAAAATATGTAAATTACACATGATATTGGACCGGTCTGGGAGGAGAATTACATCATTACCCCCTCAACGTGAAACCATCCTTGATTGGCTTTGAGCCTCGGCCGACCCTAAATTTTAGAGTAAGAGTCGTCACCGGTACTTACCTTACAATATTCATTTTTCGTTTTGACCTTTTTCGTCTGCTACCAGGCGTAAGTTTACGATTAGAATATTTACGTGGCATATTAATAGCAAAGTCAATAACAAATAACACAAAACACTAATAAATTATAAATTCTCAAACCGAAAATCGAATAACGATAACCATCCGAACATCGAAATCACAGTCGATAAACGGCCGAACTCATTACAAAATATAAATATGCAAGGGCTAACAGGTAATTATAAATCCCAAACGGACAGCCGTATTAAACACGTAAATTCCTAAAAAAATATTCCGGGCGCCGGTCAAATAATAATTGTATTTTATTGCTTTGGCTCGCGCTTTCTTTCGATGTAGACAGGAGACGGTCCGTCGTATATTTGTTTTTTCCAACACGTCGGTACCTTTTCTGACCTTTTCATATTTGTTTGAACGCGACTGAACCTTGTCTATGATTTTTCATCAGCTGCTTGCAGTTCAGCCTTAATCATCTATAATTACTCCCAAATTCTGATAATAAATAACCCTTTTACTTATTTAGTTATTATTTTACAAAATCTCTAAATCTAAACCCAAATTATTAGGTATTTTGGCATCATAAAAACACAAATTTTGTTTTAATTGCATTAATTTTCAATTTACTAACTCCCATCCATTCTTTAACAAGTTCTAATTTATTATTTACGTGTGGAACTAACGTTAAACAATCATTTTCAGTTAAATACATTATTGTATCATCAGCAAAATATTTAAATCGCAATTTTGAAAAATATTTGACAAATCATTAATATATAAAATAAATCGTGGGCTTAGTGCAAAAACTCACTAAGTCAGAATTTTTTGATTTTATATTTTTGTGTCATTTAGTCGAGCTGTACTAGACGAATATTTTGCAAAACTCACTAAGTGAAATATCTCTCAATATTACTAAATAAATATATAATTTACTTGCAACTAAGTCAAAGATCCAATTTGGATTTTACGGAAAAACTCACTAAGTACCCTTTGACGGATGATAACGTTAGCCACTTAAGACGAAAAACTGATGCTGCAGAGGCCAAAGAACTAGATAAAGTGAAAGCTAACAACGGAAGCGATTTTGTACCTACAATATTTGATTTGCAGTGAGTCCTGCAGATACCCTGCTCTGTTGTATCAATAATATATTATACCAGGAAAATCAACATGTATAACTTTACCATCTACGAGGCAGGCTTGCCAGATAAACCATACTGCTACTCATATTAACTCAGTGTAAAAAGGGACAGATATGAAATAGGGACATGTTTATGCAATGTGTGCGTCTTGATGCTGTATCTGACTCAGAGAACAAACATTGATATCATTGAACATAAGTTTCTCAAAAGTGGATACTCATACATGGAGGTGGACTCCATGCCAAGAGTAATTGAAAAACAAAAAAGAATTCACCTCTGTACGATGTTCCAAAAGAATAGAAATAAACTAAGAGACCCTATATTATTGAGCAGGTAATGTTTACGGACTTTGAAAACTCTCAAGATTTGGCAAAAAAAAATATAAAAAATAGGTTGTGTGATACTAATTATAAACTTCACCGGCTAAAAAAAAATTTCGCAAAAATAAAAGAATGTTCCCAGATATAAATTTTGAAGATTTCAAAAATCAAAAGAAGGTTCCCAGATATACATTTTGAAGATTTAGGCCTGAAAAATCTTTACCAAAGGTTACTACCGATTTTCAAGAAAAAAAATCAGATTTACTGAATTTGTGCCAAAAGAGTACAATTCCAGAAGATGGTGAGTATCATTCCCTACCAGTTAGTGTATACGTTAATACTGATCCAGCACCAAAACCAGAATTCAGTGACAGCGATAAAAAAAGATTAATAATCACCTGAACTTAATAAAACAGTTGTACGGCTTTTATTCATTAAGTGTAACTTCTTACTCTAAAGCTATATGTACAAAACTGATTAAGTCAATTTTATTTTAAAATTCGTTGTTTTCTTTAAAAAATAGTTAAATTGAAGCAATTATTAGGGTAAAGTTAGTGAACAAATGCCTCACCACATATCTCACCTCGGTTAAACGAACAAGTTTCTTAAAAATGGACTTATTACATTCAATTTTCATGGCGAAAATATTCTTCGTTCATTTTCTCAGAATTATGATTTTTGACTTGGTGAGTTTTCACTCTAAGCCCACGAAATAGTAAATGGGCATTTATTTATTTTTTATAAGACATTTTCATATTTCACAACTTATTTTCTGTTGTACAAATAAGAACAAAACCATCCTTGAAGCTTACCATTTATTCCATATACATTTAATTTTAATACTATTTTTTTCTATCAAATGCTGTTTTAAGATTTTTGCTGTATCTATAAACTGTTTCCATTTAAGAATTACAAACTAAACTGCCTATTTATAACTACACTTTTTCCTAAACTCACACTGAAATATTTCTATTCTAGTTCTATTAAATTTAATAACTTCCTAACTAAGCTAATTATCGACCGCACATAACACATGTATTGGCCGAAACTTTCAACACTACTTTCACCTTTTCTATCTCAGACAATACTAGCTATTTTTAGTTTATCCGGTACCAGTATGCAACTACGAGTTTTAATAACAAGTAAAGGCTCATCCTTTAGCGCACTCAAACAACCCTTAATGTCTAATCTCATTTTAATTTACACGAACAATGAGGAACTTTTCCCCCTACTGATGACAGCGCATTCGCAATCCAGTAAGATCAAACCCTCCCCGAACCTAATACCCTCAAATAAGCCTTAATCTGACTCCTTGATCTTAACGACTGCAACGTTATTTATTCAATAAGTTCATTCTGATTCGAAGAACTGATAATATCTTACTATTTAACATTATTCCTCATTACTAATGTAAAAAGAATTATAAGGAGTATGCATAAAGCTTATGAAAAACTGGCTTCAACAAATTCGCTGAATTTTTAATGTTGTAGTTTTTCGCCTTCAGTACAAAGAACACCATCCGGATTGCAAAAACGTCAAGTCCCGTTTTCAAAATATAGCATACCGAAAGGCCATTTTTTAAAGAAATTTTATTTACCATTATAGAAAAAAAAGTTAACTAGAAAAATTATTTCATATAGTCGATTTAATGTGTAGTTCGTGTACATCTCGTTAGTTATTTCCAATAGAGAAAACGTTAAATAAAAAATATACGTTATAGGTAAGTGCATTTTAAAAGATATTTTATTATGTCCCAACAAGTGATTTAAGGAACAAATTGTGTTTTTTTTAAATAGACCAACCTATATATATTACAATATATGTAAATTTAACAATTAACTAGGCCATTTTTATGTAACATCATTTTTGACTTTGAGAGAGTATAGAATATAAACGGTTTGAGTTAAGCAAAACGAATTGTTCCTTTTTATCTTTTTTGATAATCTCTTTAATGTAAAAAATGGACAAAAGGTAATTTGTAGTAATAAAGTATTACACACTAAAATTAACTACAATTTCAAATATCTGCCATGTATTCTTAAATAAATAATATATTTGACAAATCAAAGAAATCCTTGACGTCTGAAAACAGTTTAAGTAACGGTGTATAATACCTACTTAAATTTTGTATTATATATTTCTCGCACGTGGAAATGAAGTAATTGTTTTTAAAATATGTGGATGCTTCAAACGTAAGACATTTAAAAAATGCGAGGTTTCCAAAAATTAATCAAAAAATAGATCTTTCCATTTTACAAATACTATGTTTATATCTTAGCTCATTTGTTTTCAGGTCAATTGTTTTTTAATTAGCATTTTCCAAATCTGCAGGTCTTTTAATCGGTAAGAAACTGAAAGAAAAAAAAAAGAGTCCTGTTCGGTTCTCAATGGATGACCCTGTACAAAAATTGCGCAATAATTATTTTACCCTTCCCTATAAATGAAACTAAAATAAATTTGAAATAACAACATGTCTATGTTCCCATAGCATTGTGGTGCCTATAAAAAGGGAACACTGCGTTAGTTGAAAATT